>JAWWEU010000138.1:1844897-1904924 GCA_035583155.1 Acropternis orthonyx | reverse complement strand
GCCGCTCCCGCCCTTTCCGCCGGCGCCGCGCGTGACGGCGGCTGGAAGATGGCGGACAGCCTGCCCTCAGAGTTCGATGTGGTGGTGGTGGGCACCGGTACGGCTCGGGGCGGGGCTGGGCGCGGCGCCGGCACAGCCCCGGGGCCCTGACACCCGGGGGGCGGCGGGAGCGGGGGACGCGGAGCTGGAGGCTGAGGGGCGGCGGTGTGGGCAGGGCGGGCCGGGCGCGCCGGGGCTGAGGGGACACCCGCGGGGACGGCCCCGCCGCCTCCCGGGCACTCGCGGCCCGCCCTGGGGTTACCGATAACACGTAAGTGTCCAGGTTTGCTTGGCAGTAGAGCTGTCTCTGTGGGGCCACCTGAGGCAGGGGCTCCTCTGGGCCCGCAGGAAGCCTTGTCTCACTGGCCCTGCCTGCCTCGCCAGCCTTTATCCCTGAAACACCATCCTGCTGGGCAGCCTTGCTTTTGTGCGCGGAAACAGCTCTGAAGAGCTAAACTCCATCTCCTTGCAGACTAGGTGACATATGCTGGTAGTATGTTTTTTTATCATATCCCACAAGAGCTTTTTTTTCCTAATCTCTATGCGTGCTTAAAAATAACACAAACTTTTTGAGTCCTTCTCGTTAAAAAATCTTATTTCCCAGTCTGTGAACGATTGCACATATCAGACACGTAATTCTGAACTTTCTGCCCTTTCTGCCTCCTGTATAAGTTCATCCTGTTCAGGTCAATAATGAATGTCTCACTGAAACAAACCACAGTGTACCTACAAGAGAAATTTTTAAAATACTCCTTCAGAAGTAAGATTCTTGCTGTTTGTGTATCAAAATAATCTGTAACTACTGAAATAGATTTTTGTTTGTAGAACCCAGTGGCAGTGGCCTGGTCCAGGCTGGTCTTGATAAACTCCCCACCTTAAATTCAGCATTGAACTCTAATCTTAAAATGTTCAAATACATCGATGTTTATAGGTACCAGATTTACACGGAGGTTTTGTTTGCCTTTGTGAAGAGCTCAGGATGTTGGTTGGAGCACAGGTGGGAAGACGCTTCTAGATGTTAGTGTTTTCCATGCAAAATCAGCAACTGTGTTTTTGGAGTTCACTAATTTGTCAGACCATGCCCTTGGGATTTAAGGTTTCCAGTAATCTGGAATAGAATGAGCAAGTTTCTTAATGTGGTTGTTGGTTTCAGTCTAGTAGAAAAAAGCAATCCCCGTGTGGTGGTTGTATGATTGCTTAAAGGATTTCTGGTTTATTTCTGGAGTGTCTGAGCAGTTACAAAAACATTGTCCTCATTGTTGACCAAAACTTTACTAAAAATGCAAGATTAAGGTTATTGAACAAATGAGAGAGATCCCTTCTGTGTTCTTAACCCGTGTTGTATGGAATGGAAACCCTACTAATAAATCTGAAATGTTCATACGTCTACAGCTTTGTGAATATTTTGAGTGCATGAGAAGAATAGTTAATAATGAAAAGTTAAACTGTCAAACTATAGGGGTAAAATATTAAACATTGCATAACTTCTGTGATTTTTGAGGATAATCCCTTCTTTACTGCCATGAGGAAAGCACTGTTTATGCAGATGATGGAGAAACTCAAAGGTTTAAAAAAATTATATTAATGTTAGGGTGTTTAGCTATTCTAGCCAATAAGGAAACAAGAAGTATCTGTGCAGAGAGCAGGCCATGTGCTGCCATCAAGTATGATCTTCCCTCTTTGGAATGAGGTGTAATATTGGAGCTTTGATGCAGGGGGAGGGAAATTCTCCCAGCTAAATTCTCTGAAATAGTGCTGTATTTGGCCATGTGGATTGGTATTCAGGGGTGACTTTACCCAACTGTAGAGAGTTCTGCTATAACTAATTTAAAGATTTTCAGAATGCTGTGGTTTAGGAATTATTTTGTCTTTTATTTGCATTCCTTTTTACTCAGAACATACGTAAGTGGTGACTAACACTGTTGACTGACTGGTGGTTTTTTAATCTTTATTAAATTGCTCTGTATGGAAGATTATACAGAGTAAAACTTTCGTCAGTCTTCTCTTTGGGAAGTGACTCCTGAGGGAATATTTTAGCCTAGTCTTCAACTCTGTTTTCTAATGCAGTAATAACCAGTGCTGAGTGTACCTGTGGATATTTAATTGTCATATTGTAAGAACTAACATGTTTGTGTTAAATGGTACTTTTAATGCAGAGTGGTAATTGCATTCTTTTCTACATGTGTGGCCTTTTCCTGGTTTTATAATTTGTGCATCTGTTAATTTTAGCAATTAGATTGAGTGGTAATGTTAGATTTGAATTTGTTTTTATGTCAGGGTTATTTAACTGTTTTCCTATAGTAAGCTTAGTGCAAATGGAACCTCACACTAAATTTTAGTCATCAGTACTTCAGTTAATGTTTAGGTTCAATTAATCCGTCAATATTTCTATGGGAATAGGAAATTCTCTTGTTGAAGAAACTCCTTTTCCTTAACCCAGATTAAACATTTCCTGTATGGGCGAGTTTAGAGCAAGATGGATGTGGGGTACAAAAATACTCATCCTGGGGGGTTCAGTACCTAAAGTTTCACTACTCTCAGGGAATTTATATCGATAGTTCTAAAGAAAGCTAGATTATCTCATGACATAAAACTGATGGGTGTATCTTGAGGTTTTTGCTGACAACGCAATATGAGAAATAAAGCTACCATGAGATTGTTCTTTTGCTCTAATCCCTTTTTTGTTGCAATGCTGAAGTCACTGTTTCCTCCCTGAGCCCTCCAGTCTTTTCGTATCCCTACTTTCCTGCTTTTTGTACGTGGTACTGTGGTCAAATTACCCACTAACCAAACAGGAATGGGTTTATTGGATGGTTCTTGGCCAAAGCAGATATTATGCAGATCATCAGTCCTCAGAGCAGGTCTGCTATTTGGGAAGGTCTCTTTTTTGTGACTTGATGCGTGTTGATTTTCTTGTCTAAAAGCCTATAGGCTCTAAGTATGGAGGTCTGATGTAAGTGCTTGCTCAAGGAGTTCAAGGTGGGGGCATTAGTCATGCTCGTTATTGATCAGCTTTTGTGGGGTCACTTTTAAATAGTACAGGTATTCAGTAGTGGTATGCTGATAACAAGTGGGAACATGTTCTTTGTTAAATATCCCAAAAAGCAGGCATCTGTTTGAAAGGGACGCTCAGAGCTGGGAGTCAGTGGCAGAGCTTTTGTCTTCAGGAAGTTGTCAAATAGGAAAATTCATGGGCAAAACATTCAGCAACACTGAATTTAGGGCAGAAACCCCTGGAAGTGCAAAGATTTGCAGCGTGGTGGTGCACAGTGGTGTGGATACAGGTGCAGGGTCATCCTTACCTTTGAATTCCTTCAGTTGTTTGCATGGTATTCAGTCTTGACTTCTTAAACTTGCCTCTGATGTTCCACAAGGCCTGCATTAACTGCTGGGGAAGTTGTAAAGGATATGGCTCTTTAAAAGGTGGTGTATGCAGAAGTTTGTCTGCCAGTAATTCCAATTTTTTTCCAAAAAGGAGTTATTCTTTATAAAAGCAGTCACAGTAAATTTTCTAGTTCTATGCAATTTTCTTTCCGTTCTGGTTTTCAGTGGTTATAAATAACACATGAAATGACTTTCAAGGTAGAAAGCAGGAATCCATTTTGAAATATTCTATAAAATAAAGAGTGATTTATGGTTTCATATGATTTTGGCTGAAAGCACTCGGGCTTTGCCAGGTCATCAAAGTCCTGTCAGGAGAATCTATTATTTATTGTTTGGTATGCTGGGAGTGGTGTAAGTACTTTATGTTTATCTTATGTAAGTGTAGTGTTAGGAAATAGCACTTCCAGATACTAACACTGTTTTTAAAATATACCTTGAAAAGCTACCCTGAATATTTATAGATGTGAATTTTGAAGTTAACACTGAAGGTTGATTTCAAAAAATAAATAATTCCTAATGTTTTTATTGTTGCAGGATATTTTTAGGATATGCCAAAAACGTTTTCTAATGCATCTTTTGGGCTGGTATTTTGGTAACATTACCTTATATAACTGCACAGTCTTCAGTTTACATCAGCACCTATTTAGAGTTGAAAGCTAGATGGAAAACCAGCTGAAGATGGATATTTTTTGACGTCACTGGTCACTGTGGACTAACACAGTGGCACTGACTTGTAATGTTGGTGTCTGGAAGGAGGAAATAGACCCACATTTTTACTGTCATTTGTAAATAAGTTATTGCATGCCCACATGAATGTCAAACAAAATGAACACTGACTCACTGTCCTGTCCTGTGTGTGTTCCCCTTTCATTTTTCCAGTATTATCCAAAATTTTTTTTTCCCTCTTCAGAGAACACTGTTTGGTATGAGCATGATTTTTGGTATAAAGTTAAATTTTTCTTTGGAGCATAAGTGCTTGTGTTCCTCTTCGAAATAGCATTTATTTGTACCAGCTGTCAGATTCCATGGTTTCATTGCTGGGTTCCCCTGATGGAACACATCTAACTATATGGAATTACAATGTAGGAGAAGAAACTTTTTACTTGTGGCTTCTTCCTTGACCAGTTATGATTTTTCACTGGTCTCAGTGGGTTGGCATTTCTATACCATATTCTGTAATGCAGAAATATTTTCTGATAGTGTTCTGCAATATGAACATATATAAAAATTAGTCAAACCTACCATTCAAATTTAATTATCTTTAGCTTAAAATATTATGCAAAACAAGTATTTTAATTTCCAAATGAATTATGAAATGCCTTTAAAGTTCCACATATACCAAAAACACACTATGAAGATTGTGTAGTGAGCTCTTCCAGAGTCAGCTGCTCTTCTTTTCTTAAAAGTTCAGATGCAAACAAAATTTATTGCAGCTGGTCAACTGTCTGACTCCAGAAGATTGTTTTGAAATTGTCTATGTTCCAGCATTTTTAATATATTTCCTGTCAACACTTTATATTATGAAAAAGCCACTTGTGATTTATTTAGTAGATACAGTGAAGCAAATTAAACATTTAAACCTTTTCAAGATGAATCTCATGTAATTCAGTAAAAACTTATCAGCTGGATGGCTGGGAAATAGTTTGGAGTGAACAAGTTGGGAACCAAGGTACTTCCGCACATGTGAAGCTGTTTATAAATTGCCCAGGGCAGTGACTGTGTCCATTTAAAGGCAGTGCATCACTAGAGCAGCATGTACAGCTGCTAAGCAGGATGCAAAATGTGTAAGACTAAAATTAATTTTTGATTACACAGAGGTGAATTATAACTTTTTGTTATTTTGTAAAACTTCTAAAACCAACTGGCTTTTAAAGCTGAATTAAAAAGTTTTGTAGCTTAGCAGTTTTATCAAATTTTAATTTTACTGTCTTGAAGCTAAAAGTAAAATTGGTTTTTTGATAAGTAAATACTGTGTAACTAATTCCTCTATTTCTTTTTTATGTCTAAGCGCTGTTCTTGAAAATGAAAGTATGGTTGATTTTGCTTCATGGGAAAGCTGCAGAAATTCATGTAATGGAGATTATCTTGGTCAGAGGTTGCTGGAAACAACCAGATGCAGACTTCAAGGTCAGTTTGCAGCAGCCACCTCTGTAAGATTTATTGAGATTAATCTGCCTGTTATGTGTCCAAGAAGCCTGTGCTGGAGACAGTGCTCACACAGTGGCAGTGAGAGCCAGTGCTGTCTGAGGGGCCTTCATCAGAGGATTGTCCTGAGCCTGTGTTCATGCTTTGTGTGTGCCGGTGCCTCCATTCTGTGCTGCAGCCTTGGAGTCTCTCACAGCAGTTCCCAGTGCGTGAGACAGAAAAAGTGGTCTACAAACCTCAGGTTCTGCACACTGATGTGGCCATGCCACCATGTTTGTGAGTCTAATTAGAGCCAGCGTGGTATGATTTAATCTGCCTGCCGTTTTTTCTCTTTCCAACAGGAAGCAAAAAGTCCAAACACAGGAGGGCAAGTGTGTAGTCGGCATTGCTCCTGGGCCAGTTCTAAAGAGACTCCAGTGGGTTCACTTGGACTTTGCACCTGTGTTTCAGTGAGGCAGTGAATGCATCACCTGCTGGATAGGTGTAAAATACCACCTGTGAAATTCTAGCTAGTAGAACATGGTAACAATCCAGAGGCCACTAATGAGTAAAATCGCTAATTTGATACTTAATCTGTGTGCAGTTGGAATGCCCAACCACACTGAAATTTTAAATACATGTTTCCTTGAGAAGGCCAGAGAGGCTAATTTTATACTGCGTCTGATAAGTGGAGGTTACTAAGTGGAGAAAGAAGGCAATGGCTTTAGGGAATGATGGTAAAAATTCCACCTAGTACTAACCAATCCTCCTTCATGAAGGAAAATTCTTTATCTTTGCAGGACATAATGCAAATATTTCATGTGTAAGCATTCTAAAGGGGGGATATGAAAGGGCTAGGAAACATAGAAAGGGTTTATATTTCTTGATAGAAAGCATTGCTATTTCTGAATTGATTCTTCCTCAAATACAAAGAACTTTTGAGTTAGCACATTAAATTGATACAAGAATTTCATGGAGTCCTTATTCCTCAACATAAATCCCTTTTATGCTGCCAGATGTTTTTGTGTAACACACTGAAGTTTGGATCTGATGCCACTTTCTTGTGATTGGATCATGTAATTCCTGTTTGGATTTATTTCCTTCTAATACCATTGCAAATCTAAAAATTGTCTGGATTTGAAACCTTATTTGAGAAAATGTTCTTTTGCAGTGGCCCTTTTCATTTCAGACCAAATGAAATGTGTGCTGTGCTTCACAGTAACTAATATGTAATAACTCAGTAGGAAAATATTGGTTATTATTAATTGTACCAGAGAGCAATGATGATTCAGTAATTTGATTACTGATTTTGATAGCATTGCAATCTTAAGAGTTCTTTAGTAATAATCTAAAAGAAGGTATACATTCTTATTTTGATTTTGCTGTTCTTAGTGGTGTAAGTTACTGGATACAATTGCTTACTCAACTTCCTGTTCAAACACAACATGAGTGATACAGGTTATAGTGCTAAATCCTTCATGGCTTAAGCTGACCAAACCAGCAGCTGAGCGTTCCCCAAGAGGGATAAGTGGCAGGAAGTGTTAGAATAATCTTCATGAGGGAAAGGCCTGGAGATACCCAACTTTTTTTACTCATTAGGCTTAAGGAAAACTTCAGAATCTGGACTGTGTTCTGCCCTGTAGCAAGAGTCTGAACACATTTCAAAATCTGTATATCATCCAACTTAAGAGTTTTTGGCAAATCAAAGTCCAGAATAGAAAGCTGTTTCCAAGTAGGAACAATTGATAAAAAGGTGGTATTTCTCTGTTATTGAATCAGGTGAAGGGGACCTATTTTGCACAACCCTGTGAGGATCCGGTAGGAGACAGTTTCCTGTGCTGTCATTTCCTAAACTGTCATTTCTGTAAGGAGTCTTTTCCTAGTTAGTTTTGTCCTAGATATCTCAGAAGGACAATGTATAACTGGATGATAATGGTGTGTTTACCAGAATGTTCTTTCTTGGAAAAGGCTTTTGTACAGTAGCTATCCTGCAGTCCAGATCGCATGGAGGAGTAACTTCATTTGACAAAGCTGCCTCTTTTCTGTGTGCCTTTGTTTCTGCTGGAGAAGAGAATTCAGAAACTGGTGCCATGACACAGTCTTATTTGTTGGGTTTGCTGAGGTTTTGTCACACGAGAACAAATGGTGTTTTGCTCCCTCAGTTGTTGGAGAGCCCTCTCCAAAAGGACGAATTCATAGGCCTTGCCTTTCAGCCTCATTCTGTTCCCAGTAGGTATGTTGGGGGCCACGGTATCTTAGAAGCAAAGGGTTGGTGAAGAAAATTGATGCCAGCTTTCAAGAGCAAGGAAGCTAATTCAGGGAACAATTTCATCCAAGGTTAATGGAAGAACAGACCTCCAACACAGTATCAATTGGATCAAGCTTAAAGCAATCAGTTATGCCCTGGTAGCTATAACTCCAGCCCAGGTCAGCCAGGCAGCACTAGTGATGTTTTACAACACTTTCTCAGTGGCTTTTATCAATAAGGAGGGAGAAACAAGTTTCTCAATTCCATTTCTAGAGTAATACTCCCTGTGCCCCATTGAGGAAAAGAAAACCTTTTTCAGGAACTCGCAACAAAATAGTAGTTGTAGATCCTATTCCAGATGGTTTATAGGGGGAGCAAAATGAAACAAATATATAAACATGGTGGGACAGCTGAATGCGGAGCTGCGCTCACATGGTCAGTGTGTGCAGACAGGATCTCGTGTCAGTCCTGAAGGGTGTGCTGCTGTGAAGTGCTTTCTCCTGGTTCACAATGGTCTCTGTTTTGAGTTCTTGCTTCCAAAAACTCAACTCTAAAGACTATTGGCCTTTCTAGGCTGTGAAACAAACGTCCAAGGAAGTGGTGAGTTTGTTCATCCCTCTTTCTACTCCTGGAGGTTAATCCCATGGTAAACCTTCCCTTCCCATGGCAGGTCGGCAATCCAAAGCTATTGTCACTTTTTCTGCTTTATGAGTTCAGAGGAGAATTTTCTGATTTTAATCCATCAAAATAGTAATCATTAAACCCAGAAAGTTTGAAGGGAAGTTGTAGCTATTTACCTGGGAAATTTATCACGCCTGTCTTAAACCTCCTCCTTTGTGCTGATTCAAGCATTCATACTTTTGGACACCACCGGGAACTGCGCCCCCAAAAACTGACCCTTTGCTTGGTGTGGAAGGAGATCAGGAGTGGCAGAAGATAAGGGACAAGAGGTTGAACCTCTCTGTTTTGATGGTTGTGTTTGCCTTTTCTGGTTTAAAGAGTCTGTGAAACTGTGGTCTGGTGTATCTAAGTCCCAAGAGGTGTTTTCTGGACTGTGTTTCAGGTTCTAGAATTAGTAAAGTCTAGGTTAGCCATTTGAAATTATTTGCTCCTGTCTCTGTGACAGGGCTAAATTGTGCTTAATATCCCATTAACATCTAATAGCCTCTCACTGTAAGTGAAAACTGCTGCCTTACAAGTAGTACAGAGTTATCCAGTAAACTTTATTTCACATATTACACTGTGTTTTAAATGAATCATCACGTTGGCAATGTGTGGTGATTTGTTTGTGAAGGCAGTGTTCCTTCTGAAGAAACACACAGCTGGAAAAGGCCTGGAATTGTGCTGAAGATGTTTTTCATGAAGCAAGGCAAAGAAGACTGTGCTCTTCCACACCTGCTTTTTCACCTCCACTTGTCTGCAGTTGCAGTTGTGCAGCTGCTTCTGATGCTGCTGTAAATCAGATCAGCCACACGCTCCTTTCACTTTGTTTAATCTCATCCCTTAATTGAATACGTGGCCTAAGTGTCTCCTAATACCAGTCCCTTAGAATTTTAATCGCTGTTACTGAATTACCTGCTTAAACAGCCAATAGATCATTTTAAAAGAGATTTCAGTGGAGTTAGTGCCGTGCAGCTTATTAGCTAGCGAGCTGTCCTGCACTCCTGAACCTGCTCAGAGATCCAAGTCATCCAACTGGGCATGTGAAATCTGCTGACTGGGAGTAGACATTACAGAACAGCCTCATTTATTTATTAGACTTCCAAAAGGCATCCTGGGCCATTCCAAGCATGTATTGCTGGTAGAGGTATATCACTAGCCTTTTGGTGTACTTTTTTACTACATTTTTTTTCCTAAATTTAGTGAAAATACACTGATTAGACAGAGTGTAATTGCATAATGTGGGAGATTTTGATAGGGATATCGCTCACAGTCTTTGTCAAACACTTGGAAACGAACAAAAATACACAGAAAGGTAATACCTGTCTGCTTCAGGAGGGATACAGTTACAGAGCATCCCACCAAAATATGGTTATCATTGTGCTGGCAAGTGCTGAATCTGTTTATGATCACAAGGTTTCTAGAGAAGACACTGGTGCCAAGCTTTAACTCAGTAGGGTTTGCAAGTGACATATGCCATACAGTTACTTAAAAAAAAAAAAAAGTGTTGCATTCGAGACAGTCATAAGAAAATGCTAACACAAAATAGTGTTCATTATTTTAGTCGCATGAGACTGTTAAAAATTCCAGTGACTCACATTGTCAGATTTCTTTTGTTTGAGTTGCCTGCTTCTGACCAAGTTCTGCCTTCATTTCAATTTTTAATATATCTTAGCATGCTAAGTTCTAAAAACTGCCTGTGTCATTTCAGGTTTGCCTGAATCCATTGTTGCTGCAGCGTGTGCCAGAAGTGGCCAGAGAGTTCTTCATGTGGATTCGTAAGTTACTCCAGTAACTTCCCTTTGTAAGAGTTAAACTGACTAGACGGGTCTCTGTGTCTGTGTGCGCTGCAGGACTTCTCTGCTGTTCATCTGGCATCACGCAATGTTGTGCTTCTGTCTCTGTCTTATTTTGAGGGTGTTGTTTCCATCAATAGAACAGGCACTGTTTGCCTGCTGGCTCAGGAATTTGGAAAATCAGCGATGTGGTGAAGGATGCTGCTCCTTCTTTGGTACAGGCAGGAATGGTCACAGGTTTAGTGCCCTTCGTTCTCATTCCTGACACTGATTATCCATTTCTGTTTGGTGAGAATAACTTCTCTTGTTTCAGTACTTGGTTTTCATTAGCTGTATTAGCCACTGGAACTGTGATTTCTTTTAGCCATGCCTGTTTTTAGCTATGATGGAGAGCTTTCAGAAGATTCACAGGAGCAGCAATTAGAACTATGGAATATAGATTTTGTTCATTACTCTTTCATTTAAATGTGCTTATTTACATTCACACATGCTTTTATGATGAAGATTGAGGCCTCCACATTTGATTCCTTCCTCCTGTGGAGTTATTTCCCAACTCTGTTGCAGATTAAGGGCAGGAAAAGGTGGTCTTAACCAAGGTGTTCTTCCCTCACTAATAGCTGCTGTTTTAATTGGTCTATGTGCTCACTGGAACATGGTCTAGAATCCATACCTTGGCCAAGAAAATAGAAATGTTTATGTCGTACAACCTCGGCCCCATAAACAGGGAGGCATTTCAGGCCATCTGCTTTTTTGTTGAAGTGTTCTTACAAGAAAGGTCTCCCAAACCAACAGAAAACCAGCACCTGATGCCCTTTGAATTCTAAGTAAGAAGTCTTAGAAAGGTTGCCAGACATTCATCTAAATCAAAACATTTTATTTACTTTGTCTAGTTTAATATACGTGTTTTCTCTATGAATTTTCAAGTTTTGTTTTACTGAGGTAATAGTATAATTGGAAATTCATCAACCAAAAAAGCTGTTTATATTCAGAATATCACTTTTTAACAATGTATGTTGTTCTTGTCTTTAAGGATCATGAATTTAAAATCTTCTCAGAGTATAAGGAAATGAGATTTGGGGTTACTGAAATACCTGTGTTAGGTGTGCTACTGTGATTAATCTGTTGTTCCCTACAAAGGTCTGAGTGAAGTTAGGCACAAGGTATTGAAAAGGTATATGCATAAAGTCTTTGTTTATAGTTTACTTGCACTCATTACCTTGTGTATCTCATTTTATTACTTTTAATCCCCAACCCTGGTTGCATTTATCATATTATACTGCATAGGTGATTATGGGAGATAGTTTTGAAGTGGGCTGTTATAAAATACGAAGTTCTAAGTTTGATTTATAAACACTGTCCAAGCATTGCCATCAGCAGTAGCTAATCTTATTCAAAATAGTCACTTCACAGCAGTGTTGCCATAAATTCCTGTAGACTGATTTTAAACTGAAGTTAGCTTCTGCCAACTAGTAATTGAAGGAGCTCTATTTCTCTGTGCCAGCTATCTGTCTCAATAAACATAAAATCTGTGGTTCTTTTCAGAGAGCTACATTTACTGTAGATATTAATGAGCTGTTGACATGTGAAATTTCAAGGATATTTGTTAAGTGATTTAGAAAAGTAATTTGCAATTTAAAATGTGGAGATTGGCACTTAGTTTAAACTTGAAGTTGCTGAAGAAAGGTAGATCAAGACTAAAAGTGGATTACTTTAAGTGGATATACTTCCCATACTAATTGTGCTTATGCAAAGGACTTTCTTCTAAAGGTTTGCTAAAGTTTCTGTTTTTAGTCCTTTGCGTATTTGCCTCTTAAATTTATGTAATTATGTACTAGTTTGCATATGAGAATGGGGCAGTTCGAGGTGAGGATGTTTTGCTGCATTTTGTATTTGATTTGCAGCATCTAGAATAGAGCGTTTGTAGGCTATAGTTTTATTGTCTACATCCTTCCTCATTGACTTATTTATCTTCTCCCACAGAATTTAATTAAAGCCAAAGGAGTGACAGGATGCAGAATTTTAACTCATTTTCTACAAGGAGTAACTTGGGCACATCTTGCTTCTTGACACCTCTTACCCTTCTTATTTTTGGCCTTACTTTGCTGGAGTATTCCTTGTGTCCGAAATTCTTTCATCTGAGCATCCAAAAGTGTGCTGGACCCTCTCCCGCTGCCTCCCCCCTGCCAAGATACCTGGTTTTGTAGTTTTCTCCACATCTTGTTAGACAATCTATCTCACTTTTGTTCAGAACTTGTAAAATATATGTTGTAATAGAACCTGTATCTTCATTCAGCCTTCTTTTGAATCTTGAGGTGGGGGAGTTGTTTAAGTACAGCAACGGAGAGCAAAAAGGTTGATTTTTAAAGCAGGTGAATTTCTTGCCAGAAAAATAAAGGAATTGTTTAATTTCAACAGGGAAAACTAGGTAAAAAATTCTTAATTCTGGTATCTTCTGACCTTTTTTGTAAAAGTTGTTTTTGTATTTATTTTAGCGTAGGATATGATCTCGAAAGGTATTAGTAGAACATGGTCTCAGCTGGTCCATAGTAATTACCTTTGGTCACGTTCATATCCCAGGATATAATGTGGTGTAGCACAAGGGGCTGCCACCATCACCCTTTTGTTGGGCTGAAGGATCTAGAGCTGTTTGGGTTAAACGCTTTTTCCTGAAAGGCCAGAAAGTGCAGTCCCCTTTTCATGCTCTTCAACATGATCCCTGTGCCAGAATGGGAATTTTTCATACATTTGGCTGTGTACTTAATAGGTAGCACGTGAAACTTTATGGGTTTGAAACATAAGTCATTTTGTGTTCAGATCCTTAAAATCGATGTGGCAGTAGCTCCCCATGCAAAAGACAGGAGCTCTGATGGGTCAGGACTTCTTTCTGGAAGATCAAATGCAGGACAGACACATAGAGGCAGCTCTTGGGTGCAGTCGTGAGGCATCAGCACCTTTTCTCCAGCCATCACCAGCTCTGAGTGTTCCACCCTGGCGGTTGTGACATGGCCCTGGGAACAGCACAGGCCAGGAAATGCGTTTCCTCTTCTTACTTCTATTTACTTGTGATTTTCCTGATTTCAAAAGTGTCCAGTTTCTCAAATTGCAGTCTGCCTTCAAAGGAACACATTAGATATTCTCTTGGTTCAGTTTCCAAAATTGTTAATCAGTTGGAAACAATTTGTGATTTCAGTGTTCTGGACTGGGATTTGCTAATTCTTGTGAAGTGTTTGAAGAAAAATGGTGTTAGTAACTGAGAACAAAAAACGCAAGGTAACGTAGGAGAAGAGACAATTAAACTTTTTGCAGAGGTAAATTTGTACCTGGGATACATTTCCAAAACTTTGCAAAATGGCTTCAGCAGTTCTTCCATTAGCTCTGAACTACAGATACAAGGTCTGAAAAATGTGGATTAAAGGCAGCAATATTGTGATTCAGGTGAAAATCCAGGTCATACAGGAGGAATTTTGACCAAATATGATCCAGGAAATAATGTATGGTAGAAGAAGAGAACGTCTGTCCTCTAACTTGGTAGAAAAAATAGTTTCTACCTCTGCTGCTAGACCTTCAAAATGTTTCCTGACCTTCGTTAGGGGATAATTGAATTATAACCCTAAAAAAAGGGAGAAAATATCCATCTTTTTAATTTGCTAATATAGAAAGAGGAGAGCTTAGTCCTTGAGATTTGGGGACAGTATTTTAGCTTTAATTAGGTTTTGATCTTGACCACTACTTTAAGGAATTCCTCAGGTCATCTTTTGGGCAATTATAACAAAAATACTTGGTTACAAAGGAATCCTAATTGTAAAACCATTAGTCAGCTCATTTCAGAATTCCTCCTCAAGATCTGTGCTAAAAGCTTTGCTCATTATGTCAGTAATCATGTCTCCTCTGTATTCTTCCTGTAGTGTTTTCAGATGAGAAAATTAAGCAATCTGATTCATCAAATAACGCAGGGAAACAATTAAAATTCCAGGGTAAAAAAATTTGGAAATTGCTGCTTCAGGAGAAGAGGTGGTATAACTCAGCTTGGGAAGGGTGCTCAGACACAGAGGAAAGGAAGGACAGCTGCTACTCATTTTCCATTGGAGAAGGGCCATTCCATTTCCTCAAAATAGATGGAGCTTCAAAGCAGTGTCAGAGGGCTTTGTCGGACAGACTGGGTCACCTAAATGGGGGTTAAAAGAAGTGGTTTCAAAGGAAAACCCACCTGATGAACAGAGGAATGTCAATGTTCATGTCAAACATGTCTGGCAGCTCACAAATAAGCTTCCGTAACTTTCTGTGAAAATAACATCAGTTTCTCTTACTGAAAGTTGTAACTTCAAGTTTCCTAAATATGCATGGCTTTTATATTGGTGTAGATTCAAGACCCATTCCTAATTTTAGGCAGGTGTTTTCTGTGATTTCTGTGATCAATGGCCTTGCTTGCTCTGACAGCCAGATTGTATTCCATATTCAAGAAACTTGCAATTAAAGCAGCAGTTTTTCTTAAAAATAAATCTTCATGGCTGTGTTTTTTTGGCAATCCCAGAAGTGACAGATAATACATGGATATTAAACTTTTTATTCTGTTGAATCTTAACAAGCATCAGGAAGCTAAGCTGCACCATTGACAAGTAGAACAAAGCTGGAGGTTACCACAGCATGCAACTACCAGTGAGTGTTTTACAGACTGAAATCTGACAGAGCTGGGTATTTAACAGAGTTAATCCTCATTGCTCTGTGTTCTATCTGACACCAAACAGCAGTCCTTTGTAAGCTCACCCGTGTCATTCACACAACGAGGTAAGGATGAGCTCCTTGTTAAAGAGGGTTGGAATTCCTGGTTGGAAACCATCTGCAGATGGAGGCGTGGTGCTTAGAGTCCCCAAACTGCAGGGGGTATGGTCCCAGTGCTCCCAACTCATGGCCTGGAACACCACGTTCTGTTGCTGGAGCCACCTTTATTCAGTGGAGGCTGGATTTTGTTGTCTTTGCACAAGATGTCCTATTTATGTTCTTCACTGTTGCCTTGCAGGAGCTGAAAGACTTTTTTAGGTCAGTTTGTAGTCGGGAGCAATTAGGCCCTGCTCAGCAGACATCTGTCCTTCATATGCTAACTAAGCAGCGTGGTCCAGAGCATCAGCCTCTGGTACTGGAATGGGGCTGACACCCTTAATGAAGTCTTTGTCAGTGCAGATAAGCCCCGTCAAAAGCATCCCATCGTAAATCCAGTCAGGAGAATCTAACCTGAATTTAGCTTTGCACTGTTATCACACTTATCTCGGCAATTGAAAAGCGGAGGAGGCTATGATAAGATTTTAAGGTCATTGGATTTAACAGTCTCACATTCTCTGTAAAATGCAAACCCCATCTTCCTCTCTAAATTTTATTTTATTTTTTTCCAGTGTGTGCAGTAACATTAGATAACTGTTCAGGAGGGTATTTTTGGTATCTTTCAGGCTTCTGAAGTGCCAGCACACAGTGCCAGAAAACAGAGTTAAATCCTGAAATGACTGTTTTACTTTGCAAGAACTGGTGATTTTTAAAAAATATAATTGCTCTATTATTTTTCCTCTCAGAGTTGTTAAATATTTAAGATGTGCTATGCATGACAACAAAAGCTGACTCAATCTGATTGATATTTAGAGAAATTGATAGAAAATTTTTAAAAAGGTGAGCACAGACTTTTCTTGGATTAACAACAGAACTGTTAATTTTCTGTGATTTAGAAGTAAACTGGTATTTTTCAAGCAAGAAGGTGGTAAATAGAAACTGGGAATTGCTCAGAGGGATGATCATTTTGTACAAATCAGTTCCTTTGGCTCCACCTGCAGTACGTGGAGTTCAGTAAGAATTTTGCCAGAGCATCTTCACAGTCTGTAATAGGCAGAATCTGTTCAGGAGATCAACAGTACAGTGAATGTGCCTTTATTTGACCTAATGGGTAAGAGGGTCAGTCTTGGCCAAGAAGCAGTGTTACCTAGATTTCCTTTTCCTCACAGCATCCCATGTGCTTTTCTCAGCATTATCCATTTATTCTCCAAACACTTTGATTCTGGACTGTAGTCTCTTTGGTCAGAGATGAATACAAATGAGGAAAAAGGGAAATTTTGCAAATCATAAAGAGTTGTGAAATACCGATTTTTATACATTCTGCATCTGAAAAATCTGTCCTGGAAAATGTTTTGACTGTTTCAAACTTGGTTGTTTGTTCTTCAGTCTGAAAAAGCTGTGTTTTATCTGTCCATCAAGTGTTTCTGCTGGTTTTTTTTTTTTTTTCTTTCCAGGAGAAATTACTATGGTGGAAACTGGGCCAGCTTTAGTTTTTCAGGGTTATTGTCCTGGATTAAAGAAAATCAGGTAAAAAATTCTTCAATTACTTTTTTTAGTGTTCCTTAACATTAAATCTCTGTTGTTTGCATGATTTATTACCAGACAAATTGCCACAATGCTCTTTCTCTTTGGTAATTTGACAGATCAAAGAGGTTTCTAGTTTCCAGCTTTACTGGTTGAGACTTACCCATCTGGCCTGGCATTCTGAGGCTCTGCTGTGCCTGGGTTGTTAATGTTGTTATTATTGAGACCAGTCTTGTGCTTGGTCATACTTTCTGAGTTTTTTTTTGAATTTGTACAAAAGCAGCCAGACTGTTGTTTCAATTCCATTCCCAGCACCTTCCGTAAATGATAATCTGATCTTTTCCCTTTCTTGTTTGATTATTTTTCACTCTCTGATGTTTCAGTCCCTTCTGTTTTTCTCGTTTGCATTCAGCTGGTTCTTCTTTACTGGATCCTTCCATTGAAATGTCCTGTAACCAGGACAAAAAGATTAATGCTGATAGTGTATTTCTCAATGACCAAAGTTTATCTAATTCATGACAGTCCACTAGAAATCTCCTGAGGAGGATATTTATTTAGGAGATTGAGCACTTGGGCTGTATTAGCAAATGGCTGTTCCTGTTATTTACAGAAGCATTGGGAGCCTGTTGGGCCATAGAAGATGGAAGTGTTTCTGCTCAGTCTCATCCCTGTTCATTACACGGGGGGCCCTTCTGGCATAATCAGGGGAGTTGCTCAGTGACACAACTTCATATTCTCAGGGTTCTCTTCCGTGATTTAGAGATTCCTGTGTGGACAGATTAATACAGTACCCAAATCACTGGTGTTTTTCCACATGGTCTCCCTTCAGAGTTTTGTCACAACATTTGGAACTAACCTGGCTGTGGCAAACCTGTCTTTTAGTACCTTGTATTCAAAGTTACCTTCAACTCTCTACCAAAGCTTGTATTTCATTTAACACTGTATTTTCAGATTACTAGTACAAATGTTGGCATGCTGCAAAAAAGCAACCAGCTCTAACTGTTTTGACTCAAAAATCTGAAGAGAAAAAACATTAAGACAGTCAAGATGATCTTTTTCTTATATTAGGTGGTACAAACTCTTTGGGACTACAGAGATTTATAGTTCAAGAACAGCTCACACAGTACAATATGTAATTTTATAATTGTTCTTTGTAAGCAAAAGACAGATCTCAGCGATGAATGTGAAGACTGGAGAAAACTGATCCTTGAAGATGAAGAAGCCATTCCTCTCAGCAGGAAGGATAAAACTATTCAACATGTAGAAGATTTCTGTTTTGGCAAGTAAGTAGAAATATAGAAATATATGAATAATTTTATATTCCCAGAGGTAACTGGTCACGTTGTGCTCTTGGCCTCAAGTGTTTCACCACATTGCCACGTTACACAGGGTCTCCAAGGGTAGCCATGGCCTCTGCGATGGTCTTAATGTCCTTGTGCTTTGCTGAAATCTCTTCATTGGAGCAACCTGGTCCTTCCTAAGTGACCCTCTCTGGATGTATAACTTGTTGGCCAGCTTTGTGAGTTGGTGATTTACTTCTAAGTAGAAAACAGAAGTGTTGTGTTTGTACGTAGTAGTAGCAGGTAGTTGTGCACTGCCATCTATTAGTTTTTTCCATTCTTTCCAATTTTTCCCCAAACCCACAAGGACCAATGATAAAATTAGTAAGCCTAGCAAGGAAAAAGTTCTCCAGAAGAACTCAAAAGTTTCTGAGAGAGTCAATTACTGTGTTTCTGACAATTTACATGTTCTGGCTAGATTCTGTTGTTTTTGCTTAACTTTTATAACTCCTGTGAAGTAACCATTAAACATTTATTTTGAAAGAATAAACAGCTGGGTAGCAGTATAATATACACAGTGCAAGTCTGAAATGAATGGCCTTAGAACAAAGTGCATCCATCAAAGGAAAAGAATACTGTGTCTACAACAAGCTGTATTGAAAAAAGGCAAATGGCTGAAAAATAAATAGTGAACACCTGTGCTGAATAAATTAACCAGCTGGTTGGCAATTTTTCATTTGACCTATCTGAAGGGGTTGCTGTTACAAGGCATTAATAAGACACATTCATTTTAAGATATTCCTTTGTTAGTACCATTAATTGATGAATGGTGGAAGATAATATTCTAAATTTACACAACAATTTGTCTGCAGATGTATTATTTTTTTCTGAATTAGGAGAAGAATTGTCTGTACAGAAGTTCAATTTGAGTCATTTTTATAGACAGTTCTTACATCATTCAGGGATATTTGTTCCTATAGGAAGGATGTCATGAATTTATATTATATACAGTTTTTAGGCTTTCATTATAAAAAGTGTAGAGCTGCAAATCATGGAGATTTACGTATTCTTTGATGGGAAGTGAATAGAGGTTTATAATGTGTAAAAATAACATTCCTGTTCCACTGCTTTTCAGAGTGATACAAAAAGCCACAACCTATTATGAATCCAAGTTTATTTTGATTTAAAAAAGTAATAATCAAGTATGTTTCAAATGGAATTGAAATGTACATTGAGACTGGGAGAAGGTAGAAAGAAAACCTCCCTGTGAAATTTTGTGTCATGAAAAGGTTTAGGGTGAATGAAATAAAAGCTTCATTCTTAGTTATTGCATGAATGGCAAGAGCTTTTGCAGTTTTCACAAACACCATGTTCTAAATTCCAGAAAAAAACCCCAAATCCAAACAGAACCCCAAAAATTTAATTGACTTTCATTCTTATTTGTAGCAGAGATGACTTTTCTACAAACCATTTGACAAAGCACTTACCTTTCTCCTTGATATTTTATAGTTATTTAATGCTTGCAATATGAAGCAAAAAGATGTAATTAATGTCCAGAAACAGACCTCTCTCATTAGTGCTTCCTTGTAGCAGCTCCTGTGTGTCCCAGGGCAGTATTTTAGCCCAGGCAGGAGTTAAGTGCTCCCTGCTGGCTGTGCCCAAGCTGAGACTTCGTCCACACTTTTCATGAGCCCCTTTGAGCTCACCGAGTTCATAAGCGAGGAGCAACTTTTAAGGGATACAAGTTTTTGTTCCTTTTTTGACAGAAATCCTGCCCCCTGCTTCGAACTGTGAGGCTGCAGGTGTGGGAGGGAGCATTTTGGTTTGTTTGCTGAATAATGCCTCACTGTCCTGTGGATTTTAACCGTCCTGATAGTGAAATCTGGTGCTGTATGTTTGCAGGTCACCTTTAAAATTGTAGTTCATTAGTTTTCAGCCAAGATTAAATTGTTTACTCAGTGCATTAATGGCTTGTGTTATAAAGATAAAAAACTAGTGTGGAATTATTGCTGAACTCCTTTCACTTACAATGACATTGATCTGATTCATCTCAGCTGGTAGTGTAAACTAAACCAAGTTCAAAAGTACTACTTTCTGAGGTAGGTGTCATTGAAGTTCAAGATAAAAAGAGTAGATGAGATTAAAAGTACAGGGCTGCTTTCTAAGGGGAATTCTAAAGAAATGTTGTGAAGAGGAAATGGACTTGTGTGGGAACGTCCCTCCTGTGAGTGGCTGCCTTCAGCCACAGCACAAATTTGGAACACTTGCATAAAAACAACCATGTTACTTGAACAGCTAATTAGAATGCAAGGGCAGAGCTGAAAAAGGAAGCTGGAGGTTTTACTTCAACTTTGGGTCAGACTGGCCTGGTTCAACACGGACCTGCTGGGACCGTGGCTGCGCAGGAGGCTCAGTCCTGTAAAGCACGGCTGTTTTCTTCAGTGAGCTTGGTTACAGTATCTCAGCTTAATGACCTTAACGCATATTTGCATTTCAATTTCAAAGACTTTTTAGACTGTAGGGAACACTGAATCAAATTGCTTTACTGTTTGTGTTTTAAAATACCACATTTCTGTTGTTTCTGTAGCTGTGTGTTGTGTTTCACCGTGAGGGTCTTGATTTTCATTTTGAGATCCTTGCATCTTTTGAGGACATGTGAAATAAGAATCCAAATTTTTGTTGTTCTTTTTTTCCTCAGTAAAAACAGACCTCTTGAATTACAGCTTTGCAGTCAAAGAACCAGAGTTCTTTAGTGGGTGGGTGGTACACATGATTTGGTCAGGATAAAGAAATTCTAATGCTTTCCTAGAAATGCTAGAGGTTTCCATTCTGACACCGACTCAAACTTTAAACAAAGTTTTAAAAACCCTTCAGAAGACTTTCTCCCCATTTTTCCCCTTATGTTTTCAATCAGTCAGGATGCAGCTGAAGGTGTTGAAGAAGCTGGTGCGCTGCCAAAGCTGCCTGTCTTTGGAGCCTCTGGTGCCCAGGAGGTTCCTCCAGGATCGGAGAAAGAGTGCCCAGCAGTGGAGAGCCCCTGCCCGGAGACAGAGAGCCAGGAGCCGGAGCAGGGCACGGAGCCAGCGGGTGCCACGGAAGGGAGTGGGGCAGGAACCACCCCTGGGAGTGACAGTTCTCCTGGCGAAGCCACTCTGCAGCTGGGACAGACAGAGGCTGCACCCTCAGAAACTTCCACCCAAGAGCCAAAGAAAATTACCTATTCCCAAATTGTCAGAGAAGGCAGAAGGTTTAATATTGATTTAGTTTCCAAGGTAGGAACTGAATGACTTTTTTCATAAGTACATTTACTTTGATGGAAATGCTGAAATTTTGAAAAAATCTTTAATGTTCAGGAGGGTGACCCAGCATCTTTGAGGCAACCTTCAGATGTAAGCAAGACTTAGTACCCTTGAAACAAACACGAGCTAATTCATGTGTTCTAAAGTGTTTGTTAGTAACCAAAGAGATCCAAAAACATAGCTCAGAAATACCTCCATAAAAGTACATTTTTGTGAAATCTAGTGCATAAGTAATACTTGCAAAATTGCTCCTTTTAAATAGTATGGTTTTAAAATTCTGGTTTTGAACAAGGAAATCAATCTACATGTGGATTTTGGATCTTTTAAAGTGACAAATAATTTTCCTATTGCAGTGCTTCCTGGGTGTTTGATTTTCCTGTGAAACTCTCATTACTTCTCTGTATTCAGACTAAAGCACTGAATTGTAATGAATTTTATTGGAAAGAACAAATAATTACAGTTAATCCATAGCATACAAGCTGACTAAAATTAGTTATTAATGTGTTTAATTCCTACTAGTGTGCATTTTACTGAGAACAGAAACTATTAGTCTGACATATTTGTCGTGCTGTTTTAACTCTAAAATCTGCCTTTGTCGTACTTCAAAGTGTTTGGATGTGGCCTTGAAAATTGTGCTTTAGCCTGTACTTGTACTCTTCCATGCAGGGAGGTTTTTTTCAAAGTTGAATGCTTAATTTTTCATATTCTTCATGAAAAGGGTTTTCCAACCTCCAGAAACTGGAAAAGAAACTTCCTTCAGTAATTCATTACATTTTTTGTGCAGACACTACAAGATGCGTTGTTGCAAACTTTGTGTTCCAAATGTCGATCCCACTTCCATGGGTCATTGCAAGGACATCATGAGAGCACCAGTCAATGGGCAGTGGTTATGCAGATAATACTATTTTGTGCTTTTTATCCTTTTTCTATCCCACTGTGTGCCATGGTGTTAACTGCAGTGAATCCCAGAAACACAGACACAAGTGCAGTGAGCAGGGCTAGCCCAGGAGTTTGCAGTGGTGTTTCCCAGGCACGGGCACAGAGGCTTCCTTGCAGTGTCCTTGTTGGTGTTCCAGTAAACCCTTGGCTGGAAAATTCCTGTGTGATCTTGTACGTTCTGGAACTTGGGACCGTAAGACTTTTCAATCCAGACAAACATCTTCAGTTCATAGTTATATTTCTGCCCCTTCTGTATTTCGTTGCATATTTGTGGCTTATAGAAAGAGTAAATGTAGACAATTATAAATGAATAGAACAGAAATGACTAAACCTTCACTGGGGGCTTACGGAATTTACCTGTGGAAAAGGTGACCCTGTCACTTCCAGGTAATTTGGGGAACAGCTAGTGAGGATTCACACCAACAGTGTCAGGTACTTTCCCGATGCTCTTTACTCACCCCTTTCTGTCTCCTCCCTGTGCAGTTGCTTTACTCCCGGGGTCTGTTAATTGACCTTCTGATTAAGTCCAACGTGAGCAGATATGCCGAGTTCAAAAATGCCACGCGAATTCTGGCCTTCCGGGAAGGAAACGTAGAGCAGGTATTGTGAAATAATGTGCTGCATTAAAATCAAGGAGCTTGAAATGGGTTTTGTGAGAATTTTGTAAAAACAAGCTAGTATTTCTCCTTATTTCTGATTTTTATTTAATTTTTGGAAGAAAATGTATTTGCCTGTGTTGTATATAAGTATTAAAAAAACCCAAACCAAACTAAAATAAGATTGTGCAGTCCAGTATATTGACATAAATCTTTGCCTCAGGCTAAATATTTAGGCCAGTTAATTCTTAAATATTCACGTTTTAGGTTTTAAAAATAATTGCATAGCCTTGACTTGTCTCTCTGCCTCTTACAAGAGAATTCAGTGTGGTAATGCCAACAGGAGATGTTGGCACAGTTAATACAAACTATTGATTAACTGCAATCAGAGATGCCAGTGAAATTGAAGGGAAGTAAAAACAGGAAGAGGCTGAAAAAGATTTAAAAATATTCTTATTGCGGAAAATTGTTTTTATTACAGTTACAATAGAAAATAATGGAAAAAAATATGTAAATAAATAGCTACAATGGAAGACAGTAATTTAAAATGTTTCTTAGGTATTCAGACTGATACTTCTTGATGTTTTTGCATCCAGAGTATGGAAGGTATCTGAAGTTATGAAAAAACATTTTGCAGGTGCCTTGTTCTAGGGCAGATGTGTTCAACAGCAAACAGCTCACGATGGTGGAGAAGAGAATGCTAATGAAATTCCTGACATTTTGTTTGGAGTATGAACAGCACCCCGAGGAATACCAAGGTAGTGTCTCATTGAACAGGGCACACTCCCTGCTTAGGAGCTCCTTCGGTGAGGCACAACTTTGAGAGCTCTCCTGTGCTTTCACATGGTTTATTTTTATGGATTCATTTTCAAAGTATGCTTTGACCTTTTCATGACCTTTTCACTTCAGTGTTAAATTCTTCTACTTAAGCACTTGCTCTTCTAGTTCCCACATCATTTCTTATTTACATTTTTCTTTAACAGCAAAATTATATATTACAGCAAGGTTGCAAAATGCTTTTTATCATTTTGAGGTCTTTTCTCCCTCTCCCAGTTTTTTTTTTTTTTTTAATAATGTAATGTATCTGATTTTTCTTTCTGTTTTTTGAATACTGTGTAAATCTTTACAATATGTTACCACAAGATCAGAAATGGAGAAAATGGAATTTTTTAACCTTGAAAGTAAATGTAATTTAATGCCTTTTAGTTGTAGAGGTCAGGTTCAAAGTGCCTTTATCAACTGTTGGCTTACTTAGATGAGAGGAAATCAGAATAGATTTGAGCTATAATGTGTGAAGAATAATGAGCATCGGGTCAAAGAGGGAAATTGGCTGACAGGAGGAAGCTGCTTTGTGCTCCTCAGGGTACGAAGAATGAAGTGATGTTCTCCATTCTTGGAGCCTAAAAGTAAACTAAAGCAAAGAGAAAAAGGCTGTCAGAAAGAAATAGTGAGGGAAGAGGAGTACTTCAGGTATTGAAGTTTCAGATCAAAACAGATCAGTGCTTTGGGAGCCTGACAGCAGCTTGACCCGGCAGTATTTTTGCAAGACTCTAGTGTTAACAGGAAGTAATTGTTAGGACCCTGGTTTGATTACTTGAACAAGACTCTTAGATTAGGTACAAACATTAGAGAAAATTATTTTAAACATATGCAAGAGAAAGTCAGCGTTGAGATCTGGTAAGAATTGGAGGAGAGGGTAATGAACTCCAGAAAATCCTGAAGGGGAGAAAACTCATTAGCCGGACGTGGTTTATTGATTACAGGTGATCTCAGTTTGCTGTTGCTGGAAGAAATGGAGGTGCTCAGAGTGAGGATTATTGGTGGTATTTAGAAAATTTATTAGTGAAAAAATGAGATGCCACAGCAATTTTAAATGAATCCATTGATTCATGTACCTAAATAACATCAGATTTATTTTAGTTCCAGAGACAGTTAAACAAATTTTGTTCCTATATTTTAAAATAGCCTGGGAAGTAGTTGGGAATATTTTGAGTCAGATTAGGCTAATGTAAAAACTTCAGAAATTTAAAATTGCTCTTGATGAGATCATTGCATTCGTGGGAAGGCAGACTTTTAATAGGGGGAGAGTTCATGGGAGTAAAGAATTTTTTTTAAAGGTTTTTCTGCAAAATAAGGAGTTATGTAAGAAGTCTGAAGTGAGGAAAAACTTGAGATTTTTTTTTAGAATGATAAAACAAACTCCAGATCCTATCATTCTATGACTTATTGCATGGCTGTGCAAAGGACTGAAATAAGCTCAAGAGCAGACTTCTGAGTAATATGAAAGTATGCTATTGTTTGAATGCAGTCTTTTTCTGGACAGAAAGATGAGTTATTGAGGTAACTAAAGTTTTTCAGAGATGTAGCAGTGACATGCAACACACATTAAACATCTCCTGCAAGACTTGTGTTTCCGTGAATTTCAAAAGGTGTCAGCAGTAGTAGCGTTTTAAAGGGAAGAGGGGGTTCTCCTTCCCTGTCTGCTCTCTCATCCACACTTGTTTGTTGCCAGCAAGTCACTGAATAAATATTGCACCTTCTTATCTTTAAGTTTATTGAGACACTGTGAATGGCTTCTCTGGGCATAAATATGCAGCATGGCACTGTCAGTGTGGATCCAGCAGTCCTGTTCCTGAGTGGGTGTCATTCATTTGGATAATTCACAGGAAATGGCATCCCAAGGCACTTCAGTGGGTTTTTGCCCACAGTTGCTCACTTTGCACTCAGGATTGGGAGATGGAGTTAGATCAGGTCTAACAGAGTGAATAGGTGAAGTCATATTTAGAGGCTGGAGACCCACACAGGGGTTTTGTGGTGTATTGAAATATTTTACTGGAGTGATATTTCTGTCTTGTGAGAAAACTCGCCTTCTGGGAGTAAATTTCTTAACTTTCATTGACTTGGGTGATCCATTTTCAGCACAGTGTTTGTTGAAAACCTCAATTGCTTTTGTTTATGGAAATGCAATAAACAATGCAGATGTTACATTGTGCTCTGCACCTAAATATGCTTTCTCCTCAGACCACGAGAGCAGTACCTTTGCTCAGTTCTTGCAGACCCGGATGTTAACCCCCAACTTGCAGCACTTCATTCTTCACTCCATTGCAATGGTTTCAGAGACTCAGTGCAGGACTCTGGAAGGTCTTCAGGCAACAAAAAAATTCCTGCAGTGCCTTGGCCGCTACGGCAATACACCGTTTTTGTTCCCTCTCTATGGGCAAGGGGAGATCCCACAGTGCTTCTGCAGGTAAGCTCCACTTACCCAATCCATGCCTTCCCAGAAGGGCATCCTTGGTAATCTAATAGATATCATTCCATAGCAATCATCTTGGTAAAGATTCATGTTGGGTTTACGTGCTTCACATTTTCATTGGCTATGAAATCTCCTCACTCAGAA
This sequence comes from Acropternis orthonyx, assembly GCA_035583155.1. Taxonomy (NCBI): domain Eukaryota; kingdom Metazoa; phylum Chordata; class Aves; order Passeriformes; family Rhinocryptidae; genus Acropternis; species Acropternis orthonyx. The sequence goes on along the minus strand of JAWWEU010000138.1, from coordinate 1,878,823 downwards.
AAGAAAAAGGAAAATTACACTCATTAAATACTTTGCAACAATTTTCACTGTATTACGAATGCAGCTCATAGTAGCTGGTGGCTGAGGTGGCTGCTGGTGACAATAAGTCCTAGGAAGTGAGAAAGCCCTAATTTAACCCACACGCAGCTGTCACTTTTTCAGTCTGTCAGAGGAGACTTAGAGCAATGTGTGTCCAAAAGGGTAGCTGTGCTTTGGAGTAGGTTGAGGAAATCTGTGCTTTAGTGTTCCCTGAAGTTGCAGGGAGATGCATGTTGTCAATTTGTGTTACTAACTAGTGGTGACAGTGCATCTGCCATTTATAGGTAGATATATAATAATAAACTTGGGGTTTATGAAAGAAGAAAATTGTGCCGTGTGTGCAGTTTATTATTAGATATAAAACAAAACCTGATTCTTTCACCTTTCTTACATCACAGACTTACCCAAACAGGGCAACTGATGTAAATTCATGTCCTTAGGCTCTTGGCATTGTTCTGTAGACCTGCCCAGACCACAGGCTTCCACCTGTGAAGTGAACAGCAGAGAGGATCCCGTGCAGCCCTGCTGCACTGAGCCACACCCAGGCTGCACTTCTGCATTCTGACATCTCGAACAGCAGCCATATGTTCTCCACTCCCTGAGCCTTAGACAGTAATTCACACCAAAACATACAGTTGGTTCCAGGATAAACCAAGATCTGCTGCAAGCCCTTTACTGATCTGTGGTCAGTGGCAGTGTACTCCTTGCCCTGTCTCCTGAGGTGTCCCTGGGACTGTGGCTCCAGCAGAGGAGTTGGGGGTCGATTGTCCTGGGGACCATGAGGAATCCATGTGCAGAGGGTGGCTGGTTGTAATTTTCAGTTGTTTCCAACAGTTCAGCTGGCTTTTCAAAGGCCAGGGGTGTGTTTTTTCCTCTTTGCTTTTGCTGGCTGGCAGCATTTCCATCTGCTCCATGTGGGGTTTAATGTGGTAACCTGTAGGTCTGAAGTAAACATTAGCTGTTTAGAAACGGCAGCATTGCCTGGTGAGGCCAGTTTGTCTGAGTGATGTATTTGTACATCAGTCCTTTAAACAGCCTTGCAGGGTGTTACCTGCTTTGTTTGTGGTGGACAGGTTCTACTTTTTCCATGTGTGCTGCTATTAAATTCTGTTTTGCAGCACAGTGTTGGGCATTATCTTCCTGTCCTGTGTCTGTGATAGATTCTGTTTCTCTTCTGCAGAACAGTACTTAAATTAGTGCCAGAAGAATGGCCTCAGCAGCTTGAGTCTATTTGGCTGTATAGAGGATGGATGCAATTATATGCTGATAGAAACATTCTGGAATAATTGTACTCCCCTGAATAGAAGTGTTATTTGGGACTGTCTTTGGTCAATAGTCTTTCATCAGTTCCGTAAGCTGTGTTTGTATGGGGATTTTAAAAAATGTGGATCTGTGTAATGAGGTAGTTGGACAGACAGTCTGTGAACAAGAACTGTTTTTGGTAACTACTCTGGATACAGTCATGTCGTAGAACTTGTGTTTGTGGATTTTATGGGTGTTTTTCTGTCTTTATAGGACTTCATGAGAGACCAGGTGTCTCTGTGTGACCAACAGATCAAAAATCAAAATATTATCAGAGCCATTATACTAGTACAAGTTGGGCAGTTAGACCTTCCTTGGCTTCAAATACCTGGGGAAAAAAGTAAATTTCTAATTAAAATTAGAATTTTAATTGCATTTTTCCCCCATAGGTTCTTCTCTTGCATTCTTGAAATCCCTTTGGCTATATTTTGTTTAATAGCCAGAACATGCAGTTTTTGATCTATAACAGTAATACATTTCAGGAGTTAGCCATAGTGCTGTCTAGGAGTATTATAAATATTCTGATCACAAAATCATTCCATGATGACAGGAATTCTTCAGATGGACCAAACTTCCTATTTATGTCCATTGGTTGCTGTATTTTAGGGTTTGGGTTTTTTTGCTAAAATGTAAGTCCTACAGTGAAGATGGTATCTTAATAGTTGAAGCAAATTAATCTGTCAAACCAAGAAGTAATTATACTTTTTAAAGGTTTGGTTTACAAACATTCTGATACCAAATTTTAAAAAAAAATTTCTTTGGTTTTAAGTGGATAATTCAAGAGGCAATCACAGTATTTTCTGAGATTAATCACAATTTTTGTCTGCGGTCTGCCCTCAGGATTATGTCGTGCTAAAAGTGAGCCATATCCAAAGAATGCTGCTCAGGCTGGGGAGTGAAGTGGTGAGACACAGCCTATAGATCACAGCCCAGAGCTTTTATCACCAGGTTATCAGGGGAAGGTGTCACCTGGTCTGTGATTTCTAACCACTGTTCTGTATTCTGTTTTAATGTAAACCTCTTAAGCGCTCCTTGCAGCCAGTTACACTGTGTGTTCTCATCAAGGCTACTGTTATAAATGGCATACATGCATATTGATGGGAATGAGTCAAAGGCGTTTGGAAGTCACATCCTTGCATCCCAAATGAGTTCTGCATAAACACCGCGACGCTTTATAACTGCTGACGACACCTGAGCGAGTGAAAGCAGGGCTTGTTCTTTATTGGTTTAAGCAGGTATGGTTTAGGAGAGAAAATTAAACTTTTATATCACTGTAATGCACTTCCCAATATGTCGCAGTACAGATGTGAGATTTCTATCTCCATAAATCGGGTTCGTGGAACAACGAAGGGCATTGGAAGCCTCGTGCTCTTCCAAGCAGCAGAACTTTACTGGCCTTTAACTGCTTCCTTTGCTTCAAACTTCTTGGCACAAAACTGCCTCTTCCTTTCTAATGGTGTAGCAGTAGTTTGATGTTTAGCAAAAATGAATATAGTAATGTCTCATTCTTGAGGAAAATCAAAACAAGCCTTTACGTTTGATAATGTAAATGTCAGACACCACAACTAAGGCAGCAGGGAAAGCAAGATGTGGTCTGCAGTTTGCTGTTAACATGCTTGTTGCAAATCTGTGACCCAGCTTTGCTTTTCTTGAAAAAATGTCCCTATAGAAAAACTAGAATTGGGCATCATCATAAAGTCTCAGTGATACAACATTTAGAATGTTGTGTGTGATTTTTGATGGGTTTTTCTGGTTGTAGAAAACATTAGGAAATACCCCAACATGCAGGAGATTAATATTAAAATTGTCAGCTTTCAAACTTGTCTTTGTTACTGGGGGGAAAAAAGTTATTTTACTTACAAGTCTGAAGGAGTTGTCGACTATGAGGCTGTAGCTGCTTTTGCATGTTTTACAGCATTCCTCTTTGGAAACTTGAATCTCATTCCTTTCACTTTTTCAGAAGCAAAAATCTTTGGCATTTTTTATGGTTTTCAGGAGTGTTTGGAATGCTTTTTCCCAAATATTTTTTTAAATAGTTTATTTTGCAGTTCGACTCAGTCAAACATGCCTGTAATTTTCAGTTTTCCTTGGAGAGGGATTCTTTCAGTTGGGATTCTCCTCTCCCATGGCCAGTGCTTTCACTGGGTGACAGCTGCACATTGTGGCCTCACCTCTGGGGCTTGTGCTCATTTTTCCACTGTGTATGTATTTGGTGGGCAATGTCACCCTCTTTAGTGGTTGCTACAGATTCCAGGTAATTTTTGTCTCAGGAACAGTGACAGCAGTAATTCTGTGATGGAAGAAAGATCTGATTAAGAAGTTCCATCTCTTTCAGTCCCCATATTTACAGGAAGATTAAGAGTCCGGGCTGAGATAAGATGGATAGTGTGATTGATTTGGAGGGTTCCTGTATATATGTAAAAATGAATAATCAGTTTTTACCCTTACATGTGCACTATTATCTGCTGCAAATGTCAGAGCTTCTGAGGTAGTCTCAGGTCCTTTAAGATTCCCAATTATGTCCCTGTTACAATCTCTAGGAAGGTTTTAGTGGTCTGAAATCAAAACCAGACTTCAGGAAACCTGACTGTAATAAGCACTTAGAATTGATACACTAAAAATTGAGTACGACATCTTTGTCAGTTAATTCCATGCATGAGTATCATGGCTTTAAATGTAAGGAAAATACACAAGATTTCTCTTTGTTAATTGTCTGATTTGGCCTATTAATGAGAGATTCAAACAGTGTTCATTCCTTGTACAGTCAGAAGTGACAGTTTTGAGTCTCAGCACGTGTGTAATTGTGTGGAAGTGTGAAACAGTCACAGGTGATTTAGAAAGCATAGGCTGTATGTGAGATATGTTTAGTCCTCCATGTTATTTTCATATTGACGTATCTCTTACCACTTATAATTATTCCTTTGGACCTGAAAATGTAAATTGAAATTACTGAGAACTTGTCACTATTCTCTGGTTTGTACAAGTAGCTGCAGTGCTCTTTCCTCTCAATTGTTCTCACTTGGATTTCAGGGAAATAATAAAACTTCAAATGTAGTTTGGCTTCTAAAGACAAACTTGATGTATTTCTCCTCACTTTGGTGGCAGATGAATGCAAAATGGGCAAGCATAGTTAGCAGGATTGTTTGTAGGATCAGTTGTTTGTTTTTCCCTCTAAGGAGAAACTCTTGCTTGGGATAAACATGAGGGAAGTGAGATAATCCATCATTCTGAGACCTGTTCACTAGTGATGGATGGATAGATTGGTAAAGTAACTCAATAATCTTCATTTTTTTCAGGTTATTCACAGATCAGTGAGCCTTGTCGTTAATAAAGCTATGGAATGCTTTTGTGTCCTTGCCCACATTATTCCTCTCAACTTGACAGGAAAAGACTTTTAATTTGGGAATAACCTTTGTTGCGAAATGTATTAAGTGTATGAAACTTGGAAAATACCTTCCCATTTTAGTCTTCTCAGTGAGTGTTTTTTTCAGTCCTTTGTTTATAAAAATTACAACTATGAGAGCTTTTCTGCTTCTTCCTATTTCACTGACCAGAAGTACAGTGTTCTGCAGGATTTTATACCTTGTAAAGGCCTTCAACCAATAGAACATATCACATGGGGTGCTCTGGATCATATGGATCTTGTCAAAGTATGTTGATTTCCCCTAACTAGTCATGGAAAAGTTTCCAGTCAAGAAATTACAGGGGTTAGAATTACTTTGTCCTGCTCTCATTCTTGATCATTCCTGGCTCATTTTAAAAACATATTTGGAACCTAAAAGCACAAAATAAAAATGTCATTATGAGATGATATTTCAGAAATAAATAATTAAGGTGATGATACTAAGATGAAGGAACTATATGTAATACATTATTTGGTATTGCCTCTTAGCAGTCCCTTTTAGCAAGAGAATTCCTCTCGGGATGTGTCGGGATGTGCAGGTCTGACTTACAAGGTCTTCCTGAGGATTGTGACTCAGACATGGGAATATGATACATTATGATATATTCTGATATATATGATATATTATCAGATCTGTGGGAGTGACATGATTGTTTATTATTGGAGCAAATCTGAGATGTGAAGGCAAATTGCATTTAGCAAAGTCCTTTTTCATTCAACTGGAAGTTGGAGAAAGGTGGCTCCCAAAACATGATGGAATTAGTAAAACAGTCCTTGAATTTCAGTGAGGGTTAAGAGAACTTGAATTTTTATGTCTTTTCTGGAGGCAGAGTACACATAAATGGACTTTCTAGGTGAGCTAATGCTTAGTGACTGGTTTCTAGTCCGTGGTTTTGTGCCTCTGCCCTCCGGTCCTGATCTCCCACGGGTCTCTGCAGGGCACAACTGTTGTGTAATTGCAGCTGGACGACCTTGCGTGAGGAATCCTGGACAAGGGCGATGGAATTAGAGCCAGGCAGGTCCCGTCCTTGCCCCTTCCCCAGAGCCGAGCCTTGGCAGTGTGTTTGTAGTTACCTGCCATCACAGTGCCCAAAGAACTGGACTTGTTAAATTCTCTTTTCCTTTTTTCCCCTCTCCAGCTCTGTGGTAATTTCTCACAATGCCCACAACGTTTTAACCATAATTTCTAGGGCACTTGTTAAGTCACTGAACACATTGCCTGATGAATTCTCAACTTAGTGTCATATAAATCATCTAGTTTTTGAGTTTAGCATCCCAGAGAATGATGCTTAACCTAGATTCATTAAAAAGTAGTGTCAGTTGCACTATCCTTACCAAAATTAGGATTGATAATGTGGTTATTTTAAACTTTAATAGTTGAACACCTGTAGAAGAGAATAGCTAAAAATATGTGTAATTACAAGAGTTTCTGTGGTGCTGATGACTTTTAAGTGCATTTATTAGATAAACTGGTCTCATTTTAATCTAAGAATTTATTCATGGATACAACTAAGCTACTTTTTCACCATTCTTGGCCTCTCTAAACTCTTCCACGAGAGTTATTAGAACATGGGTCTTTTATTACCAATAAGCTGCTAATAGTGCAGTTCCTTAAATTACTAACAGTTTAAGTAGAAAGAGAGTTTAAAAACGGGCTTATTTTTGTCAACAGAAGTTCCTCAAGTTTTAGAAACAGCCTAATAAATCTACAGTGGCATAAAGTGAGACTGAAGTTGAGAACTTAGAAATGTATGATGAATTAAGATTTTTATTGCATTGCCTATTGACATTTGAGTTTGTGAAAATAGAATTGAACCTATAAAAGGAGCAGTGACTTGGCAAACCCCAAAACTTGCACATCACGTAATAGGAACTCAGATGTCAAACTCTTGAAATAGCTCCACTTGAGTGCAATTTGGCCATTCAGATACCAGGAACAATAAATACTAATCCTTGCCAGACTCTGATGAAATAGACTTAAATTACCCTTATTTTGTAATTATGGAAAAATGTGCACAGAGGGTCTGATGCATATTAGGGTCAGTGATAAGGGGATAAGAGTTTTGTGCCTCTGTGTTGGGAAGATTAACCATCTATTTTTTTAGCTATAGCCATTTTATGTATTTGATTTGTCTGTATTCTACTTGTTAATGTTTCTAGAACACACAGCAATATTGGAGGAAATGCTGATGGTTGAGGGGCCTTCCAGGAAACACAGGATTTAACATGAGAACCAGGTCACAGCTTGCTCTGTGTGAAAAACTAAATTGAAAGAGGACAATTCATTAATTCAGCGCTTGGCATGTTTTCCTTTGATCTTTCTCCAAAGCTTGCTGTGCTGGACATGCAGGATTCAGCTTTAAGGAGAGAAGCAAATAGTTCTTACTATAGAAAACTGTACAGTTAGAGAGAAAAACAGTCAGTTTTTTAAGTAATTGCTCAAAGAATTTCAGAAAGGAGAAGACAAATGATATGCTAGAAATGCAAACTTTTTTTGGTGTAAAACTGTGTGATACAGTTTTCAAATTCTTTTCTGTCGTTTCAGAGTGAGCTAAGAGTAATTGTAATTTAGTGTGTTTGTGGTATCTCTGTGTTGGAAATCGAGATGTCAGTTGGAGAGACATTCTATTTTTGCTGAATTAATATCGGAGAGCATTACATCAAAGCAGCAAACTCCTCTTGTATCAACAGATGCAGCAACCCTGAAGCCTCTTTTCTCTCTTGTTACATTAGTGTTTAATTAAAGAAAACAACTAGTTGGAGGCAGTTACTTTCTGTGGAATGTAATGAAGATTTATTTTGTAAGTGACCTTCACTGTATTAGCTGAATCAGTAATCAGTAAAATTAATAGAATAATCAAATTATATACAAACTCATAAATCACGGTGAATATGCTGTCAAAAACTCAGCTTTTTTAATATGTCCTATTGTTTCACAGCTGTATTAAAAATTGCAACTGCTGAGTCCTGCCTTGATGGGGACTGAAATGGCATTTAAAGGCTGTAGATGATGGAAAGCTACCAGGCCAAAAATTTTCACAACTCTTAATTTAGTTGTAATGTGATTTGATGTCAGCAGGGCAGAGTTGAAGCCGAGTACAGTGTTGTTGGTATCTTTCAGCAAAACTTGAATTATTGGTGTAGGCAGTCGCCAGTTAATTAGAGTAATATCAGTTTAAATGTCTGTCATTTAGGGTTAATGGTATCAAAGAGTTGCCTTGTACCTGAAGTACAGTCAAATCATCTTGAATAGCCCATTGTATGAAGGTAATGTTAGCACAATTATTTGACTTTGTCACAAATTATTGGGGTGCCATTTCGTTTAATATTTCAATTTCTGTATTTAAATAATTTTGACAAGTTCATCTGTGTCATTTTTCATACTAGGTTGTTTTAATAGGTATTTTGGCTCCTTGTAATTGTTCAACAACACAATCAAAATTCCTTTCCATTTTCATTTAAAAAGAGAAGTTTTCTGCTGGCCTCCTATGAAAACAGGTCATGCCCTCCTCCGCTGGATAGAAGGCTACTCTTGGAAATAATTAATTCACATTTTTGCGCAGCCAAGCAGCAAAGTTCTTTCAAAGCACACTGGAAAAATCAAGTGCATATATCAAAAAGCCCCTGACTATGGTTGAAGTCAAAGGAAAAATGTAATTTAATGTTTTTAACTAAGGAATCTTAGTTATAGTTAAGTTAATAGCGCTATTCTTCTATACAACGTATGAAATAAGTTCATCAGAGTTGGTTTGAAAGATCCCGGTATCTGCTTTGTCAGACAAGAAGCCATTGATTGCAGTGTCAGAGATAATCAGCCCGTAGCTCAGGGCTCTCTAATAATTCCTCAGTGCATGTTTAACCTTTGTGCCATCTCGCCCAGTCTCCAGACAGCCAGGGCTGGGTTCAGCATGGCCATATTCTGCTGCTTTTGCCTTGGGAACCGGGTGTGCAGTTTGGGCAGTGTCCGCGGTGGTGCTGACAGCGCTGGGGCTGCTCCTGGCTGGGCTCGGAGCGGTGGGGTGGGAACACCCGCCAGCCCTTCACTGTGCTGCGTCACATCTCTTGGCCCCAGTCCCTCTCCAGCTCTCCTGGAGCTCCTTTAGGCACTGCAAGGGGCTCTCAGGTCTCCCTGGATCCTCCCCTTCTCCAGGTGAGCCCCCCCAGCTCTCCCAGCCTGGCTCCAGCCCTGTGGTACCTCCGTGGCCTCCTCTGGACTCATTCCAACAGCTCCACATCTTTCATGTGCCCGGGGCCCATCATGTCAGTAACTCCATGCTAGCAAAGTGCACAGAGCTCTGCCTGGCTGTGACACGCATTGATTACAGTTAGCTGTGGTGGGACTAACCCTTGATTTCCCCCTGTGTTCCCAGGCTGTGTGCTGTGTTCGGGGGGATCTACTGCCTTCGGCACGCGGTGCGGTGCCTCGTGGTGGACAAAGCCTCGGGAAGGTAAGGGTGACACAAGTAACCTCCTGTTTATACACAGAATACAGGTGAAAAATGCGGGGAGTCAATCTGAAAAAAAAATGATTCTTCAAAGATCCTCCTTGGTATTAATAACACATCAACCTTGATTAAAAGTAATTTGTGTATAGGTCCTCCAGAACAAGGAAAGTGGGTCTAGAATATAGAAACTAAATTAATTTCCCTGTGATATTACTACAGCTCCTGATCACCCAAGCTTGGAAGACAAATCATTTCAGCTGCCGGGGGGCTGGTGATGAGTGATGTTAGTTTTCCTTGTGGCCTTACCTACTCTAATTGATTTTCATCAGATGACAACAAAGCCCTCTGTTATTGCATTTTTAAAAATGGAGCTCACCTAAAGACTCATCAGATTAATCTTTGCTGATAATGCATGTCACTCCAAGAGAAAAGACTTTAATGAGTTTTTAGGTAGATTGTTGTCATAAACTATGCTGCCCTCTTATCCCAGAATAAATTCTTTTACAACAATATCAGGCCTGTAGGCAGGTTTAAAGTTGAGCTAAGAAAAATCAACCCAGAGTTTTTCCAATAGTGGCATTGTTCACACCTCAGTAAATTGTCTTTCTGTTACACACACTCTGTCAGTTACTAGTCTAACTGCAGAATCTGCTCTCTTAAGAGTCTGTTTTCAGCTTAGTTTCTATAATGGAAAATTTCAAGATGTTCTGTAGAAAGTCTTGAACATTAAGTTAGGAAATATGTAGTAACATTTTATTAGGAAAACTAGTGGTTAAATGATGAGGGTAATGTGCTTACTTTCCACTTGCACTGCGTGTTGGATTCCTTGAGCTGCATTTGTCATGACATGGTCAAGTAGTAGCTGTTTTCCCTGAAACTGTATAAACAACAGATTTTATCTTCCTGTCAGTTCCTGGAGATTCTGGAGTTCATTGCACAGTTTTAGACTGTGAGATGCAAATGTGACAGTATTTCCTCATGTGTGTTGTTCTAAATGCACCATTCATATGCTAATGAAACTATGCCCCTTTCAGAAACTCTGCAGTTTATTTTAACACTAATATTTGAACTGTTACTGTAGGAAGCTTTATTTTCCAATAATGTTTAAATAGTTAACTTGCTGTTTCGGCAGGACAAAGCCTAGTTTTGTTAGCAACTTCCAAACACCACTCTGTGGAGATCCTAACTGGTCAGTGCCCCAGTTTCCATCTGCTTTTGCACATTCTGAAAACCTTTGAAATTAATGTTTTCTTTATAAGGTTATATGTGTTCCAAAAAAGGTGGAGTGCTGCTTTTCCATTAGCCTGCTTTTATGTTTTGAATCTGGTAAGTTCCCCAGGGTTCAACATAAGTTTCAAGTGTCTTTTTTTCAGGCTATTAGGCTGCTTTCCTGGTTCACTGTGACATTTTAGAATTGAAGGATAGATTTTTGAGGAGCAGAATTAGTGAAATACTTTTAAAAAACTGTACCAGACTTTCATTATTCCAAAAACATTGGGCTTTGAATAATGGCCATTACGTGCTGGTGAATGTGAGGTAGCACGACACATCCAAGATGACAGTTTCCTTTACCTTCTGTTACCTCTTCCTTCATGTTGTCTCTTTCCTCACTGTTTTCCCTCCCTGCACCAGCTTGTATTTCCACTTGGCTTTGGGCTTCAGTGTTCTGCCTAATAAAAATCAGCTATCAAGTTGTTAATGAGGCTATTTATGAGTTACTGAGCTTTTGAGTCAACAGACCATTAATAGTAATTGGTAATAGGCGAATTCATATCTGGTTGTCAGTGCAGCTGGCTCTCTTACTTCCAGAGGCAGCTTCCCCTGGTTACAAATGGCTTACACTTACCATAGGAGAAATTTAGTCACATTGTGCAGGATTCATTTTAGAGCATCTTCCATAGCCCCCCAGGCTTCACCCATATCTTAGTGAAGTTATTTTTTTCACTATTTTTAATATTCTTGGTTTAGTACCTATAAGGAGAATGTATACTTCTGTCTGCAGCCTTGGATTTCTTCTCAAACTTTTATTTTAGCATTTAAAGCCCCTAAATATCACCAAAGTAACTCCTTTCTAGACATGGCTAGTATTGCTTTTTCATATTCCTACCCATACCTATACATACAGAGAACAGTAGATTTCATCCCCAACTCTACAATTATTTTTATCTTTTTTTTGTAGTCCTTTTTATAGTTTATGAAAATAAGATTGAGGGAAGACAGAGTGAAAGTTTAGAAACTTTAAGACATTGCTATTTTAAGGTTTTGGTAATGCACTTGAAAACACCTGTTTTTTATGTACTGTACCAGGTCTGCTGTTTCAATAGGTTTGCAGAACATCCTGTGTTATTGGTACAACTCTGATGCTCTGTTAGAAAATAAAACCCACATCATATTTCTGAGGTGGAAGAAAACGCACATTGAATGCATGAATCATAATTTTGTTGTTGTTGTTGTTTTTCTCTGTGTTGGTTGTAGGTCACTTTCGAGGTACATATGATAAAATTCCATAATAATGGTAGGCATTTTATATTGCTCACGCTCCACATATGTTTCCAATTCCATAATTCTGTCTTAAAATGGAAGAGAGATGATAAATGGACATTTATACATCTGTAATAAAAGGCTATAGCAAACACACGGTCATTTACATATCTCTGAAATACTGCACCCTGGCTCGGGCAGTGCTGCTGAGTCCATTTCAAGGATGTCGCCCTTACTCCATTAGTTTGGATAATGAGCCCTATAAAGTACATTTATAACTCGTGGCACTGCAAGGAGATGGATTCTAATTTTCATCCTTTTATCTCGACACATTGAAAGAAGGTCAATGGAGGGTTTGGGATGATTCATTGTCGCAACACATATCGGATGACAGAGACCTGATAATGTCAGTGCAGGAGTGTTTGCTGGCTTGGGGAGCAGTACTTGAAAGAAATTCTCTCAGCATCACCCTTTGAAGTGAAGTGGGACTGAAATTGAAAGCACTCTCTTTCTCTCAGTTTAAAATCTTATCACACATATGACCTGATGCTATTCCTGAACAAAGGAGAGGAAACAACACTTAGCAGCAAAATATAAAGCGTGTCGTTGCTTTTGCTGGCTTTGAGTGATGCAACATGACATTTAATCAACCTTTCCCCTCTGATAATGTTTGGGGGGTAGCAGGGAAATTGTTCCATAAACAATACGAAAGGTTATAATTAGAAATGAACTGCAGCAGCTCCACTTCCTTGTTTATTTGCAGTATTCAAATGAGAGTTTGAGAATGAAATCACTGAAATTAATAGTGAGGGAAAACTTCTTAAAGTTGCAAGTGAAACACATGTTGAATAGAATTGAAACTCTGAAGAATTCTACACGTTAAAACAGTGCTTGTACTGTTTCCAAGGTACCTGTTGAATTAAAAACAGGAATATATGTAAAATGTTCTTATTTGAGTCCTGTATGTTAAATTGACTGAAACATGGATAAAGTTATTCAGAGGAATAATTTAAAAAAGGTAGTTTTCATACCTGAAGAAAAATATCTGAGTCTGGGATTTAGTTACCAATTCAGTTAAATTGTTTGAGGGGTTCACATGTTCAAGAAATACGTACTAAATTAATTGAAAGATATAAAGGTTGTGCAGTATAACTCAATTTCAAAACTTACGTGTGTTTTTATTACCGTACATTGAAATTTCTTAATCTTGTTTTTTGGGGTTTTTATTAAACAGGTGCAAAGCTATTGTGGATCATTTTGGACAAAGAATAAGTGCCAACTATTTTATTGTGGAAGATAGTTACCTCTCAGAGGGCACATGCACAAATGTGTGTTACAGGTATGGACCAGGTGGACAGCCACTGCCTCTGCCTTCACATTGGTGCCGATACAGGATTAGCAAAGCTGTAGCAGTGAGTGCAGTGCAGAGAGCATCCTGGGCACTGGGGGAGCAGGAGCTGCACCTCATGTTCTCCCTGGTGTGTTTCCCCTTAATCCCAGGTGTCCTGTGCTGCTTGGAACATTAAAGTCCTGTAACATCCTGCTGCTAATCTTGGGCAAATAGACAATAGATTTTTCTTTTAAATCAGAAGGATTCTGAAACTTTTTTTATCCAGCTGCACTGACTCATTTACTCACCATCTAGTTTGGTCATTGAAAATAGTGCATTAATGTTCCAGATGTGTTCCTACTTCAGCAACAGGCAGTGATCCCACTAAGAATCATATTAATAAAGATTATATGGTGAAATAGCTTTGGTATTATCATATACATTTTTGGTTTAGTTTTACATAATTACATTTTGTGTATAATTATTTTTACATAATTGTTGTGTTTATTTGTAGGCAGATCTCCAGAGCAGTGCTCATTACAGATCAGTCTGTACTGAACACAGACACAGAGCAGCAGGTACACATCGATTTTGTATCACTTGTCTTTATGTATTGTCTGTATTAATATTTCATTGCTGGTAGGAATTAATTCATGCTTTTGTTTCCGCTTGAATCCAGCCCTTTAGTCAGCTCTCTCTACTGGTAATTGTTTCATTTGTTTTAGTCTCTATAAGCTATTGCAAATTGCAGTTTAGTTGAATTCCCTGCGTTTTCCTGTTTGGCTCACACTTTAGTTAAGGTAGTTTATTTTGCTTGCTTTGCAATAACCTGTTACCTTACCTTAGTATTCTCTTAACTGATAATTGTTTATCTTGCCTAAACTTTGTTCAAAGATTCTTTTTTTTCCACATTCTGTTTTACTGCTGGAAGTTCTTACTGTACTCTGCCACATCCTTCCTTAAATGTTTCTGCTTTGGCAGAAACAGTCTCTGCAGTCTTTAATTTTAAAGGATCTTACTCAGTGTTGTGTTTCTCCTGTAGCAGTAAAGCAGAAAACCAGATTGTGGGTGCAGTTACTTTTCTCCTTTATTGGGATTTGGCTGGTTGGCTGCTCCTCCTTGTTCCTCTGCTTTGCCATAAGCTCTTCTGCTGCTCCCCAGGTTTCCATTCTGACGGTGCCTCCCGTGGAACTGGGCAAAGCAGCAGTGTGTGTCATTGAGCTGTGTTCCTCCACCATGACCTGCATGAAGGACACGTGTAAGTACAGGGTGTTCTCCCCTTGGACTCTGGCAGCTCTGCAACCAAATGCAAAACGATCCAGTGGGAGCTTTTGTGTCTTCTGAAAGTTCTGCTGGGAGTGGGATTATGTCCCTTTCTGAACACAGGTGAGAAGGAGTGTGTCATGATGTATTTGAGGTAAAATTATGAAAGTTCTTACAAGAACTTTGTTACTGTCACCTGCTGCATTAGATTCTTTAATTCTAAAAATATGAGAGATCACCTTTTCAGAAGGGCCATCCCAGTGTTTCCACTAACAGTTTTCTGGTTTAGGACTCAGTTGTTGGTATTTTATGTGAACTTCAAATAAGTGAGCAACACAATGTTCTTACTGGGTATTTATTTTTTTTTCTAAATTCTTCTGCTGAATACTATCTAATAGATGACCAGTTTGGGACACTTGTGGAAGATGAATAGAATTAGAGGTTACCTAATGCTTTTTAACAACTATAATAATAACCAATTTATTTGACTGTTACCTGGGCTTGAAGTCAGTTCTTTGCATATGAAAAAAGAGTGAACTAAATGATGAAGTCATTCAAAGTTATATCTCCTACTTAAATAATAGTAAAAAATATTATAAGCCTGTAATTAAGAACTCAATGCTATAAAGTATATTGTTAATAGTCATCCCTTAAACAGCTGATTTCTTTTTATTTAAGGGTTCACAAAATATATATGACAGAAAGTGAAACTAAAGAAGGATTGATGTTCAACAGATAAAAATTATTAGTTTCATGAGAGTTTTTATGGTGCTGAAATATTAAGGTGTCTGTTATTTACTTTTCTTCATTAATTCCTTTCATTTCAGAAGAGAAGGTTCTGCCTTCCTTAATGAAATTTGTCTTCATGTATTGAAATAATAAAGTTCAGTATTAGGTATAGCTGAGTTCCAGTTATGGGACATATTTCATAATTTTTTTAAAAACTTTTACATCATTATCTGTAAATGGGTTTTAACCTGACTGATTTCTCCTTGGAACAATTATTTAAGGTAAGTATACAAATACATCTACTCTTTGATCACACTGCATAAATGACAGGCACATCATCTGTATTGCCACTTGAGTGGAACCAAACTCCTTCACTTGCCCTAAAAATGGAGACTGTAATGATGAAATCATGAACTGAACTCATCGTTCTTCTGGCTGGAAGAATTACTTGAAGATAAATGTTGGCAACCACTGTAACTAATGCAGTTATACCTGAGTAAATCAAATATAATCAAAATATGTACTGATGACTGGGACTCAGTCATAACCTCAAAGATAATAAAAAAGATTTCAGAGAAGGTAAATTATGTGAACTTTAGTGATTTATAGCAGGGTATTTTTGAGGGAAAAATGGGTTGTATCCCATTGTTTGGGATTGTAAACATCTAGTTAAGGTTACAGGGAGACTCTCATTATCACCACCTGTTTCCTTTTGCTCTTTTTAGTACATACTCCTTTTAGGCAGAAAGTTTGGGTTGGGTTGAATAAAAAATGAATATTAATGTTTGAATATTTCTGACGTGTAGAGAGCACGTCTTGACATCAAGTGCTTGAAATCAGTCTCAGAAATGATCAGAAACCCTTGCTGGCCCACATAACCTAATTCAGCCTCACCCAGACACCCAACTGGTGCTTCTGCCATCTGAGCAGATGGATGAATAAAATGTTGCAGAGCTTTTTTGTTATGTTGTACCAAGGGATTCCATATTTCATAAGGCCCATGGCTGAAGTAACTGAGAATTCTGAGATGTTTCAAGAGAATTTCTCCGTGTGTTGGATATACACTATATTTCCATGATACAGCACTTCCCTGGGTTAAAGAAAGTGATTTATATGAAGAACTGTGATCTCTAAAAGCCTGCTCTGCCTTTTAAAAATTGTAAATGTTATTTATGTATCTGTGTGTTGATGATTGTAATTAGTTGGTGTTCTCTGTTAACAGATTTAGTCCATTTAACCTGTCCATCAACTCAAACTGCGAGGGAAGACCTAGAGCCTGTTGTACAGAAGTTATTCAATCTAAATGCAGAAAAAGGTAAGAATAAATAAATGAAGTATTAAGATATTATTTTGCATAAACGTGATTTACCCTTGTAACTAAATTACCTGATACTGAGTATCTGAGTCTGGTGAGCTGCTCTTGAGCTATCAGCATTTCAAAGTAGAGGGATTTATCTGGAGAGTGAGATTGATTAGACGGATGTTTGTTGTATTCCATGATCTGGTGTTCCAAGTCTTCTTCATCTGTGGTTTAAGTTCAGTATCGAAGGACCATGGCTGGAAGTGTCTGGGACCGTTGCAATTTTCACACTTTCTTTTTTCCATGAAACACATTTGTTTCTCAGCATGTCTTTCAGAGCTGCAGTAGTGAAATACTTGTGAAGCTGTTTTCTGCACACTCTTCTTATTTTAGTGATTTCTATCACCTGGGTATCCCAAACCCCCAGAAGCTGGTGATGTGCCTTTCTCCTCCAGCTGCCAGATGTGCTCAGTGCTGGAAGCTGATGAGTTTTCTTTTGCCTTCTCTTGTTCTCAGGCTGGTGCTCAGCCTTCTGTTGTCTTCAAGTGCTTCCTTGTTTGCTGGTTTAGGTGAAATTCTCTGGATTCTGCTTCAAGCAGTGGCAGCATAAAGTTGTTACATATTGTTTGCACAAAGATAGATCTCCAGTAGTTTCCAATAATGAAATATTCATCCCTAAATTCAAGGAAATTTTGTCAGTTATTTTCATGGCCTTTGGTCTTGAGATGGACAATTTCACAGCCCCAGAGAAAAGCAGCTGTTGGCAAAGCAGGTGCTGCCTAGAAATTGTCCCTGACATACTTTGGGCTAATTCCACACAAGTCTTTGAAATTTAATCCTGAGATGTTGAATTTAATCATGTTTTTGGGAGATGCTCACAGAATAGGGAGTGAGCATGTGTTCTGAACCTGGCAAAGCATTTTTAAATCTAATGTCCCTGTGCTTCCATACAGTAAATCACAGCTCTGTGAGAAAACAATACTCAGCTGTCAGTGACAGTGGTTGTGTTGGTATAAATACAAGTTACTGTGTTGGGGAAGTGTTTTATAGTATTTACCATTGGTTTGCTTACAATATGGAGAGCACAGGTGAGAGAAAACTTTTTTATACTGGAGAGTTGCAAGCACTTTTCATGTTGCTATTTGTTAATTTCAAGCCTGCTAATTTCCAGCCTTTAATATTTAACTTATCTCTTAAATTTGCAAGGCAGTGCCAGTGTTTCAAAGGCTCTGTGAAGAGATCAGCTTGCAGCTTAGTGTCTTCTAATCATTTGGGGAGGGGGAGCATTAATCTTAATGTTTAAAGTGATCCAGTTTTGAAATGATATATTGTTTAGAACCTGAGTGAAATTCTTGTGTAGAAACATTGTGATCATAGGGGTCCTCAGGTGCACTGAGGCACTGAAAAGCTAGTTTTCCCTGACACATAGGCCTTTTTATCATCAGGATGAGGTAGTGGTCGTATTTTAATTAAAATGTCAGAACAAATACTGTTGGAGTTATTGAAAATGAATCACCAGATAAAGTGAGCACTGGGCCATGGCAGGTCAAAGAGGCAAAGTCACCTGGAGAAGAGGACTCCATTCATTTTCCTGCCTAAATGAGGAAGAAGTAACTTTTATGAGCAATGTGAACTTTTAAATATATTAAAGAGCATCTTGCCCTGTATTAAGGCTCAGACTTTCACAGGCTGATGAATTTAATTTATATTTCAAACTGTTCAGTATGAGTAGCATCTATTTTTTTTAACTATTTGGCAGTTATAAAAAGATACTGATAGATTTATCTCTTTTTTTTCTAATTCAACTGCTTTAAAATGCTGTTTTGGATGCTATTGTTACCCTGGAAGTTTCTTGGTTGGAAAGAAGTAAATCTCGCAAGGTCTTTTGCAAGCTTCATTTGTTTCAGAGGAGGTAAAATACCAAAAAGGGGACAGCAAATATGCCAAACAAATAGTATCTATTAAGCTAAGGGTGTGTGTTGTGTATTCCTGAATTGCACTCTGCACTGTTCACAAGTGACCTTCATCTTCCAGAGGGTTTTCTGCCTGGGTTTTCTGCCTGTGTGCAGAGGGGCTGTAGGAATGTGCGGAGTAACTGCAGGAGGGCACAGATTGTGAACAAGTGAGTTGTAGTTCAGGATCGTTTTGTATTCATGGGGAGTATTGTAGCACAGTGTAAGGCCTCAGTAATTACAGATAAATACAAATTAGTCATTTATTTTCATTTAGCAGCACTTTCACAGTTTAGAGATTCTACATCCTGCACGTCACACATCTCAAATACAGAGCTTGTGGGGTTTGGTAATTCTTTATCAGAATTCTTCATATTTAATTAATTTGGGGTGAGATATTATTTGGGGGAGGGGGGGGGGGGGTAAAAATTTCTTTTATTTAGACCATGAGCATCTGTTAATCTCCTTAGGTTGTCTTGAACGCACTCAGTCTTAAAGCACACAAGGGAGAAGAGTTCCTATTACAAAGACAAACTACTAAATGGCAGGGGAAGAAAAATTATACATCCAAAATATCTGTGCACAGGGAATGCAGTGCCTTCAAGTTGGCACTGCCTGGGGAGGGCTTGTTCAGCCCCTCGTGTGCTTGTGGAGTTTATGCACAGGAAAGCAGATTAATGTGAAGTAGAAAAGTGTTAAATTTAGACCTGCAGGTGATAACTGCTTCTTGTGTGGCATAGTGTGTACAGAGTAAGTAGAGTTTGCATACCTATGGCTGAAAAGGAAAAGTATGATGAAAGAGAATCTCAGAAACAAGCAGGAAGTAAAGTAATTGCCTTTCTGAAGAAAAAAAAATACTTCATTACAGTAATTCCGTGTTAAAAATTTGACTTTAGTATGCTAGATTACATATTTACCTTATCACACAAGAATGCTGATGACTGCAAACACTTCTTTTCCTTTTCAGAGACTGAAAATGAAGAACTGGAGAAACCCAGAGTCCTCTGGGCAGTCTACTTCAACATGAGGGATTCTTCAGGAGTTGAGAAGCATTCCTATGATGGCTTACCCTCAAATGTTTATGTCTGTTCTGGGCCAGACTCTGCTTTAGGAAACGACTGTGCTGTCAAACAGGTTGGGCACATCAGAGTTTTGGTTGCAGAACTTCAATTTTAAAAACACATCAACCCCAGCAGTGGTGTCAGGGGCTTTCAGAGACTTTGCATCTTTGCAGGATTAACTGGCACCTGTCATTTTGAAAGCTGTTACTTTAGTGGCCATGTTCAGAACGTGCATGCCATCTTCTAACCATTTGCTGGATTCCTTACGACTAAAGTCATAAACCTCTTAAAAATAAGATTTTGAAGTGGAGAGGCTGACACAGCCTGAACTGCAGGGTCAGAACAGTGTCATTAAGGGCTAATAGTACCCTTCATTTTGTTTTATGAGGGAATAATTTGCCTCCCAGAGGGATAAAGACCTGTAAAGTCAAAAATAATGCAAGACAATTATTATGGTAGCGGTTTTAAATTTTAAAGAAGTGCTTTTCAAATTAGGTTTTTAAAAATCGTTTAAAACGGTGCAAGTTAAAAGCTGTCTAAATACACTTAAACAGCCTGTTTTTAATTCTGATAGCCACCTTTCCTAGCATTTAGCTTTGTCTTCCCTTAAGAGCCCTTTTTCTTACCAAGGAGTAGTGGTGGTGTAGATGAAGCCCTCTCCAAATATTCTCTCGGTGCTTCAGTGCAGCCTTTGTGTTCAGTCTGGTGACCATCAGTGAGAGAGATGTAAGCAGGTCTCAGAGGAGGAGCCATCAAGAGCCTAAATCAGTGCCTTTCAGACAAAGGTAGAGAGGGGCTACATTTTCTTGAACCTGATCTAAATTTTGAAACAAATGGTCAGTAGTGGAAATGAAAAATATTTTAGCGTGAACATGTTTATGATTCAAAGTCCTGTGTGAGAACAGAGTGAAGAACAGGGTGAAGATGACACAGAAGTCCCAGCTGGAATACACCAGGCAGGGACCTTCTAGACAAGGGGAGAAGGGAAATAGCTGGAAGTTGGTGTGCCTTCCTTCCCTAAATCATTGTCATCCTCCAGTCTCCAAACAGGGAAACATTTACAAACTCATGGAATCAGTACACCTTAAAAAATAAACTAAACCTCACTGTGTGTATTAGTCTTGGAGATAGCTTGGCAAATTGAATCTAATTTCTCTGATCATTTGGGGGTTAGTGTTTAAATGATACTTGCTGTGATTTATGTGTTCATGACCATAAGAATTACTAACTTCTATTTGTCAAGCTGTTTGATTGCATTGATAGTAAATTATTTAGAAGGCAAGACACCACAACTTTTATAGGCAACTATCCATTTACACCTCAGTATACAAATTACTTCATTCTTGTTTATTATAATTTACTGTTAAATTTCTAGTGTGATACTGAATTAATTTTGATGTTTGCATTTACTTGCCCCGAGGATAGGCCAGATGAAATGAAAATGCCATCTATGATTTCTTCAAATGCTGGATGTGTGGATCCAGGAAAGCATCTGGCTTCCAGTTTTCTATTTTTCACTGCTACAACCTGACATGAATTATTGTATTCCAAAGCAATCTGTTCCCTGAAGTATTTCAGAGTTCTGAGGCATCTTCATGTTCATGAGAGGATGCACTAAAACTGTCAAGCCAGTATTTGTCCTTTAACCTGTTTAGTTTCTATATCTGGAAGGATTTCAGAGTTATTCAAGTGTGTTGTATTTCCAGCTCCTGTTAGTTTGGTAGTGGTCCCTGTGAAGGTTCCTCTGAAAGCCCACTCAGCTTTTGCACAAGCTGGGATACAGCAAAACAGGAACAAAAGTTAGTTCTATTCAACTACAGTCGTTAAATTAAGTGTGGCAGTGCTTCTGTCTTAATGCTGAATTCAGTTGTACACACACTTTTCAGCTGATACACTTCACTAGTAAATATTGAAGGAGCTGTTTACTACCTGAATTATTTACAGTAAGTATCAAAGGGTTATAACAAAAGAGTTTTTAAATTATTCTTGTTTATTCTGTGTTAGTTCAGCTGGATAAAGTTAAATTAAAAATTTAGTAGACATGAAAGCCCTTTATGCCATTTAATTGTTCAGTTATGATCAGTGTCATACTGTCCTGTATAACATACTGAGAATTTCTTTCCTTGTTGAACCTCATAATTGTTTGACCATTTTTGGAGTGGATATTCACTGACTGGTTGGACTGAACAATTGTTGAAAATGTTTGTGTGCTCTCTCTCCATTGGGTGACAACAGTTCTCAGCTGAGCCATGTTTGAGCTGTTCAGAAAAACAGAAAGGGAATTTCTTTTGCAATTTTTAAATTTCAGAAGGGAAGCCTTACAGGTATGATGGGGACTGTACATATGTACAACTTCCTATGTTTGCTTGTTCTGTGAAATGGATCCCTGTCTCTGGAAAGAGGCAAGATCTTTCCCATGCTCTGCATTTGACTGCAGCTGGGGGTATTTTTATAGAGGATCATTTTGCTTGCAAGAAATCCTCTTCCTTGTTCTCAATACCATGTAGAATGACCAGCATTTTTTCCAAAACCCCATGCTGTGACTTTTCCAGTAGAACAGTGTAAAAAGATAAATTGCTTTTTCTTTTTTGAGGACTGCAAGAGGGAATGGATTTGCCATGTGTTTACAAGGCTGTCAAAGTATTAGATCACTATGGATTTGAAAGAATGGAGGTTAATCTTAAGTATCTGTTCAATATTGCCTCGAGGTATTACATTTCAAGGTAAAGTTTACATTATTTTTTTATTTTTTTTCTAAATAGGCTGAGACTATTTTCCAAGAAATGTTTCCAACAGAGGAATTTTGCCCACCACCACCAAATCCAGAAGACATTATTTATGATGAAAATGAGATTGAGCCTGAAGAGTCTGGATTCAGTAATTCAGCAGAGGCAAAACCTGAATCCTCAGCTGAGGAGAGCAGTAGTGGAGAAGGTGCTGCTGTTACAAAGGAAGGATGAATGAATGAATGAATGCATGAATGAATGAATGAATGAATGAATGAATGACAGTGTTCTCTTGGTACAAGAGGTCAACCCAAGCTAGAACATAAGGGAGGAAGGGTAAGAAAAAGAGTTTTAACCCCCAGAGCTGTGGTATTAGCTATGGTCTTACTTCCCTTAGGTTGAAGTCACCTTGTCAAGTAGTGTCATTGATAGTGAGACAGTCCAGAACAGTCACAGGACCACCAGATCCAGCAGGGTTTGTTGCTAAACCAAGAATGTAGAACAAAGCATTTGAACTTAAAGTGCTAAAATAGGGTTAATGATTTCTCCAGAGAATTTGGGTTTGTTTTGCATCTTAGAAGGAATCATCCATCTTTTAAACAGGCAACGAGTCAAAACTAAGCAAAAGGAAAAAAGTGCAAGTTTCTTACCAGTGAGGAGATGATCCTCTGCTAAAAATCCTTGGATCTGTGCTGATGAACCAAGTGCAGGTGAGGCTCACAGTCTGTCCTTCACAGTGGTCTTACAAATGGAACTTCAAGAATATTGACAGTTCTGGAGTGGCTTTCTTGTATGATTCTGAAACTGATGCCATAATTTAGAAGCAGATATAATCCAAAAGATGTTCCTCACATGGAACAATGTTGCTTTTTTTTTTTTAATGAGATCTAATAGATCACACGTTTTCACTAGTGACTTAATTTACTGTAGTCAGGAAAATAGCACAATTTAAACTTAATGCCAGATTTCCCAACGGAATTCAAAGTCATAAATGGGACATACCTGTTGTTGGTTTCCCTGGATTTGTTGCAGTATTTGGGCCTTTAGTAAGCCATTAGTTAATGTTTTGAAATACGGGGTCTGAGAACTTACGGAGTTTTGTGGTGGAGAGAAGTTTCAACAGATAATTCCAAAGGTTTGTATTGATCCCAATTAATAGGATTAAAATTAGTGTGATAGCTGTAAACTGTGCATTTCGTAATGATAAATCATGAAGCATTTATACAGTAAAATGTATTGAAGTATTTATAAACCTAGTTTGTATGAAACAAATTCAAAGTGAGAAAGCTGTTGTAAATGACCATATTAAACTTGCACTTCTTCTGAACAATGCTTGAAATAGGTATTCAGATGATAAACAATTTTTATCATGTACTTTAAGATTTATCTTAAAATGTACACCCAGTAGATCAGTGAGTTTTGATGAGTTGGGGTTTAAACTTCTGCCTGAATGTGATACAGTTCCAGCAGTGCTTAAATACTGTAAGTAAACAAAAAATGCCATTGAGTCCTGAGTGTTCAGCACTGCCTGGACGTGCCACAGCCAGGTCTGTAGAGTTCCCTGGTGCCTGTGCCTGCCTTGAAACTGGCTCCAGGCCAGAAAGGGTTAGTTATTTATTTTTTTACAGCTTAACTGTTAACTTCACTTTGTCCTGCATCATATGCCTTGTTCACTTTGCATCTCAGCACCCAGGTTGTTCGTGTTTGCATCCTTTGTTTACAGGGCAGGTGTGTGCGTATGTACCTGTGTGCAGAGTCCCAAGTCCTCAGAAAAATCCATGGCTGAAATGTTTCCAATGTTAAACAACTGTAACCTTCGGATGCTTGTGATTGAGCAGTTATTTATATCTAGTCATAAGCAGGCTGCCTCTTCATTTAGCTGTAATTCCTATGTGTATTGGAAAGCATGAGTGTATGATGGTTGTATTTAACATCTACAGATCTGTAAAAGAACGAAGTGCAGGACCTAGTCCCTGTTTGTCTCTCAGAAACAGGGGTCGCAGCTGAATCTCTCATCTATGTTTACAAGGAAATTGTTTGATGAAAATTAAAGGTTTGCTTGCAAGTGCATTGTTCTGTGTTTCCTTTGCCTTTGTTTTCAGAGAAAAGCAGTTCTTGTGTGAGCTGGGATTTCCTGGCAGTTCTGTTGACTGCTCTCAGAACCTGCAGTAAGACAAGTTTATGTGTGTGACAGCGTGTTTATCTAAGCCAGCAAATCTGTACAAAGTTGTATCTTGGTGCTTTGTGCCACGTGAAGCAAAGTTTGCAAATACTGCCAGTTCGATGGCAGATCAGACGGAGTGATCTACAGCTGTAGGCTATGACTTTACACTACATTGATTGCTTAAAAACTGTTTTCATGTCTCTCTCGTGGGGTGAATGGAAACATCAAATGTTTTTCCTATGGTACTTGAGTACCCAATAGCTCTCTGGCAGCAGCAGCAGATGAGATTGTTGATCTCTGTATTTTACAGAAATCATGCTCTGAACTGCATTTTCCTTTTCTTTCAATGATGTAGGCACACAAAGCGAGGCTTTGGCTTATTTGAAGTCGTTTTTAAGGCTTGTCATACAGGATGTATTCAAAAGATAACATGACTTTTTAAAAACTGGCAATTTATCTGTAGGATTATTAATAAATCAAGTTAAAGAAAGATAAGGTTAATTGAATTTTTAAACAAGTAGCTGTATTATCCTTCAAGCACCTTGGAGCTCATGCAATATTCACACCTTTTTTTTTCCTGAGGAGTGCTTTGATATGTTTGAATTCCTTTCTTAATGAGTACTTTCTTTTTAAGTTGGTTAATTGGATTAACCCTTAATAATCAAAGAGGCCGTTTTGTGCCACTTTCCTTTCTGCTGTTGTATTGCCTTACCTGTAGGACTGCAGTTAGTTACTGCTCCTTGGGAAGGATTTTCAGCCGTGAAGCTGCTTCGTCTGCTGTTTCTGGTGATGATGATGCTCAGGGCCATTTGACAGGTAATCATTAGAACGTAGATCCTTGCAGAGTGTGGGGTCCTTTCTCCTATCATTGCAGGGGGATTTATGTAGCTAACTCCTATTAATGTTAATGGGACTTGCATGTGTAAATCCTCCTTGCATCAATGGGAAAATTGACCCCTGGAAAAAATACCTTTGTGTTGGACTTGCTGATTCAGAAACATCCAGGCAGCTCCTGTGTGGGAATGTGATGGAGCACGTGCTGTTTAACTGGAGTACTCTGAGGAGGATTTGGGGAATTGTCAGGGTTTTATCTTTTACATTGTATTTTATATTATCTGCAGGTTGTGAGTCTCATCAGAGTTCTCCCAACAATTCTCTTTCCATAGCTGGGACCAATTTCCCTTTCCATACTCAGGAGGTTGCATGGCTTCTTTGGCTTCAGGCCACATTGCATTTTAGGCTCCTCTCTGCCCTCCAAATCTTTTTGCACCAGCAATGTGAGTTGCACCAGCGTAATTTCAAGAATAATTTGCTAGTAGTGTACTGATTAATGACAAGTCAGAAGTGATAATGCAGCGTTTCCACACAGTAAGAGACTGGGCCACTTCCAATCCACAGCCTCCTCAGCACTCATGTACGTGCCTCGGGAGCTTGGCAATACAAATGAGAGTGTTACTGTTCATCTGTAGGTATGGTTATCCTTTCTGTGTTGTGTATGTTGATGCTCAGTCAGTTACTGCTGTAGATATTTTATATAATCCCCTGCAGTACATCTTTGGGTTTTACTTATCTGGCAATTTTATATCGGTAGCAACATATCCTCTTAGAAGGAAAATTTCTGGTGTTGGAGCTGCCCTAAACTGCTCCAGAGATCTCTCCTGGCTTTTCTGCCATAATGAGTGTTCTCTTTAGCCATTAATTGTTCACAGTCTCTGCAGATTCTGGTGGGTCTGTCTGCTGTTGGTGTCCTTTTTTATTTTTCCTGAGGATCCTGTGACTGCCATTCATGCAGTTGCTGATTTTCCAATGAGGGGAGCAATTCGCTGAGATCACGTCATGGAACTTAGCTGATCTCTGTGTGTGTACCATTCCTAACAATTTATCTCTTAGAGTATTAATTAGCTCTGTGTGTGTTGATACCTTATGACAAAATCATTAACTCAGGAAAGTTTATATAATTTAAACTTTTGCAGAAATCAACCACTGTAGAATGTCCAAAAGTTAGAATGACCTGCATTACCAGAACTGTCAAAAATACGTGGGACAGTTGTGGTGGCAGGGCAGTTGCTTGAATTCCTTGGATAAGTATTAATGCCATGTATCTTCGGTAAGGTGTAGACACTGGAAGTTTGAGACACTGATATAAAGCATTTATTGCAGCCCAGTTTAATAGTAAGATTGCTCCAATAATCAGATGGAAATCTTAACTTAGATGTGTGACTCCAAGAACTTTGTGAATGTGCTGAAAAGTTACTGTAGAAGGATAGTTTGAGCTGTAGAGGTGAGTGGTAGGAGATGGTCAGCCATGTGGAATTCAAGTTGTCAGCCTCATCTCTAGCAACAAAATTACTCTTGGTGGAAATAGAGCTTATTAGCAATTCCACCATTATGTGTATTTACAGGCTGCCAGTTCCTGTTTGTAAGAGTGAATGGTTCCTCAAAATCTGGCTGGGGAGCCCAGCAGGAATGTTGTAAATCTCAGTGACATACGAGATTTAGAAAGTTGACAGTGAGGTATCAGGAAGGTGCAGTTGTTGACTACACGGGAGTTCTGATCAGAGGGGACTTTAACAGAAAATACTCTTCCTGTCACAATTCCAGCACACAATATATTTTACACTGCTTGCATTCATTAGTGGAAGAGATGGCAGGGACCAACCTGAGTGCAGGTCAGCCCAGGTGCATTTGACTAAACAACTTGGGAAGTCTCAGAACATGCCCATTTTCAGATACAGATTTTCGGGATCTCACACCGCCTTCTGAAGCGCTGCCCTAATTCATGGTATGTTTGGGTCTCTGGGGAAGGCTGCAGTGCTGTTCCTGCATTCTGTATAGGTTGGGACATGCCAAAGCCTATGGACACTCCATCTGTCCTCTCAGACAGAGGAGGCTTCTCTTCTGAGGTCTTACCGAATGTCAGCAATCACCACTGGTGTCAGGCAAATGTGGCTTTGGCTTTTATAGGTGTTTTTTAGCTGCTGCAGCTTCAGGGAGCCTCCCTCTCATTCGCTCTGGTCTAAGCATGAAGCCGGACTGGGAAGTGCCTCTGTGTTGGAAGTGGTTGTCGTCTCGATCCTGGAGGTGTGAGGTTGGTAATGATAAAATACCTGGATAACTCTGGACTAGACTGCAGCTCGTTGGCACCTCAAGACCTATTCCCAAGCCATAAAACCAGTGTGGTGGTTGCTGGTGAGCTGGGATGTTGTACCTGAGCTGAATGTCCAGAGGGAGGAATCGGTTTTTAATCACTGGAAACTCAAGTCTGGGAAAGGATACAAGAGTCTTCCCTTCGAAAACAAAATACAAAAAATCTCAAACCTAAACACTCGGGGCTGTTTTAGACTCTGTGCATGAGAAACTTGGTAATGGCCAGTGTGGAATTCTGAATCTCTTCTGCTTCATACCCCAGCATATTTCTGGAGCTCACCCAAGGGAAAGCCATTTAATCATGATGAGACAGCAGCTGTCAGCCCCACGTAACGAAACAGCTCCTGCTCTGGGAACTTTGCCCTAGCGTGAAAGTCACTGCAAGTCATGCTTGAGTCCTTTGTTGGGAATAAATTATCCAGTGAATTCAGCCTTTTTTCCTGTGCAAAAATTTGTGTAAGCTCTAGCTAAGTACCTTCAGTGACTCATTTTGAGACTACAGATTATTCAGAGAGACTCCACTGTGGGATTCTTCCAGCAGCTCATTAGCTAAGTCCTGAGGTATTTTCCTGCTCCCTGTTTGAACGCTGAAATAATACATAACAACGAATACACCATTTCTAAAATCACATCAGACATTCGTAAGGCAGAAAAAAAGGCTTTTATGAAAAACAGCAACAGAGCAGGACTCACATGAAGCAGAACAGCAGTGGGTGATGGATCAACTTGGGGCTCCAGAGAAATGGCTGTGGGTTTGGGCTCTGGCACTGCTTTTCTCAGGGAACTTGGTAGAGTCATTTCCCTTTAATGTCGTAGTAAAAAGGTGTAAAATAGTGGCAGGTATTTTCCCAAGCCTTTTGAGAATTCAGTAAAATATAAAAGTAAATGTATTTGAG
Organism: Acropternis orthonyx; assembly: GCA_035583155.1. Taxonomy (NCBI): domain Eukaryota; kingdom Metazoa; phylum Chordata; class Aves; order Passeriformes; family Rhinocryptidae; genus Acropternis; species Acropternis orthonyx. The sequence continues at coordinate 1,850,585 of JAWWEU010000138.1, read as the reverse complement.
AAAGAAAAGGAACAGCGTTAATGATACCTGAGTAGAGGCACAAATGATTTTCTTGGGAAAAAATCAAATGGAACTATTGTAACGTGACTGGGATAGCAGATGTTTTGTTCCATCTCTGACATTTTCCCTGTTTCTCAAGTAAGGTTTCACCAATCAGCACAAACTCTTTGTTTACTGCTTAACAAAAATAACGTAAAATTATAATTTTTTTAAAATCTTTTTTTGATTATGCATATTTTACTGGCAGATTGTAATGCATATTGCTTCATTGTCTAATTAGGACTTAATGCTAATGTCATTAACATTCTGTGGGATAATTCAGTAGGTTGCCTATTTATAGACATAATGAAAGTCATAACTTTTTGTAGTAAAGTACTTTTGACTGTGCTATTAAATTAAAAATAAAGTTACTCTAACCTGACATTAGCTTTCAGTTTCATTGTCCATGGTCCAGTGAATCTGAAAAATGCTGCTGCGTGCACTAAACAGGGGGGTTTTAATTATTACTGTTTTTTCAGTAGACTAATTCATCCTTTCCTTCGAGAAATTAAAAATAAATAGACTAAATTAAGCAAGAATCTCCAGTCTGAAGTTTGAAATATTGTCCTCCTTGAAGACAGTTAGGATTTGGAACACTGAACTTAGGTAAGCAGAATCTTCTCCAGTTTTATTCTGTGGTACTACTTATAAATTAAGTAATTAGGCAGCACTTCACCTTTCCACAAATACGAATGTGTACTTTATTGTGGCTGTAAACTTCAGAATAACTGATGAATTTTGTACTCCATGTAACGTCTTTAGTAGGGAAAATGAATTCTGTGGATTTCTTTCTTCGTGGCATTTTTCTAAGCATTTGTAATATATTACTTACATAAATGGTCTTTTCTAGGAAAGTTTTAAAATAAACCCAGTGAGTTGGATAGCTCTCACAAATCCCAGTCAGCATGGTAGTATTTCACTGCTGTCCTTAAGTCTTTAACTTTTAAATGCAGTGTGTGTGTGTGTATATATATATATATAAATATAAATATATATATAAACACACAGTGACCCGATTGTGCATGTTCTTATTTAAATTTACCTTTTAACCTTTGAATTATGCACATTTGTAGGTATATTTGTAACATGTCCCAGTTTAATTAAACGGGTCTTTTTATTGTGTGCTCTACACTCTTTAATTTTGGAGTCAGATATCATCAGGGAGGTTTAATGGATGCCAGGCCAAGGATAATACTTGAGTAATAAGTGGGAAGTAATGGAAGGTAAAGAAAACAAATCTAAGTCCTGCTGGTTCCCTCCTCCTTTGCAGACAGAGGGCGTGCTGGGTGGTGGGAGTCAGATTTGGTGAGAGGTGATACAGTAGTTGGAACTTCAAGCTTTACAGTTGATCAGTAATGTCTTCTCTGAGCATGGGTGGTCACTGCCAAGTGGAAGGGGCTGTTAGGACAGCCCAGCCTTCAGCCTGCATTTCAGCATCAGTATTTGCTGCAGGATTTTCTGCAGCAGCTGAAGTGATGAACCAGCCCTGACCAGCTCATCCCCTGCACCACGACAACTCAGTGCAACTCCAGATGTGAGCTGCAGAATTTTGGGCAGTTCAGGAAGAATAGGAGGTAAGTTTTGAGTCTCCTCTGGGCACTTCAGTGTCTGCCATCCTTGGGGATTTTGCAGAGCAGACTAACACTAGGTTAAAAGACTAACACTAGGTAGCAAGGTAAGAAAATGGCTCTCTGGACTTGACCAGTGTCTCTGTAGTGCTGGGCTTTCTCAGGATCCTGCTGCACAGAGCTGGGTCTGCTTGGGGTTATGGATGCTCTTAAACCTATTCTTCCTCACTCCAATAGATATTTTTCTTATAAAGCCCCTTGCAAATGTTTTTTAAGTATTATTGGAATTTTTGGATTGCCACAGATGAATTCATTCTGTTTCACAGCGTCGTATCTGTTGCTGGGATATTAATAATTGTCTGGAGCCAGCCTTAAAACACAGCTCCTTTGTGAAGAGACTTTAAAGAATAAGCAGGAAGGATTTTTCCAAGATGCATATTTTTCTCTGAGTAATGTTGCATACAGACTGGAGATTGCTTCTTCTATTGAGTTGCATAATGAAAAATCAATCAGCTTAATGGTTGACAAACTTTGACATTCAAATAAAAATGTTGCTGGTATTTTCATAAAGACCTGTAGGCATGACTAGATTCAGCGACTTTAATTTATGCAACAGTAAATGTCTGCCAAAACATTGTACAAATGACTGTATAATGAGGCAATAACAACCCTGAGGAGCGGAAGGAAAGCGAACAGAGGCCAAATTTCTCAGTTTTTACAGATTATGTGATTTCACCAAGCCTTTCAATGTAAAGTATGTTTGTACAGCCTCCTTTTCAACACTACGTTCTGTTTTGAAAGCAATTGCTCAAAATCATCAAAACACATTTATCTGAGACTGCTGTGCAGTATCAGATGACAGTGTTTAGTTTTTCTACATGTTGGTTGTTCTGACTGTTTGGGGGCTTTTATTTTCTTAGATTAAGAGGGAAGAGAAATCCCTTTAAGGGAAGAGAACACCTCCACTCCTCATCCATTCCTGCTCTTGTGTGTGTGAGCACTCAGAGGAAGCAGAGGGAGTGCTGAGCTGTGCTGCCTTTAGGCACTGCCTTCCCCCAGCACCAGGCTGGATTAACAAATCCCATCAGCCTGTTCCTGCCCAGGCCTTGTCTAGGCACAGGCTTTCCAGTATTATCCCTTAGCCTCATGTATTCATTCTTCCTTGCCCTGTGCCTACATCCTTCTTGGAAATTTCCTCTCCCAGCCCAAGGACAGGCTTCAAGGATGACTTGAGAAGGATGAAGAGGTCTCAAACTGGCAGACTGAGGGGCACCAAACGTTAAATTAAGAATTGGTGTCTTGAAGATCCTGCCACTGACTGGCATTTAATCTGACTGAAGTAGAACTCTGTTTACCCAAATCTGTTCTTTTCCACCCATCCCCTGTGGTTCCCAAGCATGGCTGGAACCACAGATGGTGAGGTGTGGCTGGGACAGGACTGGTGGGCTCTTTGGATGCAGAGACTTTGAGGGCTTCATTAACACCAGAGCAGTGACTGGAAGTCTTGCTTTGCTCTGCTCTCAGCACTGGGAGCTACTCACATCTAATAAGCTTTGTGCAGCTTCCAAACCCCATTCCTGGATGCCCTGGGTGTTTGGGTTGATTCTTTTTACCATTTCTACACCAGCTTGATCTTGATCTAATTTGTCCTTTTTTCATGATCCTTTCATACATTACCCCAAAATTTGAATACCGCATAAAACTGACTTACTACATTTTTTCAGTGTGATTATGCACTGAATTCGAGGTACTAACTAAACTACATACGATTCTTACTGCACTTACTGCACTAGCAGGGACGCAAATTAAAATTGCTCGTGTGCTGCATTCCCACCCTCACAAGGTAAGTGAGCTGCTCCACAGCCCCCTGCCCCTGTCACTTCACGTGTCACCTGTGTCTTCTTCGACTTGAGGTGAGTTCTTCCAGGTAGTGAATGTGTCTCTTTCGGTTTTAATAATGTCCAATGAACTTCATGGTGCTAGATTAAATAATGTGCCAGGTGACTTGCACATTCTCACTGCTTAATTTTGCCTTTTCTCACAGGAAATAATACTTGTCATTTTTGTTCCAGGAAGTTCAGGAACCTATTCCCTTTTCTTTCCACGGGATTCATGATAATTAGGCTTCTTTGCCCTCTTTAACACTCTTCTGATTTTTGTTTTGATATGATGCCTGATATTTATTATCTCTCTTTTATAACTGGCAAAAACAAATTGAAGAAGTTAATTGATTTCCCCATGGAACAATATTTCCCTATGGTAGAGCCCAGATTAAAGCATTGTCCCCATTTTATCCTTCTAGCACAAATGAGAGAGAAGTTACTCTGTACCTCTGATTCCTGTCCTGATTTGTGTGGTGAACTCCCAGCACTTCTCTGTCCAGAAGTCTGCAGTATGTTTGATTCAAGAACTTTCATTGCCATGGCAGTTAATGCCTAGATGGAAGCCAGAATGTCAATTCCCAAGTGTAAAAAGAGTTTGATTTCTTTAGTTTGTTTAAATATAGCCAACTGTATTTGTAGTGAAGGGATTTCTTTCCCTGTCATGGATGTGAATGAACTCTTAAGGCACAGGGCTTTGGTACTTAAAAGCTTCACCAATTCCTCATAAGGACACCAGTTTTTCTCAGTGTGGGAGATTTATGTTTGCTGGGGTGGATGTCATTTTTCTCTGGTGATCCTGGCACTCCCTGCACTGCTGGCATCTGTGGGACCTGTCAGTAAGTGCCACAGAGACAAGCTGCTCGTCACCATTCCATAGCCTCAGGTCATTAATAAGCTTCCAGGGGGGTAATTTTGTGGTCTTCTTCCTAAAAGTCCAAAATAAAAATAGTGATTACAGCTGATCTCAAATTCTGCCCAGTGCCAAGCCTGGAGTGAGCAGCCCTATGTACCAAGGAAGTTGCTAATAAGAGGCCTTGTCTTCCTTCCTAACATGTAAAAGACATAAAAGACAAGATGTTTTCCCAAAGTTCTATTTAGAATGAGATGCCTGACTTCAGTAAGAGAAGAGGCTGGTGTCAAATACTTCTGTCTGCCTTTGAGAATTGCCCCTAAAACTATTCTGTCAAACAAGGTGATAAACATTTTATATATTCTCACTTTTTTAATTGACTCAGAGCTGCTCAGTCACGGATGTGCAGTGGGGAAAACCTTTTACATCTAGTGGTGTGATTTTTGAGGCAGAAGGACTGAATTCTGTCACTTCACAGCTCTGAAGTCCCAGTACCTTCGTTTTCAGACTCTCCATCTTTGAAGCTGTAGGTGCTACGGATTTGGGTGAGGTCATTCTTCACAAAATGTCTTTTATCTAAACTATAAGGGGACCAATAGCCACAGGGTCTGAAAATGTCAGTCAAAAAGGCTGAATTTCTTAAACATGTTGATTTGCACAGTTACGTAAGTTACACTAAGTATCAAGCACTGTGTAAGATACTTAATAGACTAAGAAATAATACTGATACTGCTGATGTACAAAATGAGGCTGTGTCATGGAAGTTGTGCAAAAGATGAGTAAACCGAGGCTGCTGCTTTGAATTTATATAATGCCTAATGCACCAACAAATAAGCAGTGGATATTTCAGGTGTTAGATGAGTTAGCATTTAGTTCTCCATAGTTCTAGGCGTACTCAGTAAGCTTTCTGTGATATCAAGCAATGATTATTTATGTGAAAAATGAGTTGCAGTGGGTTTTTTGCATTTTACCATCTTTTTTTGTTCATTGCTAAAATTTAAAAGCACTCACAGAGTACTTGTAGTGAAAGGGATATTGGGAAAGACTGAGTTATGTGACAAAGTGGGGTTTCGTGTCAGTGTATCCCCTCCTGAAATAGAATAGGAGTTGCATCAAGTAGGAGTTCTTGAGGATCTAAGCTAGTTATTCATTAGATGTTATAGAATTTAATTTTCATATGAAAAAACCAGATCCTAATTATATTTCCAGTCTAATGGGCTCCAGAGGTGAAGCTTGCCTCTAAAGAGTTGCTTGGGTTTTAGTTTAGTTTTATTTTGGCTAAAATCAGTATTTTATTGAAACATCCTTTCACACCAGAAAATCCAGAGACTTGTGGGAGAAGGAATCT
>JAWWEU010000138.1:1809109-1837146 GCA_035583155.1 Acropternis orthonyx | reverse complement strand
TATTTACAGGGAGCTGGTGGTGGCAGTGGAAGTGTCAGCACACCCTGCACAGCCACAGGGTGGGACGGGGTCTGTTCTCTCCGGGGGTGGAAAACCGTGTTGTCACACCAGACATACGGATTCCTTCCCACCTACTTCCAAAGGGATTCTCATCCAACCTCCCAGTCACCTCATTTGTAAAACGAAGGAACACGGAATATTAAAGACCAGGACTATATTTTCATGGAATTTTCATGTGCAGTTATTTAATTTAGGATTGTAGTTATTGTGTCTACTCGTATCAAGCCATGTAACTGCATTACACAGATACACCTTTGACACGATTTTTATTTGCATCCAGAAAGAAAATGTCATTAGGGAAAATAATTTCAGATCAGCAACTTTTGCATGTCTTGCTGGAATATAAGTGGAATTTGGCTGCTATGGAAAATCTGCTAATGAACAGAGCAGCATCAAAGTTGGAATTCAAAATCCACCTCCTAAAATTCAGCAAGGCTTAATTGATGGAAACTAAACTTCTGGGGGTTGTCTAGTGTGTAGTACAGTAAATGTATTTTTCATTCCTCTGATAGGTCTATGGAACCTAAAAACTGTTTGATTTCTTACAGGAAAAGTTATTAAGAGCCGAGTTTTAACCGTGTCCTTGATAAATGGGATTTTGTGTGGCACTTCATTTTAGAAGATTTAGAGAGGACTTCACAGTGATGTCAAATTATGAACGAGGGAGCTCATGAACAAATCCTCCCTGCCCAGCTGGTGAGGAAAGGCTTAGATTAAGGAGGAAAAATAGCTTGGATTTGAGTTTAGCATCCTAGAATGGTCCCGAGGAACACCAGAATCACCAAATCTGCATGGAATAAGCAGCTTCAGCCATTCAGTTTGTGGCAGGTTGCTGCTTATCCACTGCTGCGACTGTGCCTGTGCAGTGAATTGCTTCAGGTGGAGTTATCCTAAGGCTCACTCCGAGAAGGGACATTCATAACCTGACTAAGAGTGACCACTGGACCAAAAAAGCTCTGCACAGTTTAAACCAGTGACGAAAGAGAGATTAAACATATCCCTGGGATCAGATGTGTGAGAGCTCTGGAACCCCAGGCTCTGGCACATGTTTGTTCCACATGTCTGTCAGCTCGAATGGGGTTTGTATGACATGTCAGTAGGACGTCATTTAAGTGTTGATTTGGGGGGAATAAACACTTGAAAGAGAACAGGCTTGCTACTTGCAAAGTATATTTGAATGACAGCTGTTCTGTTTTCTTAAATTTCAACAAGAAGACTAGCTTGAAGTGTTCAGGAGCTAAATCTGTCAGCTTTTTGATACAAAGGGAATGTTGCAGGGCTGGAGCACTGGCAGAAGTGGGGATGGAAGCACAGTGGCAGAACAAAAATCCGAAATAAATACAGCTTTACTTTACATTCTTGCCATATTTTAGAACCCGAGGCAGGGGTACTCTAAGGTCTCTGCTAGTAAAAGCTGTGTGTGAAAGGCCATGGGAGTGTGACATTTACCTTGGTACGAGATGCTGCCAGTGATGGGAACCCCTGGCCGGGCTCAGACTGGGATCTGGGGCACAGTCAGAAATCAGTAACACTTTGGGTGTTGTGTCTTCGTTTCAGTGACTGCTGCTAATGAAAGCTCTCTGTGTGCAGGTTTTATTTAAATTCCCCTTTTCTTTTGATCTCGCTGTCAGCATTTGAAGTTGAGTGATACTTATCAAGGTGCTCACTGCCTGCCCTGCTTTCCCTGGTCCGTACCCCATGGCCCTCTTGCTTAATGCTGAACTGACAAAGATGCTGCCAAGCATCAGACGAGCTGACGAAGTCAGACTAATGACTTAGGCTGGGCTCTGAACTGAAAGCTTTGGCCATTTTGGTTGAGGTATCTTTTTGTTTTGATTTTCTGTGCGGGAGGTACGGGGTGTTACATCCAAAAACCCTCCTAGTGTGGAAGGGCTACTGAGAGAGCACAGCTAGTCTGAGCTTAATGTTTGGTGAGCATTCCTGGAGGCCTAGAGCGAGTCCAGTAAGTAGTTTAATTCATGGTTTTCTGTGTATTTCTCCCACTGTTGGGTTATTCATGTGAAAAGTGGCCATATTTCACTGTCAGTGCCATTTGAAAGGGAATAGTGCTCGTTTCAGTATAAATGAGAGGGAATTGTTACCAGAAGACAAATTTGTGACGAGTGTTCTTCTGTTGGTACAGATGGCATCTGTGTATTTTTATCACTATAAATCACTCACAGTTGGAGTCATACTTAGTCCAATATCTTACTTTATGTTTATTGACATAATCACAGTTTTAGAGTCGATATTAATCACTCAGTTCTTTGGAAACATTTGGGTTGGTAGATGAAAAAACATATTTATTTTGAGAAAGCAAATGTTGCAATTAATTTCCACATATTTATACATTTGCAAATAACAAACAAACTATATTGTAAAGCAGTGAATTAGTACATTGAAATATTGATTTGTAAGCCTTGTTCTTCCCATACAATATGCTGCAAGTGTATGATAAATCAGGACATCTACAGTACCAGGAAATGCACTGGGGAGAGTTACCTACATTTAAATGCAAACTGTATTTTTTCATGAGTTTGTCTAACTTGTACTGTGACATCTACATAAAATGGACTATGAATCCCTGCAAATGATGCTGGAAATGTTCCACATCACAACAGGAATGAGCTGCGGGCTGTGCTCCTCTGTGTCTTGGCAGAATGGTAAAGAGGGAGCAGGTTCTCTCCCAGCTTTGCAAACGAGGAGCTACAGCCTGGAGGAAAACAAAAAGAATAATTTCTTCATTCTCTCAAATGAAAAACATTTAATTTGTCCCCTGCTTTCCATAGGCTGTGTGAGGAAAGTGGGCCTGCATATCCAACAGATGCGAAGTGATGCCAACTGGTTGTATAACCCCTGTGACCTGATCAAGGTAAACGACTTCTTACTCACTCACTGTTTTTTTCATAATTAATGCAGCTTTCCTCTTCTGAGCCTCAGCAATTACCCAGTGGAATTAACTTTTAAAGAATGGTATTCAAACTATGAAATACTTAAATTCAACTAAGATGTAGCCAGATAATTTTGCACCAGTAACACTCATTGAAAACTGGAAGAAAATGTGTGTTTCTAGAAGCAGACACACCCAACCTAACCAGTTTCAAATTTGTACACACTTGCATTAGCAAATTGAAGCTTGCTTTGCTCAACTAAAGCATGAGTCATAAAGATATCAAAGAAAATAACATCCAAAATTCCACCTGAAGAGTAACACATAATTATAAAATTGGTTGACTCAAGCCAACAGCCGTCTTCATAAGCAGAATTATCTTCACTGACCTTCTGTGTGAATGTGCCTCACAAAGGGCCAGCACTTGCTGTCCCTGGGCAGCAGAATGATCCCAAGAACTCAGGATAGTTTGGCACTGCCCACGTGGGAGGTGGGCTTTTGGTTTGTTTGCTGTTCCTGTCGTGCATGTATCAGCTGGGGTTTAGTGCTAATTACTCTGGGCGTACAGGAGATCACCACATTTGTACTTGTGGCATCAAGGCTAACCAGAAAGAGTTCCCTCTCTCACTGGATTGGTAAAATTTAGTTGTCACTGTAAAGGAGAATGGGAAAAACTCTTCTCTTCAATGTTCTGAGGGGAGTAATTGCATGAACTCCAGGGCAGTTGCTCAGTGTTTACTGCCATGTCACTGGCAGCGTGTCCCCTCGATTTGAGAACACTCAGAAAACTGTGGTGAGAAGATCACCCTGCAGAGGGCTGTGATGGGGAGAAAGGAGTATTGCAGAAAATAATTTGCCTAAGCTATTTTATAAATTCGTATTTACACATACATATATTTATGTTTACATATTTACACATCATAGAAAAGGGACATCAAAAGTCCCCCAAGTGAAGCCGCTGTGATGAGCTGGGATCAGCTTTGCCTGGAGCCTGTTACGTGAGAAGGGATAGTTTACCATTAGGACTGGGAATTCTGCCCTTTGGAATACAGTGCAGGCAGGAGATAGAAAAGGTTTCACCTTGAATAACCTACAGTTTGTAACAGAACTTGAGAAAAGAAAGCCCGATCCCATACAAACACATTTGCCTATCAGCTGAGAATCTTCGCTGGCTTCCCATTGTAACGATGCATCTGTCACACTCACCAGCTGGCACACTCAAACAGTGGGGCTTTGTGTAGGACTGGCTTAGAATACTTTACATATTGAGGTGTTATTAATGTTTAGAATAAATCTAGATGTATTAAATCTACAGCGTTAGTCATGCTCGTAAATAGCAATTCATGCCATTAGGAGATAATTGGATATATTTGTGATTAAGTAACATTCTCCAGTGAAATTACTCACATTGTACTTCCTATATTACCTCAAATGTCATTAATATTAAAATACAAGGCAGACCAGAAAATTTTCATTTTAAAAAATGAAGTGTGTGATGGGTTTGTTTTCCTGACTAAAACATAGTGTAGCTTTGTGTATCTGCAGGGTTTGGAAAGAAGAGCTGTAAGAGCTCAGAACTGAGGAACTACTGTGCAATCCCTTTGGAATTTCTCCATGGAAAATCAAATGTGAAACATGTCCTTGGAATCACAGTGACCTCAGGAAGGAACCTTTCCTTTAGTTCCTCCTCCATCCCCTCTATCAGGCAGGACAAGATACCAGTGTGCATTAACTTCTTGTATAATCTTTAATACTGTCATGATGTAATAGCAAACACGAAACACTATGGGAAGTCCATATGGAACTACTGCATAATTCTTTCTTGCTCTTGACTGTAAGTGTAGAGCAAGACTAAACCAAAATAATAATAGTATTTAATTCACACAGACAAAATACTGCTGGAGTTACAAATGGGAGATTGTGGGATGGGAGGGAGCAGAAGTCGTACCCCCACATGTGCAGGAATGCCCTGGGTGAGGTGACAAGGCAGACTGTGCAGTTGTTCTCCCAAGGTTTGTAAGATTGCCGCTGCAAGGTCTCTGCCATCTGCACCTCATTTCATGGGACCAGCAGTGCTGCTGTTCCTTTGGCCACATCCAGTTCATAATTGCAAAGTTCATCTTTTAGGTTTTGATTTCATCCAAAGCAAGGTTTGTAAAGAAAAGCAATGCAAAATGGCAAACTGCAACACCAGCCCCTGCCCTGCCTGCCCCTCTCCACCTCGGATGCAGTGGCTTTGCACATCATATTCTGGATGAGTAAATGGAAATGAAAAGCCAAAAGCACCATCAGCACCCTTTTATCTGAGCTGTTCTGGTGTATGTATAGCAACAGGTTGTACAGTGGCACATAAGCAAAAGATTAGATAGTGTTGCAGCAAGGTGTTATAAATCTGTGTCAGACATCACATATGAAAGAGAGATTTAATACATGGGATTAAAAGTATTCATAAAGAGTACAATGATTTAAAAATTCTTCTTGATAACTTGCTGCCTTGAATAAAAGAATGCGTGAACAGAAAACTACTGGCATGTATTTACCATTTCTATTGAGAAAATATTTGTTTAGATGTTTGATGTCAGAAAAATATCAAATATTTGGTATGAAATGGTATTAAAGTCTGTATGCAAAATACATCAAAGTAATTCTAGTAACTAAACCTTTCTTATTCTAATAATTAAACCTTTCAGCTCCACTCTGCTGTTTAAATAAAATGTTATTTCTATAAAGATTTTCCTCCCTGCAGGTACTAAGACTGTCCTAATTATTTATCTTGACACGGCACTTAGTTTTAAACCTATAATGATCTGTTGTTTGCTAGGATTGTAACCAAATTGTACAATTTATATTTGTGTGCACAGGCTCAGCTGCTGTGACTCCCTTGGCAGGTGAGACCATGCTGGTTCCTCCATCTTGTTTGTGGTTTTTGGCAAGTATTTTCAAATGCAAATGCCTGACATTAACTAATCTCGGCTTAATCTTCAGCCCTAGTGCCTTGACATCCCTGCTGCATCAGGGAATATTCACTGCTTTTAAATGTCCTTTTACTGGCTTGAAATACACATTTCGTTTCTACTGAAGCCCAAAAATGCAACCTGTGTTGTTTTAATTTCTCTGGCATTAGGTGCTGAAGAAAGGGAATTTATCAGATGGAATAGTTAATCCAGGGACTGGTTTATGTGTTTGATAATGCAACTTGTTCTGCAGTGGCTGTGGACAGGTTGCAGCTTGCCTATAATTACAGACCATACAAACACATTACAGCAGGAGTTTCTATAGGCACAGTTCCAGGAACAATCTGGGTTTGTTCTAAATAACAAATATGGCAGCAGTGCAAAGTGTGGGAAACAGCACATCACATCCAGGGAAAATGCTCCTGCTGCTGGGCACCCATTTGGCTGCTGTGCACACGGAGAATGCAAGAAAAAACCAACTAATTGGGATTGTTAGGAAGCAGCTGGAAGTAATTGTTTTGCCAAATTAGGAGCCTTGAAGATAAGACCAAGTTCCCCAGAAAATTCCTCCCTGCCCCTGCTTGGCAAGAATCTGTGAAAGGGAGGTTAATTGGCTGCTTTTTAAAATCTTTGTAAAAAGCCTTTTTTGGAGAAAGCACCTCCTTCCTGGCAGGCTCTGCTCCTGCCCAGCTCCTGCTGCTCAGCGAGGGGATGTGTCAGGTGTATCCAAGAGAGGGATGGACACGTGTGAAGAATGTGCAGAAGCATTTTTGGTTGATGACAAGGACCAAGCTGGGAGATACTTGCGGCTCCTCGTGACTACATTCCTTTCCTTTATCCTGAGAGGGAATTTTCTCCATGGCAGGGTGGCTCCTGGAATTCAGGCAGTAGCTTTCATTGTATCTCTGCAACCAAAACTAATGATTTCTTCTAATGATTCTTCTCTGTTGTTTTTATGCTTGTGAATTATGGCTGGAACATAACGGATACCTGGCTTTTCCCAAGGACTCCTCATGAGAGCCCAGGAAGGCTTTCCTAACCAGCACCAAGGATATCACTGGTGGGTTTGGTGGAAACAGCTCACTGAAAAATAAACACCCAAAACCTCACAACAAAAGGAACTGGCTTCAAATAACCAGCTATTCCATGTGCTGGAAGAACTGGGAGTGCACAAGGGAAAGAAAAGCTACAAACCCCCACAATGGGAACTGCTGAAATCCATCAACTCCTCCTTTCTTTTTCACCCCAAATGCTTCAAAACCTGCACTTTTGGGGGGTTTTGGTTGGGTTAGTGGGTTTTCTGGGTTTTGGATTGTTTTTTGTTTGGCTGGTTTGGGGGTTTTTTGGTTTTGTTTTTTTACCTTTCCATCATAATTTTATTGCTTTAATGTTTTACTCAAAAGGCTTGGGGGGATAGGATTTAAACCACCCATTTATTGAAGGACAGTTTGTGGAATTCCTATGCTACAGAAGAAAGGAATGGCTATATCTAATCCAGTTTCTTTTGTGGGAAAGGAAAGCAGTGTAAAAATCAGAGAATAAAGGAGAAGGATCTTCTGCAGGGGCTGCAGCTGCAATATTATTTGAGTTGTAACAGCTCAATCATTTGTCACGCCTTTACTTGCTCTGCCTCCTGTAATATGGTGCAAGGTGACAATTTTTCATGAATGTGTCCTGACTCCAAAGAAATAATTGATTTCACATCTTTACAGGGAGAAATAGATGCAATACAATGGCAGAGGACAGTTGTTGTCTCATTTGGTGAGTAGGAACCGTGGGATTCTTTGCAAAGTTTCTCTTTAAAGAAAGAAATTTATCAGGAGATGTTCCAAGAAAATATTTTGGACAGTCCTTATGCTCTGGAACGACTTGTCTGTAACAACTTTTAGAAACACTGGGCATGGGATCTTGGCTTGTTCTCATGACTTTGATGATGATGCTTATCATTCTTATTCCCATTATTATTTTTATATAGCTGATTAAATGTCATAACACTTGGAAATTAATGTTCTATTTAATTACAATAGAAGGACAGCTGTTAGGTGTAGTGATGACTGGTCTTTATTTCACTGCCTTTGAAGATTAACTCCACCCTACAAAGCACCTTCTTCCTGATTCCTACCCAGAACTCTCTCTGTGAAATGCTTGCACAAGGCTGATGTTTGTTTCCATCGACTCAAAACAACACCAAGGCTCCAAATGGAAACTGGTTTGAGTCTGAGCCACTGAAGTTGCCTCGTCACTGCTCTCTCCCAATGCTTTGGGTAAGGTAATTCTGAAATACTCCCATTTCTGCTCTACCCTGTAAAGTGACACAGCATGGTCTGTGCTGTTCTAGTGTTACCTCACTGTAAACATTTGAATTATGAAACTAAATTACATACACATATTTTATCAAAATTAGCCAGATCACTTATATGCAATACTATTTATTTTGTACATTTTCTCTATTTTCCTATATAAATGCCTTTATGACGGTTTCTGTCAGCTCACTCACTTTCCCTCCGTGTTGTGTTTTGTTCAGTCATTGGCCTAGTGAGTAGTGACACAGATACTTCAAGTTCAAGATTAGTTTTCAAAGTTTGTTCGTATTTTAAGTATCCCAGAACCAGCTAACTTTTCTAGAAGTTGTAACACAAAATTGATCTCAGTGAGAGAAATAAGGTGTGAAACATAGGTCATAATCCATAATTTGTAAAATTCAGGAGAAAAGCTGAAGATTCTCAACATTATGTTTTATTGTTTGTCTACAAATACTACACAGAGTGCAGACTATCAGCATTACGGTGATGCTGTGGGTTTGAGTCACCTGTAAGATTATTACACACAGCTTTTGGAGGCAATGGTGTTCTGCAACAAATCCTAAATTCTTCTGTAATAATTTATAAAAGCAATTATGACACCCTGCTGGCCTTTTACTGTGAGAGCAGCTGTGGCTGCCCCATCCCTGGGAGTGTCCCAGGCCAGGTTGGACGGGGCTTGGAGCAACCTGGGCTGGTGGGAGGTGTCCCTGCCCATGGCAGGGGGTGGCACTGGGTGGGCTTTCAGGTCCCTTCCAACCCAAACCAGTCTGATTTAGAATGTTAAATCTGAAGTGGCCTGTCCTGCTCTTTCCCACTGTGAAGGCAGAAGTGGGAGTAAAGCACAGCTTTGATGCCAGGATGGGGCTCTCGCTGGGTGTGGACAACAAAGGTGGTGGTTCCTGGTTTCACTGAAGGTCTCTCCGCACCGGAGGGGAACATCCAGGTGATAAGCTGCCCCCTGCAACCAGCTCTCAAACATCCTGTCTGCCCTAAGGGCCCTTTGTAACTTCTTGAGCAAACCCAAACACCTTCCAGGCCAAGGCAGAGATTTGGGGATGCTTTAGAGTCACTCTGCAACCCTTGACTCATTCTGTGTGTGTTTGGTTTGCCCAAAGAGCCAGAGCCTGCCAAGACACTGATTTCTCTATCTGGTGCTCTGTCAGGTATTTATAGAGAGTCTGTTTTGGTTTGTTTTGGAGTGGAAATTTTTTTGAGATTATTAGATTTGATGTCTTACAGTTTTAACTTGTGAGAGGAAATAGCATCTTTCTTTCTGTTCACCACAAACAGTTCTAGAAATAATGGTCTTAAGTGGCAGCAAGGGAAATTTAAGATAAACTTGAGGAAAATACTCCGATGACAACAGTTAAGCCATGGAATAGATTGTCTGCAGAGGTTATGCTGTTGCTAGAAAGGGACTGAGACACTTTAATATGCCTTTAGGTGTAGCCTTGGCACAAGCACACGTATGACGGGACCTCTCGAGGTCCTTCCACCTTTCATTGTCAACAAATTAAGGAAAGAAATGAAGTGTGCCTATTTCCTTCTCAGCCTGTCTGAGTTGTACCCCTGACATGCTTCTATTCTGCTGGTGTGTTGGTTTATCTCCTGTTCAGTGTGTGGCTTGGAGGAGCAGGTTTTGCAATGGGCCATGACAGAGACTGTCACAGTGCTTTGTAGTTCTCTGTCACTTTTCTTCCAAGACTGACAAAGGACCTTTGCAGTATGAATGGAATTGTAACGGGCATTCTTACAGCCCTGAGATGCCTTTCGGTAAAATACACGCCAACAAATGTCAGCCCACACAGAAATGCTGAAGGACAGAGATGAGATTTGCATCCTCAAAATCCTGTCCCTCAAAACAGGACATTGAACCACTGAACTGGTGTCTCTAGGGAGCTGTACTGCATTTTTTCCTTGAAGTATCTGTCCTAGGCAAACTCAGAGTTTGCATTTCAGCTCCGAAATTCTAATCTGTGAAGCCAGGGCAGGTTTTGCAGGTGGGGAGGTGTTTAATTTGCTGGGGTGGGGGAATGGTGGTTAAGCTCCTTTGGCAGAGAGCTCTCTCCTGTCCGAAATCCCAGAATGAAATTCTTTGCACGTGCTTATGCATTCAGTGAAATCAAAGGTCTTTGTACTGTGTTTACTGAACAGCTTTTCTGAGATATAAATACCAGCACATTCTGGTGGGTTTCTAACAAACAGAATGGTCTGCTCAGCCCCAATATGGTCCCGTGTTAGAGCAGATTGGATGGTACCCTTCGATGATGGGAAAGGCATTTAAATCCCATCCAATGGCAGGGATGGTTTATAAATTTAGAGCCGCTGTGGGTGTAGAGAAGCTGACTGTGTAGCATTATTCCTTGCTTGCCTTATATCAAGTGTTGGCTCCTATTCTGTTCAGTGATTGCACATTAGCATTCTCCTTGATCTTTGGTGCGTGACACTTCCTGCAGGACTGGTTTGAACGAGTCCTCCTGCTTAAAGAATATTCTTTCTTCTGCTCCTGTCATTAGAAAAACTTATTATTGATAGTTGATGATTTTCCAGAACTCTTCCCAGTTCCTAAAACTCCAGACTGGATACTCAGAGGCCAGCCATGTCTCTGGAACAGCGTTGATAGGTGGAGAGATGAGAGACTGATGGATCATTTAGAAAAGGCTCCTGGTGGTCACCCTCTACTTTGGCCACGGGTAGAAGGTTCTTCTGTGTCTTTCTGACTGATCAGTTGGCTTGGCAGCTGACTTGCAATTAGAATAATGAGGCAATTACTAAGTTGAGTTCTGAAGTGATAGTGGAAATTGCACTGACCGCAGAATTAGTAGTTTGTGAATTAGTAGCTTGTGAGGAACACAATCCTCTCTCTTCACTCTCCCTGTCTGCAAAGCACCTGCCTCTTTCTACTACACTGAGTTTATTTTAACCCTGTGCTCTGTGGTGTGAAATGCTATATCCATATCCTATTTTATAGATAATCTTCCTTAAAGAAGTTGGGCTAAAGGAGTGGGGGAACATCTTTTGTGATACAGTTAAATGGCGGTGGTGGTCATTGTTGTCATTATTTTTATGCCAGATGTTTAGCAGCACCTTGAACAGCTGATAAGTGAACACAGCCAGGTATGGCACAGACCATCCCACGGACAAACACCTGGTGTCTGAAATTTGCCACCTCTTTTTTATCCTTCTGGTTTTAACTTAGAAAAAAAAAAGTTCCAATATTCTTGTCTTAAAATAATAAAAGTCTTGCTTTTGAGGTGGTATAAATTATCATGGAAGACCAATACAGTGGAAGTAAAATGCAAATTTCCATTGCAAAGGCAGTAAAAACATCTCAAGTTGATTATGGGTATTACCAAATATCTCATGTTGCCTTTGAGATTTTATGCAAACAGAGTAGTCTTAAAGCAGCCTCTTTAAAAGTTTTTAAGCCTCTCCCAATTTGCCTTAAAGCCTGGAGCTGTTCATGACTGAAGATCCCAGCTTGCTCTGACAGCAAGAGGAAGTGGGGAAGTTACCTGATATTGGTGACTGCTCTGTATCAGTTGCTGCAGGTGAGTGACTGACATGACTATATATGAGTGAAAACATTGCTGCCAACTGCAGCTGCCTTAAGGTCACTTCTTTAGTGCTGCTCAGAGCCTCAGTGGGGAGAGAACGAGGGTCTGACACAACCCCTTCACTCAAGAGAAGCAGCTTAACTCTTGGTTAATAAATTGTCTGTGTAACAGATAAATTGAGATGGAAAATGGGTCCCTGTGAACACTGAAACGTGCTCCAGGCAGAACAGAACTGCAGTTTCACCGAGGCACTCCTGAATCTGCGGCTGTAGGAAGGGATTTTGTTATTCCATTGTTTCAGGACAAAAGAAACTGAGTGTTAAAGCAGATTCTTTAGAACTGAACTAATGCAGAATAGTACATCAGGCAGAGGCTTGTTTTATGTCTCTGTGTCAGTAAACTTGCTTTTTAGTATGTGTATACCTGAGAAATTATGCAAGTGAAGAGTTTTCTTGGCAAATATAATAAGGCACAAATAAAAGTAGTTGTAAAAGAACAATTATGTGTGAAGCAGAGCAGGAATGCTGAAGTATTACCTGTGTGTGAGTAAGGTAATGTAGAAAACACAATCTGGTGGTATTTAAATGGATCTTTATCAAATGGAAAAATGTTTGAGGAAACAGTAAATCATCTGATTTAGACATAAAAGCACTGGCTCATTCAGATTGAAATAACAGCACAAAATTTTGGCATTGTGCACGTGTAGTCCTAAACCTACACAAATCCTCAGTAGTCCCACAAGAGGGAAGCTCCTCAGAGTGCTGCTGCCTTGGAACACCAATATCCAGGGATGAGGGGAAACTGCTCTTTGTTAAGCTGCTGGAAGTGAGGCAAGGGAAGGCAATTAGTGAAAGCCAAGACTCTTTAATCTCTCACTGCTCCATGGACTTTGTTCTTGCTCTGTGGCTTCATACAGACCATGTGTGTATAGACCTGCCTGCGAGGAAGGTGCAAAGGGTAACTCATTGCTAAGAAACCAGTGACCCTCCCTATCACCACGGGGTGTTTTAAAACATCATTTACAGCCCCACTGGATGTGCTTGTCTGAGCCAGGAGGGAATTTGTACAGTTGAGAAAAGAGTCATCAGACTGAGAGCTTAAAACCAGAAAGGGCTTTGGGTCCGTGACAATCCTCACCACAGCGGTGAGCTGTGTGTTACCCCACGTGTATCAACATGATTACTGAAATGTTAATCGGGGGGAATCCTGAAGGAAAGAATCTTGCAGGATGGATGTCTGTGCTTCCCAAAGCTCCTTTCTAACCCTGAGTACATTACTGGCTCGGGGCAGGGGCTGGTTTTGCCAACAGCACTGGACAGGGGTGGCTTTGCTGCGATACAATTAATTGTTGTATTCTAATTTGGGTAGAGGGGCAAACAGGCTGGGCAGCTGCTGTGCTTCCCGTGGGCACCAGCAATGCTAGTGTGAGAAGAGACAGATAGTGGAACTGGGCCAAGATAAAAATGCCTTCCTCAAAAAATACCAGCAATTGTTCAATTGTGAAATTGGAATTAAAACCAAAAGACATATTTCATTGAAATGGTTTGATTTTGACTCTTCTCCAACTTGAAATGTAAATAAAGAGTAGTTATAAAATGAAGTGTAACAGCACATCCTGTCCCTATCAGCACAAGGATCTCACTTTTGGAAGAATGAGTTAAAACTTGTCAGGTGGCTTGTGGGCTTAAAAAAAAAATCCAAAACACACCACAACTCATAGAACACAATCAGGAAACCAAGTATTCATGGCCTTACATCAGGCTCCTCTCTGAATTCCCTCTTGTGCTAAAAGGTTTTAAAAGATAACAAGAACTTTCATGCTCAAACCAGTGATAAAAGCCTTAAATGGAAGCTCTCGGAACCCAAACACCAAGTCCTGTTTAAAAGAACTGTTTCATGTTTATGCTGCCAAGTTGCTGATGGTGCATAAAGTTGTTCTCTTAATAATGAGCTGGTTAGAGGAACGCCCAGCACCCAAAAATGTGTTACCTCCTCGGAGATCTGCATTTTAATCAGCTGATGAAACAGATGTGGGAGGATTGTCATGAGCTCTGGCTCTGAAATCCCAGAGAAGCAACTACAGATCTGGGGGGAAAAAAATTATCCAGTTGGTTTCTTGCTTTCTACCTGCCCAGTAAGAGACAAATTAGAAAGGTAAGCTTTCTCAAAAGCGAAAGTCCTAATTTAAGGACTCAAATTGACTAATTTCTTTTTTTATATAACTGAATTCTACACAATATTTTACTTCAGCAAAACCAAAAGCTTGGTAAGTGCATCCATAACCTGGAAACTTTTCCATGTTGCATAAAACCAAAACAGCATAAACTCCACGCACAGCAAATTGAAATTTCAGGTATAAATTGTGGGAATATACCAAAACTTAGGTCACTCCGGACATGACAGAAAGATATATGCTGTGATATGTAATATATTTAGCCAAATAATATCATGCAGAAGAGAGGCTCTGTAGGTCCCAACGTGGGACAAGGTGTTCCAGTCAGCCTGTCTGGCTGCTGCAACAGTCAGTAGTTAAAAAACTAGTAGTTACTGGTGGCCCAGGAGCACAAAGCAGGTTAAACCATCCCTATTCCAGTTTCTGTGCCCAGATTGCCCGAAATATTCTGATATTTTGTTCTATTCTCTGTGTATCCAGGACATAGATTGACCAAAGATCCCTTCACTACACTTGTTATTTTAAATTCCTATCACCCTTCATACTTGCCCAGAGAAATCTTAGAGCAGTTGAATAATGTGGAGGTGATGATGCCTCAGGAATTGAGTAAATCTTAAGCCATTCTTTCATCTTGATAAATTTTTGGGTGGAAGAACAGTCCCTAAGATCTATAGTAGATTTTATTTACAGATGTTAGGAACTTATTCCCTTGCTTTTAATAATTTTATATTGTAACCACTTTTCTGGATTACTTGCCTAATGATTTCAGATTTTCTTTAAAGACAGACCAGCTGTTTCTATGACACATTTCAGTCATGTACAAGTAACAGCAAAGGAAAATAAATACCCAAATACCTGCCTTGTTTTCAAAAACAATCCAAGGTACCAACCTTTATTTTAAAGCCTGCCCCAATCGCAGCTCTTTCATCTCCTTCAATAAAGGATTGTTCCTCAGGGCAGTCTGTCCAGGAGAGGGAAATGCAAATGCTTTGGAACTGAACTTGTTCCCTGCTCTTTGGTCATAATGAATGTCATATCTGGGCGTGAAACTTCAAATATCTGAGTGCTCAGAGTTGCTGCTGCTCGCTGTGTTCACATCTCTGCAGCCCCTTTCCTTTATCAGTTTGCTTGGAGCATCCCTGAACCAGAAATTAGAACTGGCAGCATAACAGATATCACTGATGGCTGCTCAGAGGGCTTTTGCAGTGTCATGAAGAAAGTTTAGCATCATCTTTTTGTGTTGTACTAAGCCTTATCCTTGGATAGAATCCTGTGTTTATCATACAGTGTTATCTTCCTAAGGGGCAGCCAAAAAATGAAATCAAACATTAGAAGCTGTGGTAGGAAACAAAAAAGTAATTATTGAACCACTGTGTGAATCCATGATTTTTCCACACCTGGACCACTGTTCAAGGGTCTGATAGAACTGGAAGAGGGTCATGAAAATTGCATTAATCACTCATGATTTGCAATAACATATATGTGTAGAAGATTGATTAGGGCTCTTCTTTTCTAGCCTAGAAGAGAGAAGACTAGAAGAACTGAGGGCTGTTGGAGTCAGGATCAAAAGGAGGTTCTTCAGAGGCAGATCTGTTGGAATTCCAGAGGACTTGGTGAGTGCAAGAAGTTTACATGAATTCAAGGAGTGTACTGAGCAAAGAATGTTACTGGTGAGATAAAAACACATTGTCCTTATGAAATACCCTGAGTTGAAAATAATTAATGAGTGGGAAAGTACTGAGAGAAGTGTTCCACTGGCTCTTCCTCTTTGGACATTTTTTTGGAATATACTGATAGTTCTTTAGCACCTGCTACTGCTTGAGGTCTAGGTGGTGTCTGATCTGAACCAGTAGAGTTGTTCTTATGTTTTTAATTAAAATATACATAGCCAACTGCTGTTGTGCTAAAACAATTCAAGGTATTCCCATTATGTGCTTTTTTGATTTTTTTTCTTGTGGGAAATAGAGTTTGTTGTCATTGCAGAGGCACGAACCAGAAGGGCAAAGGTTCAGGCAGTATGAAAAACAACCTGTCATTCTTCCTCTCAGCATTCTCTAACCTGAAATTGCCATGGAAATGTGGCAGATGGGGCTGCAGGTGCCACAGAGCCAACACTCCAACAGTGGCTGGGTTTTCCCCAGCCACACCTTTGCTCTGTCTGGTGTTTCCCCTTCCCCACTCACCTCCTGCTGGCTCCTCTAAATCCCCTCTGCCCCAGGATGGACCCCAGAAAGCACAGTCTGCTTACCCAAGCAGCTCCATAGAAGGCAAGGTCATGAAGGCTGGCCTGCAAATGGGGGCTGTGGCCATCACTGAGTCATTTTTGCTATAATTACTCTGACAGAGTAGAGCTCAGCTTTTAAAAACCAGTGGTGTACTTGTGATTTGAACAGCAAGTTCTAGACATCTGCTCTGGTGTGTGGAAATGCCTTGCACCATGGTTATGGGCCAATCACTGGTGCTCAGCCTTAGCTGGTACCAGAGCAGAGCCCTGCAGCCAGGCTGTCCCAGCCACTTGGAAGGAGGAGAGAGCCATCCTCCTGCTCTGATTCCCTCTCTGCCAGGTGTTGTCCCACTATCAGCACAGCCTGATCCAGGTAGCCCAGGGTTAAGAGGGTAATAGGGACAAAGTGGGTGCACTGGGTTGACTGGATCAGGTTAATAGGGACAAAGTGGGTGCACTGGGCTGTCAGAATCAGTGACTGCAGACAGGCCCCTTCCACCAAACCTCAGGTGCACCACGGCTCTGCCTTCAAAGGGAGGATCACAAAAACAGCCTCTGCTCACCAGCTGGTTCTGATTTCACTTCCAGCTCTAAAGCCTTCCTTTCACCTGAAAGCAGATTTTTATCTCTGCCTCATCAAGCTGCTTATGGGGTGCAGCTGCCTGCCAGGCTTCTTAACCCTTTCTGCCTCAATCCTTCAGACAGCTTCTCAACCCCATGTGACAAATAGCTTAAATAATGGAAGTGTAAATGTTGTACACATTGTTTCTTGTAGTGGTCTTGCCAAGTGAGTGTTATTCTCTCCTATTTTATATCCAAGCACCGTTTTATTCCTCCTATCCCAGCTGTCACAGCCAGAACTCTTCCAGAACAGGTAACACCCTGCACAACCCAGTGCAGTATCCTCCCAGGTTTGGATGTATATAGAACTTTGGTCTCATTAAAATTCAAAGGCTTTGTTTGAGGCTCTTTTCATTACCTGGTAGGGATCACGGTGCATGTATTACTTACTGTTGTTATTTATGACTCCAATAATCCTCCCCACATCTACAAAGCTTTCCGGAAGTTGTTCCCTATTTCCATTACAATGGGATGACTTGGGGCTTGCTTTGTGCTGACCCTTGTAGAAATGTCTTTATTAAGCAGGGCAATATGCTGCACACAGGTAACATTCCTGAGCTGGCAAAGCCACAGGGTTTCCACCTTTTATATTACAGCTCCTTTCTTTCCCTGGAGGAGTATTCCTGCAGTTTCTGTAGTTTCCTGCTGAAGCATAAAAGAGTTTCTTATGGTCTGTGTAAAACAGAGACTGGGCTGTTGTAACTATATTTTGCGCTTTCCGAGAAATGGTCTTTTTTAAATTGTTTTGTGATAAACCATCAACACCTTTTCCAAGCTGGTGAACCAAAAATAGGGCTTTAAGAGAAGGTTTTCTTTGCATATAGTTCCTTTGAAACCAGTGGGATAGAATTTACCTCAAATGCTTTTTATACATAGTCCTATGTAAATTAGGATGTCTGTTTGGGTTTAATGCCTGAAGGAAAAGTGGAACTTCGTATACGTCTCCAGATTTCGCAGTGCCTTAAAATACTGAATTTTGTTGTAGGCCCTTACCCTAAAATGCACAGCTTCCCACAGCTTGTTGAACAGATTTGGTGAGCACTTTTTAATTTCAGAGCCAGAGTTTTCAGTGAGTGGCCACTGTAGAACAAGGCAGCCAGTATTGCTCCATCACCTCAAAAGGGGTTTGCCCTAACATGGTACTGTAGAAACAATATTTTCTTCTGTGGGACCTTACAGCACGGTAAGCGTGCAGGGGAAATTAAGTGAAAAAATTAAGGATCTTGAGGTTTATTATTAAGGATAACATTTATTACACAAGATCGTACAATTATGCTATTGCTACATTACCTTGCAGAACAAAGTTATGTTCTCAGTTAGGGCTTGCCTGACCCTGCCAAAGGAGCCCAAACCAAAGTATGCTGGATTGAGAAACTGAGTTCCCATTCCTCTCTGCAGAGTGAGATTTTGGATAAGTAACTAACTCCATCCTTTCCAGGTAAGTGCCTTGTTGTATCCCATCGGTAATGATGAGGGACTTTTGACAAGGGCCTGGAGTGACAGGAGAGGGGGAATGTCTTCCCACTGCCAGAGAGGAGGGATAGATGGAATATTGGGAAGGAATTCCTGGCTGTGAGGTTGGGCAGAGAAGCTGTGGCTGACCCATCCCTGGGAGTGTCCAAGGCCAGGCTGGACGGGGCTTGGAGAGACCTGGGAAAGTGTAAGGCCCCGGGCAGAGGGTGGGATGAGATTTGCTTTAAGGTCCCTTCCAACCCAAACCAGTCTGTGGTTCTCTGGTTGCCAAGAGCAGGCTGTGCTCTCCATGCAGGTGCAGGGATGTGCTTAGAGAACATTCTCCTTTCCCCAGGCACAGTTTGCTGCATGGGGGCAGAGCCAACAGCTCCTGCAGGCATGAGGGGCTCTGTGGTGAAGTCCTGAAAAGTACCTAAGCCATTTAACTGAGCGGCAGGTAACTATGAACTCACACTCCCCCTGCACACGCTGTAAACAGGCCATTACAAAAGGGCTTCACTGAACAGGCGGGGTGCTTTATTTTTTGTCTCTAATGTCTGCAGCAGTGGGGCTGTACCAGAGGCTCCGGACAGCGGCCGGTGCGGGGCAGGAAGGGCTGGGGGGAAAGGGAAGATGCTGCAGCCCCAGAGGGGGACCCGGTGCCGTGTCCCATGTGCCGTGCCCGGTGTCCCATGCCCGGTGTCCCATGCCCGGTGTGCCGGTCCCATGGCCGGTGTCCCGGTGTGCCGCCCCTGGAGGGGGAGCGGCCGGGGCTCCCCGCCCAGGTGTGCCCGCCCAAGGCGCGGCCCCGCAGGTACTAATCGCGCCCCGCCGGCCCCGCCGCAGTCTCCGCCGCCGCCGGGATGTTCGCGGGGCCGCAGCACCAGCAGCAGCACCAGCAGCAGCACCACTATTACCGGCGGCAGCAGCACTACAGCACCCTGCCCGCCCGCCGGGGCTGCCCGGAGCCGCCGCCCTGCCCGGAGCCCCCGCCGTGCCCGGAGCCGCCGCGGCCGCTGCCCTGCCTGGACCCCGCTCCGCCGCAGCCCCAGGACGTGGCCTATGACCGGGTGCGCACCTACGGCCCGGGATGCCTCCGGGTCAGCTCATCCTGCTCCTCCCGGGCCGCATCGCCGCTCGACTGCGGCCACGGATGCGACCCGCCGCAGGTACGGCACACGGACCCGCTCCCTGCCCCGCTCCCCCTGCCTGCCCACCCCCGGACCCGCTCCCGTGACCCCTTTTTTGCCCCAGAACACCGGGGGGTTTGCCCATTTTCGCCGTGGGACAGCAGCAGTCCCAGCGGGATGTCCCCGGCGCTGCTCCGCGGGCTCGGTGCTGTCTCTAAACGCAGCAGAAAGCCCGTGTGCTTGTTGGCTCTGTTCGGATGGGTGCTCTGAAAGCACTCACGGTGCAGCTCGGCAGGTTTGCTGTGTGTGTTCAGGGCACGGCTTGCGGGTATCGATGGAATTTAATGCAATTTTAATGCATACTATTGGTATCTTAAAACTAGAAGTTTGAGAACAGATGCAACAACAAAAACAGACAAGGAGATCAGGATTTATCCTCAAATCGTTTTTTCCTTGTATGTCAGTGTGTCATTAACATCTGTAGGATTGCTCTGCTATGCTCATGTGCCAATGTGCAATTGTTTCAAGATGAATTCCTGAATTTTATTTCCCGTGGTATACAATATTTAACTGTCAGAAAGATAGGGATTAAGACCAATACAAGATCTGATTTCCTTTCAAAGCAGTATTTGCACAGTTTCAGGGCTGCCTTCCTCTTCAGGACAGCTTCTGTAAATTCTGGGAACTTGCTGCACTAGTAGGAGGACAAGAGCAAACGGCCTCGGGTTGTGCCCTGGGAGGCTTAGGTTGGAGATTAGGAAAAATTCCTTCATGGAAAGAATGGTCAAACATTGGAACAGGCTGCCTAAAGTGTTCAAAAACTTGGATAGATGTGGCACTTGAGGACATGGGTTAGTGGTGGCCTTGGCACTGCTGGGCGAATGGTTGCACTCGAGGATTTTAGTGAGTTTTTCCAACCTAAAGGAGTCTGTGATTGTAATATCCTTATCTGACTTGGTTATGGCAGAGCCATTCCCGCTGTATCCAAGCTGTTAATCCTTCTTTTGCAAGATGTAGGGCAGAAGTGTAAACACTGGTGTCTCACCTCCCAGATAAGTGATCTGCTCACCTAGGCTGGATGATAGCCTGAATTGTGGTCAATTAATTAAATATTCATTGGAGTAAACACTGCAGTCCCAGGCTAGCTCTGCCTAGGTAAGTGTGAGCAGTGATTACAGACTCAAATGCTGTCACTGCCCTATGAAGGATGTTTAATTTTCAACATCTGCTTTAGTCACTGAATCCATTAAGTGCTGCTGATGAAAAGCAATTTCTTGCTGAAGTGTTTTGCTGGATGAGACTTTAAAGACAAGAGGGTGTAGTTCAGTGAGGCTCTGTGTGGGCTGCAGTTTCAGTGGTGGAGAGGGAAGGTGCCTAATACAGATTATTAGGAAGTTAATAAAGAAGAAAATAATAGCTAACAGGGAAGTCAGCTTGGGAGGAGGCAGAAGTGACACACTTGGTGAATGGGAGTTGTCGGAGAGAAGCCCTGGGATGGGTGTAGGACATTCCCAAGGAGCTGGGTCAGTTGCCCTTTGAGCCGATTGTGAAGTGAGTGATGGAATGATGCCAAACTCACATCCGTGTTTTAATGGAACTCGAGCGTTTCTGGGCAGTGGCAGCCCAGAGCTGTAGTTTAAGCTTTGGACTACTGGTGAAGCAAAGGGCTCTTGGAGCAATATTTAGTTTGCTCCCGCAGAGCTTTTGTGGATTAACGATAACAAACATCTACGTCCCTGTTGATATGGTGCTAGTGCTTAGTCACATGGTTGGTGTGTGCTCTCCTCTTTATGTATGTTTTTAATAAGCAAGAGGGAGGGAGAATTTGAAACTGGTGTGTGCACAGAGTACAAGCGTGGCATTTTTTTGTGGTTCAGGATTCAGGATTTTTTTCACTTTTTTGGTGTAACTTTGTTTTGTCTTTGCTATAGAAGGTCAGTGCTGCTCCCAGCCATGGCAGGCTTCATCTGCACTAACAATGAATTTTGCTCTGCCTGATCTAGAGGAAGAATGTTGTTTAGAATAAACAACTTCTATTGTGTGTGGCTTATACGTATGAACGCCTTCCGTGTGGTCATGAAAAGGCACATGCAAGATGTTTGCTGTCAGTGCAGGGGGCAAAACCCTGGCAGGCTTTGTAGGGTTTGTCTGTCCATGTGAGAAATTCTGTCTTTCCACATCTGGGCTCAGTTCTGTGGCATGCAAAGGGTTCTCCCGAAAGTGGTGTAACATTAACCAGCTCTAGGGTTGGTGTGTGTTGTAACAGCCTTCTAACACAGCCTGACATTTCCCCATTTCACCTGCCAAATGGAACTCATAAATTCTGATTAGATGAGTGGATTGCTTGTAATTAGCAAGGCAATGTGTTATGGACAAAGGGTTTTGACACAGATGAAATTCTCTCCTTCATTGCTGGGTTGGCTGAAGCTGAGGGAAACTTGTTGAAATAAAAGTCAATGTAGTGATTGCTTCTGCAGAAAATTTGCACACACCGAGTGGATAAATCTGTCAAGCACTTCTTTTAAAATTTAAAAATCTTAAATACTAGCAAGAATATTTATGAAAGTATTATTATTGTAAAAGTATTATTATATATTTTGAAATTATCCCTTATAAAGCCCCATGGCAGGGGATTGGAACTGGATGATCCTTAATGTCCCTTCCAACTCAGACCGTGCTGTGATTCCCTAAAACAGACTCCGATTGACTTGTCAGGCTGTTACAAATTCCAAACCCAGTCATGCCGCTGAAATCCACAACAGGGCTCTCCCCTTTGGAATTTCACCCTCCCCTTCCTTCTCCAAGTTAAAAAACACTGCATCTCCAAAGCATTGCTGTAAATGTGAGAGTAGCCAGAGCTCTGCCCCTTGGGAATGATGGGACATGGAAGTGGCCTGAGGTCCCTTTCCATGGTCCTGCCGAGGGAGCAGCTCCAGAGGCCTTGGAGGTGGCAGCTGGTTGTGCAGAGTGAGGAGCCCTGTGTGGGTCCCCTCCCAGCCTGTGCCAGCCCAGCCTGCTCGGCTGGAATGGGAGGAAGGGCAGGCAAATCCGTGTTTGTAGGGCAGGGAGGGAAGTGTGTCTGCATCAAAGTTCCCTGGAAATGAAAGAGTTTGGGTATCTCAAAAATAAGAATATCCGAGCAAAACATGTTTAGGTTCAGTATAATACTGCACATACTATTATAGAGTGTCCTTGTGAATATTATAAAGGTCTGTTGCAACTTGACATGCTCCAGCCTCCCCCGTTCTGGATGTGTTCCTCTGGGAGCACACAGGAAAAATAACTTTACTTGTTACCCTCTCTAAACCAGTGAGAGTTATGTGTCCCACAGCCCCTGGCAGCAGGATTTACTCCAGGGGGGTTTGTCCAGCTTCTCAGTGAATTCACAGGGTGGTTTTTAATGTCCCACACAATGGTTACCTGGTTCCTGTCAGCTCGGAGTGGAACAATCCCAGCTCTCCCACAGCACTCGTGTGTCACAGCCTGGCACAGAGCCAGTGACAGGCATTGGGATCAGGGCTGGGCTGAAGGAAGGACCAGTGGCCATTCCTGTGTTAAGTATTTCACTGTGCAGTTCAGACCCTGCAGTGTCAGTGGTGCAGGGTCAGCCTGTGAGTCTGAGACCCTCCTGGTGTCTCTTTTCTGTGTTGTGTCCCGGTACAGTCGGTGGGTTCCCTTCCGTGCCGGACCTCCCTCTGGGCAGTGTGGGAGGAGCACTGAGCAGCTTTCTAAGTTTCTACAGCTGGTTTTGTTTCATTTTGTTTTAGCTTTTTAATTTTGACTTTTTTAAAAGTACTATGTTTGCTGCTAAAACAGGTCCTTTTCTACTTTGGTTTCTTTTTCCTGGTGCTGTTATGATTCACTTTTGGGAGGTTTGGAAAACTGCTCCAGGCTTCCTAAACTTAGGCAAGAGTTCACAGGAAAGCTGACCTGCCTCAGAGCTGCTCTCACCCAGCTGAGAGTGTCTCCAAGACTGAACTGCAGCCACATAAACTTCCCCATGGGTTTGGGGAAGAAATGATTTATTATGAAAATTGGAGGTTTGTGCTGTGGGGAACAATAATCAGTATGCTGCAAACTGACAGACTGCCAAATTCTTAGATTGGATTCAGTGGGAATTTCGCTTGCTTGGGTGAAGGATGTGGAGGCCTGAAGCAATGTGTGTGATTTGTTAGAGCTGGTGGTGGCCCAGGGAATGGGGGACAGTGTTTGCAATTGCTTGTGGAGAGCGCTGGGGAAAAGGGGGGGAAACTGTTGGAAAATTAACAAAGCTGCTGCCACTTGTGGATTTGTGTAGTTGAAAAAGGTGCTTTTCGTTTTTCACTCAGGAATGTGTAGATGTTCCCTGTGGGCACCATTTCCCATGTGGCAGCTGTGGGGTTGTGCCCACTGGACATGACCAAGTGGGGTTGGTTCCATTCCTGAGTTTAAGCAAAACAGAAATTTCCTTCCCTTGGTGAAACAAAAGGTGTTGAAGATGCACTTTCATTTGCACCAGCTGATGCAAAATGTGAGATGCAAAATGGAAAGTAAAAGAGGGTGTCTGTGAAACAGGGACACGGGATCCACAGAGATCTCGTCCTGGTTTGGCTTGTAGCCTGTTCTGCTGCACTTAGAGAAAATAAGGACTAATTCCTTCATACCTGCAAGGAAGTGACTGAGAAAAACCAGCCTAATAAAGAGAATGATGGATTGGGTATTCCTTTGGGGTGGGAAGGCTCTGGATTTAAAACATCTCCAGGTGGTTGTGGCGGTGGATCCCAATGGATTTACAGCCAGTGACCATATCCAGGTGCCTTTGGGAACCCGTGTAATCCTGAGCTCTGCCAGAGCAGGATTTCGAGGTGGAAGTGCAGTAACACCGAGCCTTTGTTTGTTTTCTCCCTGCAGGGCACTATCCGAAGGATCATTATCGAGAACCCCGATCAGGTAGGAAGCTGTTCAGTGCTGGAGTTCCCGCGGTTATCCCAATTCCATGCAGTGCCTGCTGCCTCCGTAGGGACGGCAAACACCCCGGGATCACACAGCCCACACCTCTGATGGTGAGAGGTGGAACTGCGGAATGGCCAGCCAGGCTCCCACCCTCAGCAGGAAGTGATTATTAGCATTAATTACTGCTCCTGCTCTGTTTATTTCCCACGGTCTCCATGGCAGCACAGCCACTTTGTGTCCAACTGCATTCAAATGGACACATCCTAAAGGAGTATCTCACAGTACACGTGTCTTCAAAGTGCAGAAAGTCCTTATAATGTTTTAGTCCAAATTCCAGTAATGCTGAATTTGCTTGTGTGACCACATTTATGAGTGTTTTTTATTTATGTGTCTTACAGGAGCCATTATCCCCTTTCCTCAGAGCGGGGAGTTTCTGTCCTGGAAATAATGTCATCTATGAAAAGACAATAAGAAAATACGAGCTGTTAAATCCCCTCCAAGTAAGTTGGGTATTTATGTTGTTTATTGCAAAAAGAAAATTGAGGTGGTAGCAGGAAATTGGTATTTCTGGGTTGGTTTGGTTCTGGTTTGTGGTTTGGTTTTGTTGGGAGGAGCTGCCAACCTGGGAACTGCCTTGTTGTGATGCAGTGAATCCCAAAGTAAATGCAACAATATTTAAGGAGAGCAGAAGGTGGAATGCTTGCTTCATTTTTCCTTAGAAGTTATTATTCAGAATAACCAACTGCTGTTGTGTATCTCATACTGTCAGTCTGTATCTGAATAGTGACTGAGAATTAGTTTCTTGCAGTAGCTCCACAACAGAACAATCAAGATAACTTTTTACAGAAAAAGGCATTAAAAAGACAAACTTTTTTTTAGTCTTGAAAATACATATTTGGCAAAGCTGTTGAAATTTCATCTTAGAATTAGTGTTTTGTCAATGGCAAAACTATTACTCCTTTTTTATTGCTCTTAAATATTTCCAACAGGAAAAAAATTGAAATTTAGGGTATTTCAGAGTGATTTATCTGGATTTTTTTACCTTGTTTTCTAAAACCGAAGTTTTTGTGCCACTCTGGATTTTAAAAGGTGAATGAGGTGTAATACCCATTCTCTGAACTGGAAGCGGGGTGGGGGGAGGGGGAGGTAATTATAAATAATAACATGGAATCTAGTCCTGGAAATCAAGTTTTTACTTCTTTTTCTTTTTTACCCAGGGTATATCCAGATTTAAGTTAAATCAGGAGTGTAGTTTTGAAGAAAATTTCCATGTGTAGTGAAACACACGTAGGGAAAGGTGTCTCTTCTGTGCTTTGCGCTTGGAGCTACTGAAATGTGAGGCGTTGTGGAATTAGTTACAACCCTGAAGTGCGAAAGTGTGAGGCAAACTGCTGTTAGGGAGGAAAGCAGTTTTACTGGGGTTATTGAACTATCTGAAACAGGGCTCAGCCTTCCCAGGGGACAAGCAGGTTTCAGCGGGGGCTGAGATGCAGCCGCTGAGAGTGTCCTTTCTGCTGGCAGGAGAAGCAGTTCCAGGTGTGCCAGCCGTGCCACGAGCAGTGCCAGCCCTGCCCGGAGCCGGCCCCGCTCACCGTCCAGTGCCAGCACACCCAGAGCAGCAGCCCCAGCGAGGGGGGCGAGGAGTGCCGGGGGCACAGCGTCAGGAGGCTCCCCCTGCACTCGTGTGAGCCGGTGAGAGCCGCGTTTGGGGCGGGGACAGAGCTGGGGGCCGCGCGTTCGGGTGGCTGTGACCCCCCGTCTGTGCTCAGACGCTCAGCAGGCAATTACAGGTGTGTGGTGCTTAAACAGCAGAGCCTGGGCGCGTTGCAGGTACTGTCTCTGTGCTGACTGCACGCGTGGGGACTGTCCAAGGTGTTCTCACCTGCTGTCTGGGGGAAAAAAGGCTGGTTTAGGTGTTGTCTCCTGTTTCTTCTTGTGCTCAGCTGTACTGACTGAGCATCATTCTGTGGTCCTTTAACTGGGTGAAGTCTTGCTGATTTGTTTGGGTTTGTTTTTCTTTATCTGGGAGTGTTACCCATTAGTGAGTCAGGTTTCCTCTGTCAGTCTGTACAAGGACTGAGGGATGCACAGCTTCTGGTTCTGGAGGAAAGGCACGGTGTTTTATAACCTTGACAAGCATCAGCTTAGGATTCCTTTCCTCCTACACTGCTCAGCAAAGGCTTCAAATATATGCTAATGTGATGCAGAAGTTTTTGACAGAGATTCACTGGAAGCCCAGAATGAGCCTCTGTGGTACCTGTACCCTGTTAGTGTAGCTGGGGAGGGAGTGCAGGGTCCCTGCTGAGCCCCCAGACAGTGTTTGGGTGGCAAGACAAACATCCTGGGGACCCTGATGTCAGACCCGTGCAGAATCTCCATAGCCAGGCACTCCCATAGACCAGCTCAGGCACACTTGGCTTGGGCTGCCACGGGAATTCTTTTGTTATTCACAAAGGGAAATGTTGGGACTGTGCAGTGCAAACCCCACTGCTGCCCTGGGGGGTCCTGCACCCCCATGTCCCCTCTGGGTGCTGCCCACGGCTGTTTTGCCCTCCTCAGCTGTGGCAGCAGATGTCTGACTGAGATTTCCTAGTTCCCAGCACTTCCCATTTCAGCATCCTGGTGATGACGTTGCTGTGGAAGAGGGCACTTTGCTTACTTGTTAATGTTGTAAAGGAAGTCATTCATTTCTCAGTAGTGTACTGAAAACCAGGAGAGGTGGCAGAGTCGAAACCAAAGAGCACAGTGTAAACAACTGGCAGATCAGCAAGAGCAAACAAGCCCAAACCCCTCACCCCTGTAGCATTTCCATGTTCAGCTGTGAGCTCTGTGTGTGTCCTGCCAGGTGAACTGCTCCCAGCAGAGCCCGGACCAGCTGGACTGTCGCTACTTCGGGGAGCTGCTGGCGGAGCTGCACCGCAAGGGCAACGACCTGTACAGCTGTTTGCTGCAGCACGTGGAGAAGATTGGAGGCAGGTACTGCCCTGACCTGTGCTCTCATTCCCATATCCCACACAGCTGAGGGGGCAGTGTTGGTTCACAGTTGGTTGTACTCTTTTATTTCTGTCCCTGACAACTAGAATTGCTTGGATGCTTTACACACTCATAATCTGCAGGGTAACTGAGGACACAAAAGTGCTGTAAGCCAAGGAAATTTGTTGAATTTGATGCTCTTTCAAATTAAGAAAGATGTATCCTGTGCCTGTTTGCACATGGAGCAAACAAGTGCTTACAGCACACTCTGACATGTATTTAATGACATGATTATATTGCTGTGTCCTGAAAAAAACAACTCAAATGTCCAAATTTCCTCTGTCCTGTTGTGCTGTTGTGTCATGGATTAAAAGACAGCCACTGTCAGGCATAGAGCTCAGTCTGTACGTGCAGATTAACACCAAGCACATTTTCTGCAGAACCCTGCAGACTGTGGGAAGAAATGCAGAGTCCCAGCAGCCCATGCTCTGGGGCTGCACAGCTTTCCCACCCTTCCCTCCTAATCCCCTTCACTCTTCCCTCCTACTCCCCTTCATTCTTCTCTCACTCCCGGTCTTGTTTGGTACTTCCTGAAGTCATTGAAATAAGGAAAGTGGTCCTGTAGCAGGGAAAAGGGGAATTTAACCATCACAGAAACCCTGACACTGCCAAGGAAACACTTTTGGCACGTCAGGGGATTGCAGCAGAGTTGTGGGCAAGCCATTACCCAGGCAATTAATGTAATTGGGTTAACTGCCCATAATTGAG
>JAWWEU010000138.1:1786201-1809009 GCA_035583155.1 Acropternis orthonyx | reverse complement strand
TCATTGAAATAAGGAAAGTGGTCCTGTAGCAGGGAAAAGGGGAATTTAACCATCACAGAAACCCTGACACTGCCAAGTAAACACAGGGGATTGCAGCAGAGTTGTGGGCAAGCCATTACCCAGGCAATTAATGTAATTGGGTTAACTGCCCATAATTGAGGTAACTGCCCAGAGAAATGGGGATAGTCAGCCTGTGTCAGCTGTGCTGCTGTTGGCACTCCAGGCTCCTCAGGAACTTCCCCACGGAGAGTGGTGTTTCACAGGTCACCTTTCCTGGCACCAGAGAGGGAAGGCAGCAGCTCTTCAGCTGATAAAGACCCTTCCTTGCGGTGTTGTACAGATAATCTTCTAGTGGTGAACATGGGTGTGAATTCTTAAAGTTCTCAGGCAGCATTTTGTTAATGGATCCTTTGGATTTTGTGTTTTACAGGAACCACGACATCGAATTCACATGCCAGGTAAGCACAGGCTGTCCCCTGATGCCACCAGTGTTAACACCAGTGGCAGGCCTTCAAGGGAATTAAGCCAAGCTCAAGCCAGTTCACATGAAGGAAGCTGGTTTTTGTTAGTCAGTGATTCCTGCTTGGCAATAACATTCCGAGCCTGACACCTACTGCCAGGCAGGTATTTGCAAATGTGGTAATGCTGGAAGGAAACGTCAATAATTTGCATTATTCCAGTATGAGAGTCAAATTTTGGAAGTCTTCCCTGCTGTATCAATAATGGGGTTTCAGTGGAAAACAACTTGCACAGGTGCCTGTGTTTACAGTGTGCTTTCTGCACAGGATCCTTCACTCTCTTGCCAGTAAAGCAGCACAAACTGCACCTTTCAGGGCACTGTGTGTGTGGCACAACTACTTGTCCAGGGTTCAGCTGCAGGAGGCAAATGCCACTGAATCACTGAATGTCCTGTTGGTCACCTCATCTTCACTGACAGTCTGTTACTGGTCACAAACATGAGATTTGCCCCCACCATGAACTGCTGGGAGTTGTTGTGGCATCAGCTGTCAGTCCTTGAGAGAGGATTGGTTTGAATATTGCTTTTAAAATAAATGTGAGACTTGAGGATTTGCATATTTGCTTCATGTACCACTTCATCTCACTTTGTATATGCCCCACATATAAAAGACTGGACATTTTTTGGATACACTTTGATCTATTTTCATTCTTATTTGCCTTGTACTAAGCATGTTTTTCATAGTAGAGCTGTGCAATTAATGAAGAAACCACATTATTATCTGCCAGGCAAAATTCTTAATCAAGATGTCTCCCCTCTCCTCCCTTCTTTGCTTAGACTGAAGATGTTGAAGAATTAATTCCCAAAGGACTGTCTGAGGCAACAAAGCAGCAGATTCGTTACCTCCTGCAGGTATGGGAGTGTGGAAACCAACAGGAACTTGAAACAGCAGTGGGCTCACTCGTGGCAGGGGCTTTGTCCATAACATCCTTACACTTCACTCTGTATTCCCCTTATTCCCTTTTTTCTGGTGTGGAGGGGATGGAATGGGTGAGGTGGCTGTAAGGGAAGTGTGGCAGCTGGGCCCACAGCCCACTGTTTGAAACTGAGCTTTACTGGTGCTTTCCTGCACTTTCACTGGAAACTGTCTTGGCTTTTGACAGAAGAGAGACCTTTCATCTTTCTGGTGGGGTTGTGTACTGATGCTTCAAAAGCCAATGGCAAACAGTAGGTGCTAAAAACAGGAAGCAGAGAATATTGCAGTGCAAATGGCAGCCAGGAGCAGAGCCTGCATCCCATCTGCTCACAGCCCAACCCCCTGGCTGGGGGGCAGCTGAAGAACCAGGTCAGGACAAAAGCCTTTCTAAATGGAACCCCTGCAGGAATGGGGCTGTTTGGCACCCAGTGCCATAAGCCCAGCTCAGCACTCAGTGCTGCACTTGCCAGGCAGGGATGTTGGAGCAGGATCTGGAACAACCTGCACTGCTCTGCAGGTGTGCCCTGAGCCAGGATCCCTGAGCTCCCTGTGGGAGCTGCACCTCAGAACTGCTTCCTGATTAAAAACACACTTTGGAATGAAGTTGTGAGCAAGCAGACTGGGCTGGGCTCAGAGCTGTCCTGCTTTAAGCAGGAGCCTGGGACAAGATGACCTCCTAGGTCCTTTCCAGCCCCTCTCAGGAGGATGGACATTGACACCCAATATCCCATGGCCTCCTGCAGCACACACTGTCCCAGGAGGCCTGTGCAGCTCTGGCTTAGAAAGTGCAGCTAAAATGGCTCTTGGGGATGCAGATGTTGTCAGGGTACAGATGTGTTCTCAGCTGCTCAGACAGAGCTCAGTGCTGTGTTTGCACAGCCCAGAAGGATCCCGAGCTGGGAATGCCCAGAGGCTCCTCCAGCATGGAGAATTCCACTGGAGGAGTACATGGCACTTCTGGAATTTAGCAACCTCTAGCACTGAGTGGGGTTTTACTTATGTTCTTAGAGTCTTAAATACAACTATTTTGACTTAATTCCTTCTTTTAAAATGCTCTGTAGTTATTTCACAATAAACCCAACAAAACCAGAAGTCAAAACTGAAACTCCACTTTAATTAAAAACCATAGAGGTAAGTTACACCAGAAATGTGATTTTTGAAGCCTCAGTCACAGTGGCATCAGGGGGGACAAAAGATCACACAAGGAGGGTTCATTTTTTTGTCCAGACAGTAAAAGACAGCTTTTCACAGAATATTCAGCCTTTCCAGGTGAGTTACAACTTGAGGATTTATTTGTGTGTCCTTTCAAAGTCTGTATTTCTTCTTTCAAATATCAGAAATGTATCATGAAGTGCAACACCTGTGTTTTCACCTGAATCAATACACAGGTGTTAAGGCACTGCAATTCCCATTCCACAGGAGACCAGGGCTTGGCTCTGATGCACTTCTGCCTTTTTCTTTCTTCCAGGTGACTCCTTTCATCTTTGAGATCTTTCTCCTTTTAAAGGGGGGAGTTGGCTGTGTGAATTTTTTAATTTAAATTTTTTAAAATGTTAATTAAATTCTCTCACCCTTGAGCCCAAAGCTTTGCCAGATCTCAAACATGACTCATTCCTTCGTGGCTTCTCAGGCACAGCAGTAATTTTTTTAGTCAGTGTTAAGCACAAGCCTTTGAAGGCTCAAACAATGACTGTGCAGTATTAGCATGGTCATTTCTCCCTTTATTGGTGTACAAAGGCAGTTCCTGACTCTCTTGTTCCTTCCATTTCAGAATGTTGTCCTGTGTACAAAGGCAGCAATTTAAAACTGTGGCATTTGCAGAACAGAGTGCAGGAAAATATGTTTCTGTAGAAATTGTGGGCACTTCAGAGGATGGGCAGTAGTTTAAGTTATTCTCAGCTGTGCAGCAGTTTCTGTTCTACCTCTTGTCAAGCATTCTGTAAATTATCCGTTTCATTTTGTAAACAGAGCTAATGAACCCCAACTATCCATTCCTCCTTTCCCTCCTAGATGAGAGTGACCTCGGATAAATCCTTGAGGCTTGTGCTTTCCACGTTCAAGAGCCTCCGGGAGGAGCTGTGCCATTTGCAGGATGACCTGGGGGTAAGCAGGTTCCTCCCTTCCCCCCGTTTCCCCTGGCAGCAGAATCCCAACGCTGCCATCCCAGCGCTGGGCCAGGCTCGGCGGGTTCCTGCCGGCTCTGGCAGCTCCAGGGCTGCTCTGGCTGCAGCAGCCTCTGGAAGCTGCAGCTCTCTGGATACAGATCGTGGCTGTTGGGGCAGCAGAAATGCTTCCCACGCCAGCCCAAGGACTCTGCACCACTGGGAATGTCACAGCATTACCCTGTAAAATGCCAGGTTTGGGGAGGGAGGGTTTAAGGGTCACCTTTAACAGAGAAGGAGGGGCCTGTGCAGTGCTCTGCAG
The DNA here is from genome assembly GCA_035583155.1 of Acropternis orthonyx. Taxonomy (NCBI): domain Eukaryota; kingdom Metazoa; phylum Chordata; class Aves; order Passeriformes; family Rhinocryptidae; genus Acropternis; species Acropternis orthonyx. The sequence continues at coordinate 1,805,152 of JAWWEU010000138.1, read as the reverse complement.
TTTGGGTGGGTTGTTTTCTTTTCCATGGTTCTTTTGTTGTTGTTGGTTTTGTTCGTATTTGGGGTTTTGTTGAATTCTTTCTGGCACAGACTGGGAGAGCAGTGTCCAGGCTCCCAGCACGCACCACCCAACACAAAGCCAGACACTCCAGGGTGTGCCATGTCCTTAAAACCCCATAATTTCAGGAAAATGGAGTGTTTTCTCAGTTCTAAAACATCACTTTACCAGTGACTCAGGGTGTTGCACTTCATGGGCAGAGTTTACTGAGACATTGCAGTGTTGACTGTGAGCACTTTTGTCCCACAGAAGCTGGAAACCGACAACGTCCTGCTGAAGAAGGACTTGGCTTTTAAGGATTCTCAAGTAAAAGAATATGAAACTATGCTGGCCTCCTTGAGGGAGAACAACCGTCAGCAGCAGGTAAATCCAGGTGCAATTCAGGTTTCAGTGTCGTTCCAGTCAGCCAAAGACTGGTCAGTCGGCTGACTTTTGGCTGTCCTGAGAACTGCTGGTGTGTGTGACACTGTCCCTGGGGGGGAACTGACGCTCTCACTCCCTGTGTGCTCCCAGCAAGGGCTCAGGGACAGCACTGCCAAGTGCCGCTCTCTGGAGGAGCAGCTGCTGGCGCTGCGGCTCAGCGAGGGCGAGAAGGACTGCCAGCTGAAGGAGCTGGAGTACAGCAGGAGGGCCCTGGAGCAGGAGATCCAGAGCCTGAAGCTGCAGGTAACAGCTCCCCAGGTCTGGGGCAGTGCTCTGTCCATACAGTGTACGTATCCATACAGTGCATCACTGTCCTTCCCTGCAGAGCTGCTCCAGCCCCACGCTCCAGACCACCACGGATGAGCTCTCCAGCCGGTACGTGGAGATGATCAATAACCTGAGGGAGGACAAGGACCGGGAGATCCGCAGCCTCAGGGTGAGTGTGTCCCCTGGCACAGGTGTGTGAGCAGCAAAAGAGCTGCTGTTGTCACTGACAGCAGCAATGATCCACCACAGACACTTTCTGGGTGGCTTCTGGTCCTGCGGTTACTTTATTCACGGACACTAATGATGGCTCAGAAACCCCTTAGAGCAGAACATAAAACTGTGATTAAAAAAGCCCCAGCAATTTGTTAGATGTAGAAATTAGGGATCAGTCCAATTAGCAGGCTTTCCTAAGGGGTTATCTTGTGTGTCCTGATAAGGTAAGAAATTAGCTAAAAGACTGAGCTATAAAACTACTAAACTGATACTGGGTCGAATTTGGTTCAGTCAGCGCTTTCTGAACTTACTGTGCTGCTCAGCTTTCTGATTTGGAAATCTTACTGTTCATGGTGGTAATGAAAAAATATCCCCTCTGCCTGGAGCACACACCCCTGACTGCTCCCTGACCTGTTTTGCAGTCCCAGTTATGCCAGTTCCAGCAGGACATATCCAGGAGAGAGGGGAGCAACAGTGACTTGCAAATGAGGCTGCACGAACTGACATCACTGCTGGAGGACAAAGAGGCTTTTATTAAACAACAGCAAGAGGTAAATAATACAAGTTATTTCTCTTCTAAGAGTTTTTGTATTTAAACTCCACATACTTTGGAGGTGGAAGCTCACTGGGAAGTCACTTGTCCTCTGCTGGCTCAGAAATGGGGGCTGGGGTTTGTTTTACCCTGCTGATACTCTTCTGCCAGCCTTCTGGAAGGACCGACTTTTCAGTCTGCAAATATTTTGTAGTGACTTTACTGAACTGATACTTCAGAAAACATTATTTCATGTGAATGTTTCTTTGTGCCTTTCTCAGGAGCTCTTCAGACTGAAGCAGGAGAAGTTGTCGGGCAGTCAGTCCCCAGGAGTGACAGCCATCATCACTAAAAAGTAATGTGGTTATTCACCCTTCTTAAAATACACCCTTTGGGTTTTGCTTTCTTCCCCTCTGCTAACCAAGCTATTCCTGCAAATGTCTTAATCCTGCCTGTTCAACTTAAAGGGGAAAAAGGCAGGAGAGGTTTTCCTGTCCAGGGAGGATTCAGCACTAGGGCGGGCAGGTCCAGCACTCACAGAGACACTGAGATGTCTGTGTTGGCTCTGAGTTACTAGTGCAGGTCTTTGGGGTTAAGGACTGGCAGAGCTGTGGGGCAGGGGCAGAGTTAGGGGTTTGGGCACAGGTCTGCAGATCTCATTTTACAGGTTGGCAACTCTCCTTCACAGGTACAGGAACCAGTACCCCATTCTGGGCCTTCTGTCTGATGACTACAAGGTCACGTCACCTGTCAATAAGTCACAAACTATTGTAATTGAGAGGACTGGAGAGATCTGGAAACATGTAAGTTTACCTGGAGAGGGCCTGTTCCCTCTCTGCAATCCCCAAGTGTTCAGTTGAACTCCGAACTGCAGCCCAGAGAGGCCGTGGTGGTAATTTAACTCTGCAAAAGGCAAAGTGACTGACTACAGTCAGGCAACGTCCTGCCTCTTGCAAGCTGCAGTAATTGGTGGGTGGGGTACGAATAAACCCTTTTGTTGTGTTCTGTGGCACATAATTACCTGAACAAAAGCAGCAGCGTTGCTGTACCTGCAGCCCCGGGGTGTTGCTGCACGGGGCAGGGACTGGCAGGGCTGGGGTGGGCAGCGCTCCTCTGAATCAGCAGCATTAATGACTCCGAGCTATTGCTAAAACATACTGAGCACCACCTCCCTGAAACTCACCTTGAGCCAGGGCAACGACTAACCCAGGAATGCACAACAGTGGTGACATTTGAAGCAGTGATTCAGAGTGAAAATAGAAAACAGGACTGCAGGAGCTGTTTCCTGTGGTGCTGAGTCTGGTTACAAGGTAAAGGCTGGAGAAATACCGAGGTGCTGGGCCCAGGCCCGTGTTCTTGTGCCTGCAGGCAGGGTGGCACAGCAGCACATGCACGCAGGGGTCAGCAGGGTGGTTTGGGGCGGTACAACCACGAGACAGTTTAAGGATAACACACCTGGTGTGGGTTACCTGCAGCAGAATTTAGTAATTAAAAGGCAGAGGTCACTGGCAAACAGCAGAGTTTTGGTACTGATGCCTAAAGCTCACCAAGTTGCACTGCAACCCAGTGAAATGGCAGGGAATTAAATTAATAGAGAAGTTAAAAAATAAAGAGTTTGGTACAGAGGAGGGGCTCCCAATCTCCTGGATACTTTATAAGTCAGGCTGCTGGAGAAAATAGGTAATTAAATTATATGCTTTATAGCAGGAGGCTTTGTTTTAGAACAGAAATAAGTTTGTGTGTTTCTTCTAACAAGCTGCTTGTTTCTTTCAGGAATGAAAGAAACCTCTGAGCCATCAGAGCTGCTCCAAGGAGTTCACAAGCACTACAGCTGCTTTACTTTCTGCTATTCTGCATCTGAAAAAGGTTCAGTCTGATAGTGAGGAGGGCTGGGAACACAGTAAGGACTCACTTTTCCCTCAGAAGAGCGGGATGCCATCCCTCTGTGGACTTCAGCTTCTCTTGACTAACTCCTGTTCTTCAGCCAGTCCCGAAGTGACCTAAGAGACAAAAGGAAGACACCTGAAACCTTTTCCTCTTTGTCCTTGTAGCCACGTTCTTCTGTCCTGTATCCTTATGCTGAGAGCCGGGCTGCTTCCAGTGCTGTCTCAGGCTGCCACCTGGAGATGACTCAAGCCCCAGAAACCACCTTCACAGGGAACTTCAAAAATACCTCACTGAAAACCACTTACCTTCACCTGCCTCGGTGTGGGAAGCTCAGACACAAAGGACAATTACTTAACTTACTAACCCAGCCTCTGACCTGGGAAATGCCAGCAAGATCCAGTTCAGTGAGTGGCTGGGCAAAGGCTCATTGTAGGGAATGTTTCTGACCTCAGAGGTGATGTATTTTTAGCCCCAAACCATCTGTAAGTATTTATTTGCTGTGCTTGAAATTTTCAAGAACTTGGTATATTTTTATATAAAAGAACTTTGTATGAAAATAGTTCATGGACTAAATTTCCTTAACAGACCAACCTGCCTTTTACAGTTTTTGCTCCTTCCAGGACCACAGAAATTCTTCCAGAATGATTTGGTTTTCATGATTAAGTTGTTGTCTGAGCAACACAGCACAGAGAGGCACAGGGCAGAGTTTAAACGATGCAACCCAAAGGTGCTCTTTCTAGTGGGGTTCTTGCTTTGCTTTCCTTCTGCAGACATGTATTTCTGTTGACAAATAATACACAGCACAGGCAATGTTTAACAGTGAAAGAATGATGGAGGATACTGTAACCATGAAATAAACCCAAGTGTAACTTCGTGAATCATGTCTGTCTGTCCTGGAAACATCTGGGGTTGGGGGCAGTTGTGTTCCTCCAGGTGAGTCTTCACAAGGGAAGGACCTTTCCTGGCCCCTGACCCCCATCCCACCCTCAGGAAATGCTGGAGCTCGTGCTCTTCAGAACTGGAGACAGAGCCACGAGTAAAACCTGCGCCTGGTGCTGCTCTTCGAGTGTGCTCAGCAATTTCAGAAACCAAGTAGGAGTTTGTACCAACAACTGTCGGACCACTTCAGCCCGGCCCTACAGGGAGGAGCTTTAATTAGTTAAACACCCTCCTTTGAATGAGGATGGCCATGTCCATCTGAAATCAATTAGCATCCTAAACCCCGCCTTTCTGCAGTGAGATGTGGGGTACATCTCCCCTCAGAGCTGTAGTGACACAAAACACTGTCAGTGTCTTCTGTCCCAATAAAGAATCTTAGTTACACTGTCCTTAAATGACTTTTCACCTTTGGTGCTCTACATGAAGAAGAAGGATTAAAAGAGGCAGAAGGCCACGTCTGGTTACTGCCATCAGTTACCTGTGCAGGTGCCCCAGGAGCAGTGGTGCCCTGCCGTGGAGGCTGTGCCGGGCAGGGCAGGGTGACAGCTCTGGAGGGGCTGCAAAGAGCAGAAATGTGAGTCAGTGCTGGGCCCAGGGACCGTGCTCTGTGACCAGGGCTGTGCAGGGGCTGAGCTGCCTTTCCTCAGCTCCGGGAACGCCCCTGGGGAGCCACGGGCTCTGAGCAGGAGCTGCTGTGTGGGGCGACATTCATTCCCTGCCAGAGGCCACCATTAGGCAGAGGACCTGTCCTGCCCAGCAGCCCCTGTGCTGGCAAATCCCTGGGCAAACACTGGGCCTGCTCCCCCCCTGTTCAAAGCCAGCCCAGGCTGGTGCCCAGCACAGAGAGGGCTGGGCTGGAGGTGCAGCAGCAGCTCCTCCGAGCCTTGGGGGAGCATTGGAAGAGGGTATACTGTAAATGCTGCACAGCACAGGTCCCACAAAGCACTAAAATAGTTAAAAAGCTGAATTAGACTCCTAGATAAAGCACATAGTCATTTATTTATGGGCTGGCTTTGTTTTCAAACTGCATTCATTTAGAAAACAAATTTAGTACTTTTTACTATAAAGTACCTGTTACTTGCTATGTCTCCTCTTTTCTGTTGCACTGGAACCGATTTACCTGAAGAGATTTCTGCTGGAGTTCACAAAACCACATTTTTCTCATTTACTCAGCTCTGTAGATGTTAGTTATAAACAGTTTACTTGAGATCATTTCCCACCTCAATATCAGGTAGGCCCACTAAGACTTCTGCATTTTTTTCAGGAACAAATTAGAAAAATCAGGCAGCATTTACCTCATATATTTACAGCAATATACATTCCACCCTATATGACTGTCTTTATCAACAGTGTTATTAGATAACCCCTCAGGGCCTGAACAGATCTGACAGCAGCAGAGTCTGGTCTGGCACTGAAGAGCAGGAGCCAACTGTCTTCTGGTTTTCCTGACTGAGCTTTCTGCAAGGGGGAAGTTTCTCTGCCTCAGCTCTGAAATCAAAGCCAAAGGAGCCCTGGTCCAGCAGCTCCTGACAGCTCTGGACTCACCCAGCCCACACCCGGGGAACTCACCTTCACCCCCGGAGTGTTGTGCTGCTCGTCTTCCGTGTTTTCTCTCCGTTTCAGTCATTGTGGGAATTTGAAACCTGAAGAAAGAAACACAGAGATGCTCAGGCTGTGAATCACCTTTAACTGCACCTGCCAGTCTGTCATTCCAATGCAGCTCAAGCCCTGCAGAGTGTGTGAAACTCTCCCTGCCCAAGCCCCGCTGCTTGTCCCTCACATCCAGCGGGGCAGGAGCAGAGGAGGGACCCAAGCACAGCTGAGGGAAAGTGCACTGAAAAGGATCCAGGGACTGCTGAGGAGTCAGGTGACATTTTATTCTTCCATTTCTGGAGACTTAAAATGCCACTTTCTAGCAAAATCTTGGTCAAGAACAATAAACTCTTGCTTTGCTACAGAATTATTACCTGATTATTCTGTCCATGTGTAGGGTGGAGAAATGAGCCAGCAGGGCCATGGGATCCCAGAGCCAGAGGGATCCCCTTCAGGAAACTCCTTCAGTCCACGGATTCAACATGATGTTCAGGAACAAAGCATTAACATGGTCAGAAAAGCACAACTTTTCACATTATTTGGAATGCTACCTCTGACTGCTGGGCATGCAAAGCTGAGCAGAGCAACAACAATCAGCTCAACACATTCCTGCCTGCTTAATTTCTGCTCTTTGGAGCAAAACCTGCAAGGTCAGTGGCTCAAAGCCCATTGGAAATCCTTGATCAATTGTTCATTTAAAACCACACTTTCAAGTTTTTAATCTATTACTGATGTAATTCAAGTATCCCAAAAAGAGAGGGAATTTAGGATAGCAGCATTTTTAGCATTTCATTCTGCAAGCTGTTCTTATTACACACATATAAAGGAAAAAAAACCTACCTGAGTTTTCCCAAAACCTGTGAGAAGTTTTATGTTCTCTTAAAGGAAAAAAGATTTCAAAGCAATGTCAGTATCACACTTGGTAATCATTTTAGAAATAAGCAAAATAAGCACAAACACGTTATCTGCAAGTTTCAAGGGTTAGTCAAACCAAAGGCAGTGCTCTCCCCTCAACAGCCTGATGGACATACCTCCAGTAACCTGTTCACTTGAAAGGCTGGTACACGTTAATTAGTGAATAATGCAATCAAAAACACCAGGGAAATTTACACAGAAGGAGACTTTCCTAAGCACACAAATGAAAAGCAAACTCCAAAACGTTTGGAGTGCAAGAGATGCGTTTTATTGTATGCCCGTTACGATGAGTAACACATTTAGAAATAATAATCCCACAGAGAACAGTGACAATCTTATTTTACAGCGTGTACATCATTTTTTACAGCCACATAAAACACGTATTTGTCTAAGAGATTTCCCAAATTTAACTTTCCGAAGTTTAGAAATATAAAAAAAATTTATTCTCAAGGAACTGATTCTCATCTGGTGCAAAAAACCAAAATATGAACATTATCTGGAACACAAAGCCACAATATAGCATGGAGTTACAATTTCTCATGTGAACAGCTGTGTGCAAACATGAAGCAACTAAAAAAGTAAAAAATACACATTATATGCATAACATTTATGACCAGGTTTTTCATTAAATAGCCCTAGACCAGCTCGTTATATAAGCGCCATTGGATCTGCAGCATGCTAACACAAAGCATTTTAAAGGGATGCATATTTCAAATGTATACACTGTAAACTCAAGATCCACCTCCAAACTCTAGTGGCAGCAGATTTTTCTGGTTAAATACTGCATATATACTTTCTTACAGATTGAAAAATGCATGTTTATAGCATGGTATAGATCTTTTTTTAAAAGAATCGATTAAAAGGTGCAATTTTATGTCTATATGGAAAATTTCATATCAGGAGGTAGGACAGTAATTGCCATACCTGTTAAGAACACTGCCCTAAAGGACTTCTAAGTACTTTGAATTTTAATTAAAAAAAAAACCTCTACAGTTTTCAACTGTTTTTAATATTCTTTTTAAAGAAGATTTTTAAAGTAGCGAGAGGAAATATTAGTGTTGAGTAACAACACTATGAGCTGCATCCATTTTATCCTTAAAAAAAAAAGTCAAATTCAAAGTTAATTTTGTTATATGTGCCATACTGAACAACATTCAACTGCAGTTTCAGATAAAAAAAGGGAAATTATATACATATATATCTTTAACCCTAGCACCAGAACACCACCTCTGAGACCATAACATAGTGCTCTATTTCAAACATCAAATCCTGCAATTAAATAGGTTAGCAGCTTTGAAAACCAGTAAAAAAATGCTTCTTGGACCTAAACTAATAAAGGAAACCAAAAAGTTTCCTGGTGAAATGTTTAAAAAAAAAAAAAATAAATTCAAACCAACCAAGGGACCACCCGCCCCTTCCCCCCCCCCAATTTGAGCAGTTCTGGAATTCAGTTTCTAGGCACAATTAAAACGTTGCGATGAAGTGACTTGACTAAACCGCCCGTTCCGAACTGCACAAGAAGCGGAGACTGGGCCCCCCGGCCAAGGCCTTGTCACTCGCCCCGCCCGCCCCGGCACCGCCTTCCTACGGCGGGCAGAGCCTGGCCCTGACCCAAGGGGCTCACACAACCAGCTCTGCTCTGCCTGCCAGACTCAGCAACGGGAAATACTATTCACCTGAAGACATTCATCCATCCTTCGGCAAATTTAAGACATTCATCCATCCTCTGCATTCTATAGTGCTCTTTAGGTTCTGAGAAGCAACAATCATAGGGCTATGAGATCCCCTGCCAACCCTAATACTTTTAAGACTTTTAATACAAAGAATGTAAAGTTATGGTTTAATATCAAGCTTTGAAACCAGGAGAAACAGTTCGTGAGATTTATTTTTTTTCCCCAGTGAGCATTACCACAGTTTCTGAGGCGCCTCCCCGTGGAGCTCCTGTGTCACATTACGGCCTCCTTGTGGTGCCTCATGATGTGCTGATTTTTCTCGGAGGGCCTGCGGAAGCCCTTTTTGCAATACTCACACCTGTGGGGGTAGTCCTTGGTGTGGATGGAGATGACGTGCCGCTTGAAGCCGGACGCGTCCGTGGTGCTGTACTCGCAGTACTGGCACTGGTACACCTTCCTCCCACTGTGGGTCTTCATGTGCTTCTTGAGTTCGTTCTGCTGCCTAAAGCCCCTTTTACACCGTTTGCATTTAAAAGGCAGGTCCTTGGTGTGAACGGAGAGGATGTGCCCGCTAAGTACAAAAGGATCTGAGGTTTTGAAGTCACAGTGCCTGCACTGGTGGATCTTTTTCCCTTTGTGGGTCTCGCTATGCTTTTTGAGCTCCGAGGGCCGGTGGAAGCCCTTCTCGCACACCTCGCACTTGTGGGGAAAGTCCTTCGTGTGAACCGAGATAATGTGTCGCTTCAGGTCACTGGAATTGGTGCTCTTGTGGTCACAGTGGGGACACTGGTGAGTCTTGTGCCCTTGGAACAACTCCATGTGCTGCTGCAGCTCCTTCTCGTCGGCGAAGGCCTGGGGACAGTGCTCGCACTTAAAGGGCAGGTCGGTGCCGTGTTTGGTTTTGATGTGAGTTTTCAGGTTGGACTGGTCAGCACACCTGAACACACAGTGCTGACACTGGTATGGCTTTTCCCCCGTGTGGGTCCTCATGTGCTTTTTCAGCTCCGAGGGGTGGCGGAATCCCTTCCCGCACTCCACGCACACGTGAGGGAAGTTCTTGCTATGGACTGCGAGCAGATGCCTGTTGAGTAGTCCCTGCTCGGCAGTCTCATAGTCACAATATTTGCACTTGTGTAGCTTGGGCTCCTTGTCCCTCAGGATGAGTTTGTTGGAACTCAACGGGCTCGCTTCTCTGTATCTTCTCGTGTACTCTGTAAACTCGTGCGTTTTATCAACCTTATTTATAAGTTTATGACTTTCCAGGTGATTGTGGAAACTTACTTTTTTGTTAGTTGTAAAGTCACAGTCTGTACACTGGTACTTCTTCTTAATCATATGATCAGGGTGGTTCTTCATATGCCTTTTCAAGAATCCTCTGGATTTAAATTTTTTCCCACAAATATGACAAGGGTAAACTGTTAAGGGCTGTCCATCAGGACCTATTATAACAGCTGTTTTTAAACAAACAAAAACAAGTTATGAAGGAAACACATTTACTGATGAAGAAGTTTTAAATCAGCCAAGTGCTGTTCAGACTCATGCACTTACACTTGCAGCAGAGAGAATGGGTCAGCAGTTTAAAAACAACCAATCCACAGCACCTATAGCTTTTATATCACTTTAGGAACTGCTCCACCAGATCAGGAATTATCGCATGTGCAGTCAATATAGCCATGGTTACTCGCTAACAGCTTGCAACATTCCAGTGAATTGCATCAGCCCTGAGTGCACTGACTCTCGAATAGCAAAAATACGACATTTTCTATGCACAGAACTGGAGGGGGGAAGGACACAGGAAATATGCAAATCATCATTTCGAGCTTTTAATTCTGCATCAGCTTAAAAAGAGAAAAGGAATAGTAGCGGAGTAGGCGGCACTCCATGCCAATACCGTCACCATCCAGTGTTTACCTGTTTGCCATTGCCTGGCCTCTCCTCTCCTCCTTTTCTTGGCTTTTTGTCTGAGCACTCTATTAGTGCCAATGCTATCACAAATCTGCAGGTACTGTGTTGCATTACCGTTTTTGTTTTCTAATCGTGTATCCAAGTTATTTCCTAGAAACAAAAATTAGACACCATAAAAAACCTTAAACAACTTGTCTCTTTGGGACTGACGACTGGAATTGCACAGCAGTTCTTTAAAAACAAATATTGCCCATTCTTCTACAGTACACATACATAAAGAAGAAAAGTGCCAATATGAAGCACTGTCTATCTTTCCTGGCAAAAGTCAGGAATGTAATTGTATAAACACTGACTCATTTTTAAATATATTCCTTGATTTCTCTTACTTCTCAAGACATTAATTTCTTACGAGTTATGCTGGTTGTTCCCTTTCACTTAACTTGTTTTTACTTCTTAAGAGCTGCATTATCCCTTTTCTGTCTGCAAAACTGCATTAAAAACCTGGCAGTGCCTCCCGAATTCCCCACCCCCTCCAAAGGCCTGCAGACATCTAGAATTGTTTTAGTTCAAAACAGCAGAGAAAGACACTGGAGTCCTTCAGTACAGAATTCCCTGCCACACAAACGCACAGATTTGCAAGGACAGCACAGCAGTTTTAAGCTGCTGCAAGTTCTCACCTGCCGCTTGACCATCTTCGTATCTTCGGGGAAGCCTTCGTTCATCTCCTGCAGAAAATGGTATTTTAGTCATTATAAATTAAAATTCTTTCTAAAGATGATGGCTTTGAAAGCCTGATAGTGAGAGAAAGCTAACTTGGCTAATAAATAACAGCTTAACACCGTCTAAGGGGAGATGTGCAGCTCACCATCAGTTCTGTGCTCTGTAAACATGAGCCCCAGGAGACAAAATCCCATCTTTGTGAAGAGTTAATATCCACTAAATCTGTGGTTTCATGCTCACCATGCTGGCCTTCCTGCTTTTCTGGACTAACTTGCTTGTTTTTGCAAACTTTTAACCTCATTTATCAGCTCAAACAGCAATCCAGAGGTTTTCTGCAATGTTCCTGGGATGGAAGCCTGTTATCTTCCTGGAGTAGAACCAGGCATTGAGGACTCGGCCCTGATCAGCCTCTCAGCACTGTCTACATGAGGCCCTACAGAGTTCTGGGAGATGTACAAGGAATAGCTCAGGAGTACCTTCCTCGTTTTGCACTGGAAGTGTTCACTGCTGCGTGCCAAAGCTCTGTGGTCCTGAACCATTTCAGCAACCCAACTGCTGGGCTCACCTTACCCCAACCAGGCACTTTAACTGACTTCGTTACTTAATGGCAACATAAACCACAGAGGACCTGATACCCTCTTAACAAACACTGAACACACCAAAATCCAGGAAAGCAGTATAAAAGAACAGACAGAATTCAGAACATATCCTAAGACACTCCCACTATCTGAAAAGTGGCTGCAGAGAGCAAACCACCTCTTTTCTTCCAACAGGCTTAAAACACTTACATAAACTGTAATTATTTGGAACATGCTTACACATTCATTCCTACTTTAAGTTCTTCCCCCTTCCTCCCAGCTAATGTAAGATACTTAAGGCTGTTGTTGTAGTAAGACCTTCAACAAACCCCATGTACACCCCCCCCATGCCTGAGCTGGGATCAGGAACAGCATAAACCCTCTCCTAACAGCTTTCCCTTCTACTTCATGAAACAAAACACCCAGCAATGCACTCATCGTATGACAGAGATCGGAAGGAGCTGTTTCCAAAGCCCTGGAACAAGGTGAGAGATCATCATGTTTGCCCAGAGCTTCTGGAAGCTGGATGAGGGAGGGAACAATGGAAGGGATTGTCAGGAAATACAGATTCCTACCGTAAGCAGCAGCCCAAGCAACAGGGACAAACGTTTTATTCACGCCAGAGTCCTCGAGCTGGGTGTCTGGAAGGGATGTAGCTTCTTCTTCACCTACAATAACTTCCATATAAACTTCATCTGCTATTTCAGCACAGCCTGGATGAGGGGAGAAGAATAAATCTTTAATTTTACTCTGCTCATTCCTGACTTTTCCTTCATTTAATGTGCTTGATACCCGTTCTAAGTTACTTTTCTTCCTTTGGCATTTAGAACCACCCCTGTCCTCAGGGGATCATTGTTTATTCAGACAGTCCTTAAAGACAGAAAACACGTATCAATGAATACAAATTCCAACAGAATTTCAAATATGCAAACTTACAAACTTGCAACTGGTGGTATTTGCCTCTTTGCCAGAAAGCTGCTTCATTCAGAGGAGGAAAACAGAAAAACGAAAGTTTGACTAACCTCGTTAACTTCATCCACGGACATGTTACATTTAATATAAATAATGAAATGAGTGCATACGATATGCACAAAGTGCATCATCCGCATCACTTTAAAATAATAATAGCCTGGTTTTTTTTTTTTGAAGGAAGATGAGCTTAGTTTTCTACTACTTCAGGCTGAAGAATCTTTCAGAAAAAATTAAAAATGTCCTTGAGAATGATGGTTATATTGGTGCACAAATAGCACGAGAAACAAAAACAGTTCTTGTTATGCTTACTAATATCTTCATCTTCCTGAGAAGAGTCCTTAACAGCCATGTAAACCATTTTTTCTCGCTGCATTCTCCCAACACCTCCTTGTTCAATCACTCCAGCTACAGAATGTCCATTGTGAAAGTCACTCTCAGTGACAATTTCTGTCCCACCTTTAAAAAAAAGAGGTTACACACGTTAGGTAAATGTGAACAAAGCCACTGTTAAGATTAATTTCAGATTTAAGTATTTTTTTCTTATTTACAACAAAACTGTTTTTCACAAAATTCCAATTAAGTGGTCTGTCATAAAACCAGGCAGGTTCGACACTCCAGAAAGGAGGAGGGAAAAGGTCTCTCGGCGTGTCCTGATAAATTCAAGCCTGAACAACCACTGCCCACAGATGTCCCGTCCTACAAAACACTCCACTCACTGGGTTACATGGAATTAAACAAACAAAAAGACCCAGGGACACCTCCTACTACCAAAGAATACACAGAATGTGAAGGTACCTATTTCGACATCATCTTCAGCTTCAGCTTTAAATATGTACACTTTGATGACTTCTGAGCCAAACCCGTCATCTTTGGCCACGTCATCGTTTGCCACCTCGGTGCTGATCTTCAGGGGAGCGCTTCCTATGTGGTCCAGCTTCTCTCCAACATCATCCACTGCAAAGGCAAGAGAACAACAATGAGGTTCAAACATAGTTTTAGAAGCCAAAGTAACCAGCAGCACGATTTTCTCCGCTATTCTCCCCATGCACAGTAAAGGTTTGTATTCACAAGTGGCCTTTACAAAACAGTTCATCTCAAGGAATTTCAAGGAGATTCCAGAAGCTCCGTATCATTTTACTGCAACTCAGGAAACACAACAAGAATTACAGAATGAAGGACACAAGAGGGAGCCTGTCGTTAAAGGGAATGAGGTAACTGGTTGTGGCTGAAACTATTACACTTAGAGAGCAAAAAATGTATCGATAATTAAAATTAACCTCTATCCAATAATGTTAAACATTAACCCAGAATTGCCTGTTACAGTCTGAGAGTCCCCAAAAGTTTCAGTACTCTGACCCACTGGTGACCAAAATTTACAAGCTGAAACCCTTGTCAAGTGTGCTAACTTGGCCCAGTTAAAGTGGACACTGAAAATCTGACATCTTCTCCCTAAAAGAAACTCTGATTTTTATCCCGTTTATCACTTGAAAACATATTAATGAAGATTATTGCATAATATACAGCTGATTAAAAGATGCAGTGACAATAAATTCAAATACTGCTATGGGAGATTGACACAACTCAGTCACTGATAATTTGGTCTATATGTTCAAAATGTAGTTCTGTAACAAAGAGTACACTCAAACTGCTGAAAGCAGCACTATTTTGGTAACAGGGGCATTCACAGATGTCCACAGATTTATCCCAAACTGCCAGCACAGAGGCCACTGAACTAAGCGTCCTTCTGACATATGTACCAACACACTTCTCTTGGGGGATGATAAAATCAGCTCCTGTCAGATGGGCAGCACAAACCTGTGCAATGCTCAACACCCACTGCACTCCTCTAAATAGAGAATTCCACAGAACGGAAACAAAATCTGAATGAAACACATTCCAAGGAAGCAGCAATTTACTGCACACGTGACATTAAAATACGTGCACTAGGGAAAAAGTCATGGAAGTGAGCACTGAAGTGGCAGCAGCTTGCAGGATTCCATGGGTCCCGAGGAAAGGCTGGCTCACCTGGGGGCTGCACTGCTCCCCAGTCCCTCCCAGTTTCCTGCCCCAGCTGCTTTACCCACCACTGGGCTAAACTGGAGTTACTGAAGCTTTTAATCCTCCAGGCAGTCCCACGAGGGAGGCAGAACCTGCTCCTGCAGCAGGGCAGGAATCCAGCCCAGCAACCCCAAACTGAGCTCTTGCCACTCACAGACTGAATTCCATGGAACACTATTCAACTACCACAGCACTGAGGAACCTCATCTCTGCTTCACTGACCTTGGACTGCAGCACATGAGCACGGGAGTTACTGAGGACCGAGCTAGATAAAATGTAGGTAAGTACAAGGAAGTATTTCTTTTCATTTTAGAACCTCTGCATATATTCTGATGAAAATTAAATGGAAAACATTTAAAAAACACTGGTTTAGCTGGGATTTTTTGTATATAACAGATTAAGTCCGTTGCCGAAAAAAACACTAAACTTGGATGCAGAGAAAAAAAAATTGAATTTCCTCAGGAAATTGGTTTTTTAAAGAGAAACCATTCTAAAGCTCTGCTAAAATTGATGCCAGCAACACCAACACCTTAATCTGGGAGAGTCTGCCATGTAGTGCCTGGTGTTCATGTTACCCGGCAGGACACAACAGTCAGAGTACAAAGCCCAGAGCAGAGAGAGCCACAGAGCCTGGAATATTGCTCTGGCACTCCAGTTTACCAGCACCAGGTCATTAGTACACCTTCACACCCAGCTGGGAGCGTTACAGCATCTGCTCCAACAAACTGCCACTTGTGATGCTGCCAGGGTGCAGTTATCAGAAGAGGGGAAAAGTGGAGATGCTAAAATACACTTGTTTTGGAAAACGTATTTCCGTACATTTACTACGCTGGAATTCATTAAAGACCATTTTCTTTTCTGCAAGGCTTTTAACATTTATAACATTTTCTCATCAATATTCTTCAAATTAATAAATATGTTTAATTTTGGCACAATGACAACTTTCACTGCATGTCTGAGTCTTTGAAGGACTGGAGGTAACTCAGAGCCCAAGGAGTGATTTATACACACAGTTGTATGACTAGAAATGCTGCCAAAACCCAGAGAGAACATTTCAGAGCTTACTGACTGCAAGCTGTTCCTGTGCATTCAGAACTGGGAGGTGGTAATAAAGTTATTCTCAATAAATTCAGACTTGGGAGGTGGTAATAAAGTTATTTTCCAATCTGCGACTCAAGCAACACCAACTTTTTCCAAACTCCTAAATTTTATAATATTATAATTTGATAATGTTATCAGTTTAACAGAAATCAGTATTTCTGCATTGGGAGGTTATTTAACAACAACAACAAAAACTTCGTGCTGAACAGGGGGGTAATCAAAGAAGTGATAAGAAGTTTTCTGTATGGCAGATTTTCCAACTATTTAACTCCTGTTGTGCGCCTGTGACTGTGCCCACTGTGGAGCTGGTGAAATAATGTAAGAAAACCCACACAATTTCAGACAGGTGCCTCCCCAGGACATCAACTGCAATGCAACGAAGATTACATAAAGGAAAAAATGGGGAAATTTTCAATTTTTATCAGAATATTTTCAGAGAGAAAAAAAACCAAAACATCAGTCCAGCATGTACAATCCCGACCTGTGGTTTGCCATTTCAAGTAAAGTCCCCAAATCCTCAACACCCTTTAAAAAATGGGGAATCCTGGCTTAGAGGGCGCACTGAACAACAACACTTTTAAAATCTGTGGTTACCCCCACGCTGTTAACCACCCTGTGGATATTCAAAGATCTTCAGTCTTTGCAATTTAAGCTTAAAAAAATGTAAACCTATCAGGAAGTCTCTGTATCCAGGGCCTCTGGAATGACTTTTCTACAAAACCAAATGTGTAATAGAATGAAATTTGGAAAATATAAACTGGACTGAGAGAATGACACCAACATATACTGTTATCCGTAAGACGTTGCCTTTTGTTTCAAATATCACAACAAAACACACTGAATTGGCAACTGCTACTCCTTAAATTGCTGTCTTAAATGAAGGGAACTTCAGGATTTCCATCTATTTTTTAAACACATTTGTGTAACAGGAAAGCAATCAACACAACAAGACAAGGAATGTTTGTGAGGTTACAAAATACTACTTTTTAAAAAATCAGATAATGAAAATACTCTACAGTCTAAGTACTATGACTTCAATCACTGCTGCCCCATCAGTGCTAAATGATCTGCTGCTTTTCCCAGGGATGGCTCACAGCAGCAGGAATGTTTGTGTCAATGGAACATCATCAGAGTGTCTTCCAGATCTGACTTATCCACCAGAAGTACTACGTATTATTACCTCGGCACTTAAAACGGACTGGAAAAACACAACAGAGAACCTTTTAAATATATGCTGAATCCTCCTGAATAAACACGGTTTAAAGGAAAACTCAGCACAGTTCCAGTGTTAAAACTTACCTTCCTTGGCTGTTTTCAGGTGTGTGATGTCCAGATTCACCGTGGATTGCCAGCTCCCAGTCCATGTGATGCCTCAGCATGCACTATGCTGGTGATATCACACCCACCACAGGAGTCAGAGGGATAACACGAGGGCAAGATAAGTCCCATGCTTTGACAACTCTCCGTGTTTTTCTAATCTCTGATCTACTTATGTCCCATGAAATAGAGGAGCAGGAACACTAAAATGCTTAGCAAGTTACGCAACACTGTACTGTAAGACACTAAAAAGGCGGCGTTGGTGGCACAGTACCTTACCCCCGGGGCCAGCTCCAGGGTGGATCTGTGGTGGGATGGGGGTCACCAGCACAGTGCATGCGGGGCCGGCACACGGGGCGGGGGCTGGCAACCCGCCGGGGCTCTGAATATCGCAAACCTGAAAAACAAAAGAGGGGACGCTTTCAGCTCCAGCCTGCCCCCGGGGCTGCCTCAGCCTCCCGCCGGCGCAGCCAGGGCGGCTCCGGAGCCCCCCTGCACCCGCTGGCCCGTGCCAGGGCACCGGGCACGGCGCTCCTGCGGGCGGGCGCGGGGAGAGGATGGAGCACTTACACTCTGTGCGCCCTGTGCCTGCAGCGCGGCCGCGGAAAGGCTGCAGGGACCCGCACTCGGGTGGCAGAGCAGGGCCGGGAGGGAAACCTTTCCGGCCACAGAGTCACACACAGCTACCGAGACAAACTCACTGCTCTCCAAACAGCCCTTACACAGAGAATGTAATTACCAGGTATAAAGTACCCTCGCGGCACGGCAATGTTGGCTCAAAATGGTGAAAGATCACCTTGCAGCAAGGTGCCTTCCCACCCAAACCCTTCCGTGCTTCTATCATTTAAGCTGTAATTCCCAGCAAGAGTAAGGTAAGTTAAAATCCCACACTCAGCTCAGCCCCATACCCTAAAATGTAGTACTTTGGAAGTTCCCAAACAAGGAATTCTCCAAATTACACAAATAAACTAATTTCTGTTCCACAGAACAGCTCACTGTATTCCCTAGGGGCATTATCTGGCATTTTATGTAAATCTCCCCTTTTCAGATGCTCAATTTCATTAAAAGACAGCTAGGTATTTTGAAGGTCTTTAAAGTTATCACTTTGATGTGATTTACATAATTACATAGTTCAACAGCCCTATATGTACACCCTGAAGGAAATATCATGAAGTTCACTTTCTACAACATTGAGTGAACGTCTGACAAATTTAAAACACAAGTAAATAAAAAGGGGGTTGACCTGCTTGATTTTTTTGAGGTCTTTATCGATTCTACACAACAGATTATAATCATAAAACATATTCACAGGTAATTCAAAAAACTTAACTCCCCCCAAAATACAACTGCATAAGAATGATACACTTTTGCTGACAAAACTACAGTAAGAGATAGTTTGTGGGGCCAAGGCTGCCATACCCAGCCTAACACAGCCTCAAACAGCAGTTTGTACCCGACATGGAGCAGGGGACCAAGTGCGCAGATGACAGCAAGCTGGGGAGTGCCGGGAGCTGGTGGAGGGCAGGAAGGCTCTGCAGTGGGACCTGGACAGGCTGGATCCACAGGGGGGTGAGGGGACAACCAGAGCAAGCACCAGTGGCCCTTGGGCTGTCCCTGCCATGGTGTGGGCACAGCCCCAGGGCAGTGACCCCTGTGCTGGCTCTGCTGGGGCACCTCCAGCCCTGGGGGCAACTCTGGGCCCCTCAGACAAGAAGGACACTGAAGGGCTGGAGCGTGTGCAGGGAAGGGAAGGGAGCTGGGAAGGGGCTGGAGCAGCAGGAGGGGCTGAGGGAGCTGGGGG
>JAWWEU010000138.1:1750609-1777643 GCA_035583155.1 Acropternis orthonyx | reverse complement strand
CGCGAGCGCGCGCGGCCCCCCTCCGCTCCCCGCGCACGTCACGCGCGCCCCCGCGCGCCGAGCAGGCGCAGCCGCCGCCGCCCCCTCAGCCCCCCCCGCGCCCCCCGCACCGGGAGGGGGGACCCGCACCGCGGGGGGACCGGGGCGGCTCGCTGAGGGGCAAAGCTGAGGGAGCCGGGCCCGGCTGGGCCGGGGCCAACGGGCTCTCATCAGTCCATGTAAATGTCCCCAGCGGGTGGCAGGGGACGGTGCCGGGCTCTTTTCAGGGGTGCCCAGCGACACGACAAGGAGCAATGGCTACGAACTAAAACACAACACAAGGAAGAACTTTCCGTGGAGCGTGGCAGAGCCCGGAACAGCTGCCCAGGGAGGGTGAGGAGCCTCCCTCTCTGGAGGCTCCCAAACCCACCTGGAGACATTCCCGTGTCGCCTGCTCCAGGTGACCCTGCCTTGGCCTGAATGATGCCTTGGCCTGAATGATGTCCAGAGGTCCCTCCCAACCCCAGCTATCCCCTGGGTACCCCCACCGTGCCCGGGGGTCTCCATGGGGGCAGAGCCGTGCAGGTGGGAGCACCTGAGCCCCGTCATGGATCCAGTGTGGCTCGGGGGGTCTGAGGGCTCCCTTGGCAGCACCATGGATATTTGACAGCATTGCCTTGTCTCTTCCTCCTATTCCTTTTCAAAGGAGTGGTGGAATATCAAACTGAACACTCAAATTCTGTGGTCACGCTGAGGTTGGTAAAACAGAGCTGGATCAAGGTCAACAACAACCAGAGTCTGTCAGATTGTGGCACTTTCCGAAGCTGAGAGGGGACAGAAAAAAGGCAATTCACTGACACAATTCTCTGACACTTTAGATCTGAATTTCTGAGGTCAAAAGCACTTAAACTGATAGTCTGGGATCTAAACAGATGTGCCAAAACCATTTCTGTGTGTTTCTGGAGATAACAGAGGGGGAACCGTTCCCACTTCTATCTGACAGGAATTGAAAACAGCTGGATGAAGGAGGATGCTGTTCCTGAACACGCCTGTTAAAGGACAGTGGGTGAGACAAGGAAAGGCAGTGCCACCCTCCCCTCGTCCTCCTCTGCTGACACGGCCCAAGGTGCTGCCTCTGCAGGTGTTACCACTGTGAGCATTCAGCCTCTTTGTGCCTTAACCTCAGTTCTCAACACAAGCATTGCTCTGGGCTGCCTGCACTCTCAGAAGACGTTGCAGTGCAGGTTTGCAAGCAGTCCACATCCAGAAAATCTCTGGATGCTCCTTAATGAATTTTTGTGCCTGTGATTTCAACTATCCATGAAAAGTTCCTCGGACAGCATTAGATGATTTAACAGTTGGCAAATCTGCCTTCAGTATGTTCAGACTTAACTGCCCACAGGTGTCTTGCAGCAGTAGAGGTAAAACCAGTGAAACTTGCCCACTTTGGATATTGGTGACTGGGGGAAAAAACCAAAACCAAAAAAACCTCCAACCAACCAAAAAAACAATCAAAAAACTTTTAAAAAACCTTAAGATTCTGGTTTTGTTGTACAGTTTCACATATTACCTAATACTAAGGAATATAATTAAATATAAATCTCAATACAACGTGCTTCAGACTTTCTGGAAAATTACTTCAGTCTCTTTAGTTTGCTAGTGTCAAGGTAATCAATCTTCCATAGCTTCATTTATTTTCATCATTTACAGAAAAAGTTATAAAGAAAGCCATGGAAGTTTTAAAGGAAAACCATTCCAGCCCAAAATTATACATAATTTGTTGTTTTCTTTCTTTAAATATTGACTTCTAAGGGGAAAAGCAAAGTAATGTGAGTAAGGGCACAACAGGCTCTACTTGCTACAATGCCCTGAGGAATCATCAGAATTACAGCTAAGAGAAATTCATGGCCCTGTGAACAGCATGAGCGTCTCCTGAGGAGGGACAGCTGTTTGTGACAGGGACTTGTCATTTAGGCAGAGGACACGAGGTCAGTCACACAGAACCTGTGTCCCAGCAGATGTGCAACCATCTCAGCAACACTGAGCAGCAGCTCTGGCAACTGGAGTGCCGGGTGTTCACAAGAGTCACCGACCACACTGAACAAATCAGGTGCTGAGATCATGTAATGTCATGTTTGGGTTTATAATTATCCCCTACACCTTTTCTTTGCAGTAACTCTCAGTGCTTTCTAACCGTGATGGCTGGTCCCTCTGTCCCAGCCCACAGGGTCTCGCTGCTCTCTCAGCATCTGGACTGCCCATTGATCACACAGCATTCCAAGACATTTCTGACACAGGAAGCACTTCTCAGTATTTCTGTAAAGAGATTAGAATTAAATTAGTATCATGACACACGCTCATGCTTGCTATTAAAATAATTAAATCTAATCAAACTACATTTATATATATTTCTTTTATTAGTATGTGCTGCTCCTGGGTGTGCACTCAGCGAGAGCTTTGGGAGATGATTTTTATGCAAATAACTGAAGGCATTACCACTGTGTGCACACAAACTGAAACAGGATTTGAAATATTGAAAAACATTTCAGCAGGGTCAGGTCCTGTAATATTCCTGAAGAAAACACCTGCATAGTAAAAGGTGGCTTTGATTTGTATTCAGCACCAAGATAGATGTTAAATAATCTATATGCATAGGTATGTAATTAGTATGCATAGGTATGTAATTAATATGTACCTGGTAGTGTCTTCCCTCTGCATAATCTGCATAAGGCAAATTCCTGCTGGGATAGTCCAAGCGCCCCCGCTGGGGCCAGGGCTGAGAGAAACCAGGGGCTGCATCTGGTGTCCTCAGGGGCTGAGAGTACCTGGGACTGTGCAAAGGAGGAAAAGGTTATCAAAACCTGTGTTCTAATGTACTGAAAATTGCATAAAGTGTTAAACTGAAATGTAAACATATTAAAGCTCACTGCTGCACACATGACATTGAAGCAACAACATGTAAACCTTTACTGTCAAAGCTTCCTGCAAACTCAGAGGAAAGTGAATTTACAGAAACAACACATTTGAGTTTTTATTTTCTTTTTACTGATACACCGAACAGGGCCATAGTATCTAATTTTCTATATTCCTGTGATTATTTACAAAATGTTTTAAATGCATGATAGCTACACCTTCAACATTTTCAATATTTCTGTTAAAAAAACAGACCTTCTTGATGGACTGAAGTATCAGAAAGCTGCAGTCTGTGTCTGCAGCAGAACCCTGTTATGTGTGAGGAAACTGTTCTGCTGCCACTGAGCTCCACTGTGGCAAACAAGTTCCCTGCAGAAGCTGCATGTGGGAGATGCAACAGTTGGCTGGATAATGAGGAGGGTTAAAGCGAGGAAGCACAACTAGGGAAACTGTGTTTCTAAAAGTAATGACAATGAATACATTTGTAATTATTAGAGGAAAACCACAGATGCCTCTGGATAAATCAGTATTTTAGGATTTATGTATGTGAACAGTCCACTCAGAAGCTGTGCCATTTACTGGACCTTTGTCTGTTGCTGTGCCACTGCAAAGCTACAAAGTCAGTCTAAGTCTCCAAACCAGAGTAATAAAGTGAAAATGAGCACAAAACACAGAAAAAGAGCAGCATACCTGTAATCCCCTCTTTGGTTTGGGATTGAGACATCTTCAAAATCTTGTCCCCTCAGTACAATATTTGGAAATTGTCTGCCCCTGTCATCCTGATGCTGGGGGTCAGGGAGTTACACAGAGCAAAACGAGAGCAAGTTACAAACCCAGCTCACCAGGTACAGTATGTTGCAAGGTGTGAACCAATTTAGCACTTACCAAGTATAATGTTTGTTATAGATGCATTTTCAAATGTAGAAATTCAATTTATCTAAAAGACTCAGTAGAAGAAAACTCTTTATAGAAAATATATAGTCTGTATAGATACAACAGAGGAACACCCACCCAGGTAAGTCTCTGGACAATTAAGTAAACCAGTTATTAAAGGTCTTATCAAGGCTGGAAGTTTTGTTGAATCTTTTATGATAAACATTTCAGGAAGATGTCACTTCATAAGTAACAGTGAATTTACCTCTGATTTATGCAAAACTGAAACTCAATGCAGTGATCAGCAATCAAAATCAATTTGAAATTGTCATTTAAAGATTGGCTGCTGATGCCACCAGATGCAGGTTTTGGTTTCCTCTCTCATGAGGGCTCTGCAGAGCAGTTTGGGCACTACCCTGCTCTGCCAATTAACACCGGGCTTTGGAAAAGCTCGTTTTGGTACCATCCACAAGGAGCCAAGGCAGGCAGAAGTGCCCCCACACCACCTCTGGCAGCACCTCACAGTCTGGGCAGCACGTCCTGCTGCCCCAGCCCCTTTTACAGAGGGATTCTTTCCCTAACAAACCGCAGGAGCGGGTCTGCTCCACACCTTGGAAACAACAGCATCAGCTGAACTAAGTTCACAATTAGTTCAAAATTAAACAGCACCATCTCCTGGTGAAGGCAGGCTGCACTGACAAGACAGTGATACTTCACAGATAGATTTAATAGAGAATAACGTATCAGCATAGATTCTCTCCTTTTTTTTCTCAGACAGCCTACAATGTATTCTCACACACTGCACACTCCTTAATATGTTGCAAAATCGATTGAACTGAATGAGGAAATGAACACCCACACAAATATATTCCCTTTTATGTTTCTTTGTATTTCATATTGGTTTTTAATTGTATTTACCCATCTTTTCCACTAGTTCAAGCAATGATCTCTACTACATCTTGCCTAATGGAGAAAACTGGCACAGCAGAGTGTGATCCTGGCTGAAAAGGGAACTGCTGATCCTTTGGGGACCAAAACTCAAATCCCAGCTCCATCACACGCTACAAAGGTAGTCCTATAATAAAACACTCTGCTCTGTCCCACAGGAATCTTGAAGAGTTTCACCTTCTCACATGCATTCAGCTGATCCTGGAAATCAAATGCTAGAGAGATTTTAAACTTGATTGCCTGTAATTTCACCAGATGACCTTTTCTTTTTGCTATTCATGTGCCATTCTGCAAATCACAACCCCTTGCCTGGCCCCCCCAGCCCCAGAAACACGTGGGGTGCCCCACATCTCTTACCTGGGGTGGCTGTGGGTACCTGTGCCCCAGGGGAGGGGGGGTGTCAGCAGTGAAGGCAGGGTTGTGCTGTGCTTGAGGGTAGGGAGGGTTTGGCTGCTTCCTGCTGGGGGGAACAATGGGAATTCAGAGCATTAGCCGTGCTGAGGGTCTTGACAAATCTCCTTGTCCTGCAGATTGCTTCAACAGCCATGTCACAGCTTTAGATGTCCTGTGGCAGTGGTAACACAAGAGCTATGTATTATTACAGCTTTTCTCTGCCAGAGGAAGCACCAGTGGCACACACTGCTGGGGCTCAGGGAAAGAAAAAACCCATATTGTCTATGTACTTGGGAGAGGTATCAGTGGGAAAAGAAAAAACAAAAACCAACGATGAAGTGTTGGAAGCAAAAAGCAGCTCAAATTGCCAAAGTCTGAGACCAAAGAATGGGAGAAATCGTATTTAATCGCCAAAACTCTTGTCAGTGTTCTAGTCTTACTCCTTTCTTACTAAACTTGTGGAAAGCAAGCCAATCCTTAAGAGCAAATAAATCACAAAGACACATTTGGTAGTTTTGAGTTTAAGTAGCAAATGCACTTATCAATCTTTGAGGCTTGTTTGGTGAGCCCTAAAGAAAAGAGGCAGTGACTCAGAGTGAAGTTCGACACAGAGTAGTAGAATGGTAAGTGCTGAGTGCTCCGGTAAGATGCTTGATTTAGTTTTAAATTGTACAAACAGTATTTTGGCAGAGGATGCTACATGGCAACCTTGTCCATTTAAATATCCAGAGGTTAAAAATTAACCAGAATACCGGACTCCTTTTGCTTTCCTTCCATTTGGATTATAAACCCCCTTATACCTGCACCCAGAGCCACTTACCCAGGGTTTTCACTTTTACAGCAGTAGAAATAGGAAAATATTACAGTCACTATGATAACCAGTGTTACTGCAGGAACAGCTGCCACTAAAATGAAATCTAGAGTGTTCCAAAGGTGGTTACATTTGGGACCACGTACCAGTAGTCCTTCCAGCCCTCTCTGAAGTAATTACATCTGCAAATAAAAATATTCATTTTTAGCAACACCATTTAATTCCAAAGTAAGTAATACCAAAAAAGTCCACTATTTTGCTATATTATTATTTATTATTGAATACTGCAGGGGCCAAGAGATTCACTATTTTTCCAGCTTGTCTGAAGATGTTGCTTATCTTAGTAACACATATCTTTTCCAGATTTGATGCAAAAGCCCTTTGCCAGGCTCTGGGACAGCAAGTCCAGGTTGGCGTTTCAGGAGGAGATAAAAAGCTTTGCTGGGAACAGGGTGCAGACTGAGGGCAAAGATGCCTGTGCCAGCCCTGAGCATGACAGAGGTGCTGAGTTTCCAGACTGCAGGTGTAAGTGAAACGTCACATTGATATCTGTCATTATGACAGTGGGTTTTTTAAAGGAAGAAACCAACTCTGTAATGGAGAATAGAACATTAAGATATGTAATTTTTTTTAACTGTAAAGAAAATGTCATCAATTTGGGGAAAAAATGAACAGGCCATTACACAGATAATGCAGTTCTAAAGTAAAACATCTGGGACAGGAAGGAGCACGTGAAAATTAAGGATTACAGTGATTACCTACATAGGAATTACATGGCCCACACGTATTTTTAAAAAGAAAATGCTGAGCCAGATCCCAGATTTGAGGCTTTGTGCCACTTATAAACTTATGCAGATCGTGAATTAGGATCAACATCTACTTTCACGGATCACATTGCAGGGTCTAAATTTTAGTTCATCATTAAGAATATATTTGACATTTACCTGGTGAATATTTAAACAAACCAACCCCACACCCTACCTGCAGAAAGGTGCTTCATTTTTACACAGACATGAAATACTGGTAGGACAGAACTCAGTTGCATTGCCCAGGCAGGCCTGAAGGTTCTCAACTCCAGTGCAGTTGGCTGTGAATTACAACACATCAAGTACTTAATGCAATGATACAGCAAGATACTGTCACTGGGCTGTATTGCTAATTGCACCCGAAATTTAAGCTTCATAGGCCATACGCTGTAGATGATACTAAATCTTACTTTCCAGCGCCTTGCCCTTTGAAAATTTTGAAATTATTTGAGAAATTAAGATTTACCTGCTTAAATTACTTTACCCTGAATGTGTACCCATCTTCCAGTTGGCCACTAAACTGTATGGCTTGTGTTATTATGATTCTTATCACATCACTGAAGTGTGGTTGTATCTGAATTCCACTGTGTATCGTCTCTGAATTGTTGGCAAAGGCTGAAAGTCATGAAATCCATTTGAGATTCCAACCTTCTAATTATAATCCAAATTAAAACCTTTGTGTATGTTTTGCACTGGGATTATTCCTTATTTTGCCCTACAAAAGGATCTGGTTTGTGTTAATGTCAGTTCTCCTCTATCTCTTTTGCTGTGTAAACATTGTGGGCTGTAAATCAGGATCCAGAAGCTGAGTGGTTACATATTCACAGGTATATGACTGGCTGAAGTTCCTTCCTCAGCAGCCCTAGTCAGACACCCAGCCTCCCCAGGTGTGTCCCTCCCACCCTACGCTCTCTGCTACCTCTTTCTCTCCCCTGCAGGACTCAGGCTCAATGCCAAGTGCCAACCTGAATACTCAAAAAAAAACCCCCCAGAACAGCTGAGTATAATGTGGCATAACTGTCCCCAGTGAGAAGGTACACATTTGGAATGCAGCCAGAGAGTGAGAACTGGAAAGATCTCTGGGCAGATCCTTCTGAGCCCACCAGGCAACTGACTGGAAGGAAGGAGCATCAGGGCATGGTTAATGTTGTTGCTTTTGTAAGAGGGATTTCACACCATGAACAGGGGCATTATAAACTCCTGACTAATGCATTATTAGCTAAACTCTGCTGGGAGCAGTCTTTATTTCAAAGAAAGGTGGAAACCTCCTTTCTCCCCACTGTCCAGGACAATCTAATCCAACAATTTCTGCTGATCAGAGATAAATTAAATGATTACACAGTGATCAAGGCTTGCATTTGTACAAATCTAGTTACATGTACTGCAGGCCTTTCCCTCAAAAGGGCATCAGCACTGAAGCATTTGTGAAGAAACCCTAAACAGAGATCCCATTTTATGGCTATAAAGCACAGAACAATGAAATCTCAAGTAGAATTTGGCATGGTTTAGGAGAAAAGCAACAGTCTGAGCAGTAACGCAATTACAATTCTTTTAGCAATGTTACAAAAAACACCAAGGGAGCAGAAAATAACCAGCTGTGATTCTACTGGGGAGAGAGGGAGATTGTGCCCTCTGATACTAGTGCTCTAATATTCCAAGTCATCGAGGAACTCACTGCTGAGCCCTTCACAGTACTAGAGTCTATATAAATGCAAAGGTAGCCTTCAAGTGGTAACTTATGTTGGCAATTGAAAGGCTAAAGTGGCATAAAAAAATCCTCAGATCACAAACCAAAACTAGTGACTAGACAATAGTAACTGCAATTGGTTTCCATCACTGTCAGATTAGTGATACCTGGTTACTAGTAACTGGTAGCTACCAGGTAAAGAACAGTGATGATAAAATAAATAAATATATAAAAATCAATCATTATAAAGTCCTCCCATTAAAAAAACACCTGACCAGTACTGTATACTCTTAACAGAATCAGAGACAATTCCATACTAATTAGCTTCTCATTTAAAACAACTTTTCTTTCAATGCATTTTTGGTGTTATGCTCTTAGTTACTGATTTTCTCCATTAGTATAAAAAAAATGTCAGAATACTTGCTATAGAAAGACCGTGTAATTTTTTAAATCTCTATACCAAGTATTTCCTCCTCCTGAAAAAGAACCAAGCCGTTTAACTCGTTTAAAAACACCCTTGTGACACGGAGAAATGATTCCAAGGCACCAGAAGCCGAGTATTTCGGCTGCAGTTCATAGGGCTGTAAGCTCTTTGCTGCGCGGAGGAACAGGTGAAAGGCAGAGCAGATCTAGGGCTCTGCAGAACACGCTCTTGGCAGTACAGAACTCCAGGATCATGAAACCCTTCCTGAGAGCAAACACGGGAAGGCAGCCGGCAAAGTCCGCGTATTTGCCTTGTTTCCCGGTTCTTCCCAAGAACTGCCCCTGAGCCGTAAGAATTCCCGCCGGGCTGCAGCGGCCCCGCCGGCGGGCACGGTCACCCGGAGCGCCCCGTGCCTTCCGTTCGCCCCGGGAACCAGGAACAGCACACACAGCAAGACTGCCAGAGAGCGCATCCTGCGGCCAGCCCTGCCAGAGCAGCTCCTTCCAGACTCTGCCGGCAGCAGAATGAACTCTCCTTTCTGCTACTGTACCAGAGGCAAGGATCATGGATTTTGAGCTTGTTTTACAGCATCCTTCTCTACGAAGAATTACTAATTAACTTAAAACTGATACAACTTCCTGATAACTTATCCAGCAAATTTGTTTTATGAAAACTGGGCAGTTCTATAAAAATGTCTCATTAATCTTGCTATTTCCAAATGTTTGAATACATAGGTAAAGTATTGATTTAACAATTTAAGTTTCAGCACACAGAGGTATCTGTCAGGAGCATTTATCTCCTTTATTATCTCTTCTTTTAGGGTTATGTTACCTTTTACAAATAAACTTGGAATGTATTTGAAGACAAAGTTCCTGACACAGACATTGTTTTTAAAGACATGCCAAAGCCATGTTCGTGAAGCCAACAGGGATGAGACAGGAGCCAAGAGGGAATCCTGTAATTGTAAAAATCCTGTAAAAACAACCACCATTAGGTTTGGTTGGCTAATTTTTCACTTTTCTGAGAAAAGAATGGAAAAAAGCCCACTGGCAAGGCTGAATGACAACAGAAACCAATACCTTAGCACACCCTCAAATTGTATTCTGGCCTTTTCATTAGTTAAAGACTCTCTAAAGGATTCTCAATATTCACTGCACAAGACCCTCAATATGTGGTGGCCTCTAAATGAATGAGCTGTCATCCTGAACACTGCTCAGGACAGACCCAAAGTTCGTGGGAGAGCCAATGTGTTGAAGTTTTATTTAGCACAGGCATCGTTTTTAACACAGTGCCCTCCAAGCTTCTCTGTAAGTGATAAAATTCCAATGTGGATTTCCTAGTTTGACAGAAGCTGGCTGCTTATGCAAACATGCCAACCACATTACATTAACAGCAAAAGGTAAACTTAAACCTTTGCTTTCCAAAGGATACATAATGATCTCTAAAAAATCAGTGCCTTGAAAATTCTTGAAAGAATACTGCTGTGGCTGAAAGCCCAACAGCACTTGATTTTACAGCAGGAGATAAGAGATTCTCAGCCCTGCCAGGAGACTGCTTTACAACACACAGCAACAAAGGAATGACATACACCTCAGTAAAACAAATCGTATGATCCTTCTTCAGATGAAGGCAGAAGTGTGAAGAACCAGTTCATCCAGATGCTTTGTTCTTGTGGCTGACAGGGAACCCTGCTTGGCTCCAGCTCACAGCTGCTGAGTGCTGGTGCTTCAGGCTGGGTGATGAACAAACACCTTTACCTGGGGCTTTCAGATTTGATTCAAAGATGCAGAAATGCAATTTGCAGTTTTGACTTGGGGGAGGTGTTTTAATGAGGCAGATCACAAAACCCCAAGTCTGGCCCTTGTGTCACATGGTCGGTATGCACTGAACCCAGCAGGTTTGGATGTGGCCTCAGGGAAGGGCTGCAGAGCCCCATCGGGAGGTTTCTCCTTTTGGTGCTCACTGGGGTAACAACAAATACACCCAGAGCCAACAGACCTAAACAGCTGTTAGCTTTTCATTTCACAGCACACCCACTTCCTCCTCCTCCTCCTGTCTGAGCTTCTGGAACACAGCACAATCAAGTGCCAAGTTATGCATTGTGTAAGTAGATTAAGCAGAGTATATCTAGACTGATCTCACTTCCTCAAATACAGAGCTGTAACTAAAGCCAAGTTACTGACCAAAATTCATGGTGGGAGAAGGTCAGCTGCTCATTGCTTTACTCTTCATTCATTTCAGATCAGTTCAGGATGACTTTGGAGGTCACCCTCCACTCCCACAGCCTTGCAGGGGCTCCAGGGGCGGCACAAACAGAACACAAGCGGCAGATTCCTGAAATACAGGTATTAAAAGTGCTACAAATACAGCACAGGAAGGGATAGCAACACTTAAACCAGGAGAGGCTCAGTTTAGGCCTATTCCCTGGCTGCAGCAAGGGAAACACAGGGAATTCCTTTTGGTTGTTGCAGCAAAAATCCATCTCCCACAGCCATAAACAAAAGGGCAGAGAACTAAGTGCACCCTGAGCAATGGTGTTGTGACTCTGCCCTGCAGGGAACTCCGGACCTCACTCTGGGTTGGACACTGGCTCTGGGCTACAAGAAGAGCACAGCAATGCTGTGGAAGGATAAATAACATGCTCATTTCTGGAATGGGGTCAACCACAGCCTTTCTTGAGTGCAGCCTACCATCAGCACAGGGCTGAGCTTTGCTCCTTGGAATCCCTGCAATTTCAAATAAAACTACACGCAATCTAGTGTATACTGATAATCCTTTATAAAAAGTAAAGGCTTTGTAGGATCCCACTTTCTTTTGGGATTTAAACTACATTTTCAGTGTTTCAGTGTGATTCAGAAATACTCCAAAAATTTCACTACAAGGTAACTACACTGATGCATTAAAATACCTTGACAGTATTTCTTTCCTAAGTTACTGGAGAATCATGATGACAATGTGCCATTAAAACAGCCACATTACTTATTCACATAATTTGTCTTCTTCTGAGTAGTTCACACTGTAGGTTACACGAGGTATGACCCTTGGATTGGCAAATCACTTTACCTGGAAGATTAGCATGAAGCCACTCTGAGATAAATACCTTTGCTCTCTGCTCAGCCTGTAACAGTACAGTGACTCCTCCAGCATGGATAAAAGCCTTGGTTCTTCCAAGTCCTGAGCTACAGAATTCTTTAGAGAAGTCCGCAAGAAAATGGAAGCACTTCTCAAAATTCAAGACACTGAGCATCAATATGTCCTGTCTCCTACTTTAGTGGTTTTTCCAGGACTGCTTCAGTACTTCAGGGCTGAAGCTTTTTCCCCAACATCAGCGAGACAGGTATGACTCTATCATATTTACCAAATTAACTCTCGAAGAGGAAAGGAATTGACAATTCGTCCTACAGATGAGACAACAGACAAAAGTTAAACTTAATTTTTAAAAAGTATCTTATCACCCTTTATTTCCAGGTGCTTCAGAGCAATATGACAAAATAAAGTATCACAATCCGTTTTATGTAAATAAAAAATTAATATCAACAAGTTCCAAATCTCCCTATATTGAATACAATCAATCATAAATAAAAAAACATGCATTAAAGCTATTTCTGTATTATAAAATACATGTTCTTTAAGACATTGAATTTTTCACAAATATATAACATATAAAAATTACAGTCTGTGTTCTTGCTTTTATGTTACTGTATCATTGTATTGTGAAATAGACTTTCAGTGATACATTTGAGAGGCATTTCAAACTGTTTCACTATAAATTAATAAAACCATGTCTTGCAATGCAGCTTTTCCCCTGTCTTATGTTAATTTTTCATTGTAACAGATTTGCCTACTGGGTCTGAAATCTTAGAGATTATGTCAGGCACATACTTAAATTGAGGACTCAAAAGCATGGCATCATGTAGATCTGAATTTGCTTTTTTAAAGCCATGCATAGCACCTTTACTAGAAATTGCTAACAGAGACATGTGGCTACAGTTCCTTGCAGCCATCTGGAACAAGTCACCTGCAGAGTGTTAGATAAACCCTGGAGGTTCTGACCTGAAAGCACAGAACACACCCAGACAGAATACCAAATTTCCATACTTTTGCCCCACTTTCTCTGGCTGCAGGCAGGGAACAGTTGTCTTCAGCTCTATCTGTTTCAGTCTCAAAACCCAAGCCCCTAATCGTACCCCAGCTTTTCAACTGTGTAGGGATATTAAACAAAAATTGCTGATACAAATGAAACAACCAGAAAGTTACCCTGCCTTGGAGAGAAGGATGAGAAAGAGAAATCTCAGCTGATGAAAAAACTAAACTAAGTGACAATAATATCATCATCACAGAATCCCAGGATGGTTTGGGTTGGAAGGGACCTTACAGACCATCTTGTTCCACCCCCTGCCATGGACCAGGGACATCTTCCACTAGGCCAGGTTGTTCAGCGTCCCAGAGAACCTGACCTTGAACACTTGCAGCAATAGGGCAGCCACCTGGGAAACCCTGAGCTGGATTAAGCCTGTGCTGGCTCCCTGCTCGGGCCCACCAAGAAATGCTCAGCACAGGGACACCATTCTATGGGCTCCAGGACTGCCTCCCTCGTCCTGTCCATTCATCACACTGGACAGGAACAACAATTCTAGGTTATGTCTCAGATGTACCCGACTTCTGAATGCTGATCTAACTCTGAGGTGTGGATCTATTACAGTTTTGTCCTGAGGAGTAATTTGAGAGTGAAACACAGCCTGAGGACAGCCTTGTGTACCAGGGCCATGCACAGCATGAACAACTTGCAGAATCAGGAGGTGCAATACAAGCTGCTGGTGTGGAACACCTGAGTCTGGCCTGCCCAATCACCCAGGAGCCAAAGGGCCTTGTGCAGACCAGACACCTGCACTTGTGTCACGAGACTTGACTGGAAATGCCCTCAAAGCCTAGGAAGGCCCAGAGCAGGTTTGGCACTGCTCCTGCCTGGACAGGGCAGACATGCTGCTTCCCCAGCTGCTATCCAAGGTGGCTTCTCTACCTGCTCCCAGGGGGCTTATTCTTAGTCCTAGTTGTATTTTTACTGTTACTCTTGGTCACATTGTTCCACTACATCCTGAAAAATCTCACCACAGCAAACTCCTACAAAACCCAACCAGATCTGCATCATCTTACCTTTCCTGCTGACTTGTTGTGGCAGCACATCACTCAAAGGGCATCAGAATTTAACAGAATCTAGGAGCAGAGCAGATGGGATTTCCTTTATGCTTTTTATCCAGAATCTGATCAAAGGGAGACATAATACAATTTCGCCATCCAGTCTTGCACTTGAAAACAATAATTTCTACATTATTTCCACTTCCTGCCTTATGTCGTCACCTGTTTCCTTGGAAATGGTATATGAAGCCTAGCCATGTAATTTTTCTACTCCTCTCTCCGTGATGAAACACTAAGGTTGTCTTGTCCAGGATCTCTCTGAAGATTGATTTAATATTCTCTGATTGCTGCCTGAATTCTGACAGATTCCTGGGTCTTAAGAGATGATTAAAGAAACAAAGCACATCAAGTCCTAGATCACTGTCCCAAGCAAGCTTAACTAATAGAATTCTTCTTCTTTAAACTTCACATTTACTGACTTCACCTTCCACTGGAACTCTGTGTAACCAAGTCCAACACTTTGCCTGAAATTGGGATTTTAAAATACCAGTATTTCTCTGTTTCTGAGCCATCATAAAAGCTTTACTCTCTCTTTTGTTCATTCACCACTTGTGCCTCGTACTCATTCCATCCTGCAGCATCTCCTCACAACTCCTGCTGGTCCCCCAGGGACCCTGGGAATTCTGTTTGCCTGTATGCCACTGGTCATTTGCCTTCGCATCAGCTGCCTTGGAAGAAGGAATCAGGTTGGAAATCTTTTCTTAGGGAGAACAGGAGCAAGTATCCCTTCACATCCCAGTGCTGAGGACACATTCATATGAAGCAGCATTTCAGGTTTTAGCCTTCCAACCAAACGATCTGCTGGTACAGTTTGTTCTTGCTTCCCCCCTGTACTTTACAGCAAAGCCCATATTTTCATTAATTGAAAGACAACAGAACGAAGAGAAATGGGGGATGAACAGAAGTGGAGCAATAAACACAAGGACCAAAGTAAAGTTTGATAGTTCCAGCCTAGAAAACTTGATCAACTTCTAATTTCACAGAAATCCTCCCAAGATCAGTGGGTATTGCCTACAAACTTCTGGGAAGAAAAAGTTGGATGTCTATTACTTCTGCATTTTTAATATCTGTCAGCACTTTAAACCCTGAAATTACAGAAAGTTTCCAACTTCCTGAATGTTGCTAATGGATTTTATATAAACACAGTATCACTTTCACAGATTAAGCAGTTTACACACAGTTCTTCAAAGTATTAGAAGTAGGTGAAAACTGATGCATAGTCTAAAAAGAATATTTAGAGATCAGGTGTGTGTTTTTTCCCCAACTTCAGTGATATTTACAAACAGAAGCAGGCAGGACAAGGAGCTGTCTCTGTTCATGAAAGAAGCAACCAACAACAAATTATTTTGCAAGGAAAAAAAAGTGACTTGTTTACAGAAGCATTAACACCAATGTTGTTCATACAGTATAACCATAAGATTTCAGGGCACTCAGACCAGTAAGAAGTTGCACTTCACTGCAGAGCTGAAATAAAAAAGAGAAAGAATCCTATCCATCACATTCTTCTTTCAGATCAATAAACATCTGAGTCGAAGCAGAGATACGTTTACATTTTCAAATATCCTTTGTGAAGTGACATTTATTAACAAGTTTGGCACAGAGAAACCTCATTGGGAGAAGACACTGACAAACCTCATATTCTCAGTGTCTCACTGAAGACACTGACACTGAGTGGATTCTCACTGCTTACAGAGTCAGAAATAAAATAGTCACTAAACAGAATCATGTAGGTCAATAATGCAAATTGGGAGATAAGAAAATAGCTGATTAAATTATACCTCACAGAGTATGTACTGTAAGGATTATTCCTTCCCTTCTTCCCTCCCCCTGATCTGTAACATTTTGCAGTTTGTAAGCAGACTTGGCTTAGCTTCTAGTACTGTACATATCCACATCTTCTGGGCTGGACTGTCCATGGTCCATAAGTTTTGGATCAGGCTTAAATTTTGGCTTCTTCCCTGTTCCTGTTAGAGATGTTGAAGAAATATAATTAAAAAATATAAATATATTTGAACTGTAGGGAAAAAAAAAAAAAGCTTAGTGATACATTTTGAGAATTTCTGTATTATCAAACACAAAAGATCAAAATCTGCCTGTTCTAGTTCAAACTGTGGAGGAGAAAAATGGGTTGGCATTATGAGCATACAGCAGTGGCTGGAGAGCAGGACTTCTCCCACTCTCTCCAATACCATTTCCTGAACACAACAGAGTGAGAGAAGAAATAGTGCTGCTTTGCCCTACACGTGGAAAGGAAGGGAAAGTTTGAGGCATGGAAAAAAATCTCCAGTCTTTCTAACCCCACTGCTCCCAGGAGCAGAGCTGTCTCCCAAAACCCAGTCGGGATCCTCCCGGAAGCTGCTCCCAGAATTCCAAAGGAAGACAAACACTCTTACCTACTTTCACTTCATCACTTCCAAAAACCTCCAACTAAGTTTACTTAGAACACTGAGCCCTCCCACTCACCCTCCATGATAACACACAGACTGACAGATTTAATGACACTGCAATTCCAGAGGATTGGAGGCAATATAAAGGCAGGTTTTCCAGGGCTGTGCCTCCTGCTCTGCCTCTCTCCAGCTGAATCACTTGTTTGACAAAGGGTGCTGTGTGCTCCTGAAAGCTTTGCCCCATCTGGACTAGAGAAAATAAACATCTCTGGCAACACAGATTTATTTAGGGCATGGATATTTTTGGCTGTTATTAGGGACATGAACTAATTCCACTATGAATGCAAAGACAGAAGAGATCTATATACACAAAAAAATCAAAGACAGTCTGGCCTGAAGCAAACATAAAAACAGACCAAAGCATTCCACAAAATGAAGCAGAAAAAAATACATGTGCGAGGCAAAGATGTGAATGTATACTAAAGGGAAAACATACTAAACCCCCATTCAAATATGTTCTGCTTCTTTTCCAGGGAAAAAAACCAACCTTTGGTAAAGAACACAGTAAAGAGAAGGAAACAGGTTTCAGTAACAAAATTCAGAAATTGCCCGTGCAAAAGGTAACAATGTTTTAACACAAATTTAGTTCTCCTTTAGCAGGCATTTCCACTATTTTCTGTAACCCACTGGACTATCAACTATTTGTATGTTAAATAGGCTGTTACACGATCTAGTTGATTATCTCAGCTACTTCAGATGCACAAAGGACCACTGCAGAAAACCTGCAAAATAAAATCCAATGCTTCATTTCTCAATTACACATTTCTCTTTTTCATGCCACTCTGTATCATCTCTGGACTGCTGGCAAAGGCTAAAAGTCAAGAAATCCATTTGAGATTTCAACCTTCTAATTATCATCCACATTAAAACCTTTTAGTGTGTTTTGCATTGGAATTGTTGCTTATTTTGGCCTACTAAAGAACCTGGTTTGTGTTACTGGCAGTTCTCAGACATCACTGAGAGACAACAGCAGCAAATACGTAAGAATTCTGATACTGTGACAGAGTGAGAAAATGATCCCCTCCCCGAGGCTCTGAAATATGTATTAAATGAGACTGTACAATATACTCTCAAGAATAATGTGCAGTGACAGTCTGCTCCATTTTAGAGCAGGAGTGACTACAAAATTAAGTCAACTAATTGGATTTGCAAGTTGCCCTGAGATTACACTTGAAGCGTTTAATTCACCTGATGAAGGCACTGGATCTTTATTACTCCAAGACTCTACTGGAGAAGATTCTGTTCTGTTAAATGATCTTGACTCAACAGCAGACTCAGGCTTGGCACTAGAAACTCCCTTCTTCTTCTTATCTTCTTGTGTAATTGGTTTTGACTCTGGCTGCAGCTGTGAACCAAACAATAAAGGAAATATGGGTACATGCTTAATACATTACTGCAAATACAGCTTTCAATCTGGAAGCTTATCTTTTATGAAATTATTTTCAGATATGACATCATACACTGATATTCAACGAGTCAGCTGCACACAAGGAGCACAGCTGGAAAAAAATGAAATGCATGAAAGAACCCCACAGATCACACAGAATAACTTTATTATCCTGTGTAAGTATATATTTCGGTCTGATACTGTGTTTTCACCTGAGACACTCAAAATACTTCACAAGTTCCTTTACAGACCAAGACCCTCAAGCCTTACACAGGGTTGAAACAGCATTGATTTCTCACAGAGCATTTACTACCCCCAGTTAGCAGAAGATGGAAAGATAAATCATGGTAACACCCCAGTAATGGAATATAATATGTTTTGGGAACAGGTTTCACTCAGGGGAAAAAAATGAAGTTAACAGGAGCTGTGTGTACCACATGAATTCTTCTTTCACTATCAGTTTAATGACAGTTATCTGAATGCCATTGTCAAAACTCTATATTCCATTCGTGCCCCTCAGAGTAAATAAAAGGTGAGAACTACATACCAATGAGTGCTGCAAATTTGAAGCAAAATTCTTCTAAATGTTAATATAACTGAGAAGCTTTCATTTTCTTTGAAAAGGGAAAAAAATTATGTGCAAAGCTGAAATTTTCCTCAGGGAAGTGGTGCTTTTGTCAACGGTTTATAAATTTCCACTTGAGAGGAAACCCTTTCAGGTTGCAGAAAAAACATATTTAATTGTGGGATTACTAACCCAAATTCCCCATGTAATTTACAAGAGGTTAATATTCCCTTCACTTACTGCTGGCAGGGCCTCAGCTGGTTTACTATGACCTATTTTGACCACTTCACTTAAAAAGCAAAAACAACACACACAACACACAAAATCCCCTAAAAACACAAAAAGCAGAGAAACTACAGAAAATTCAGAGAATAAGAATTATGTCACAGTTAGAAAGGTTGCTCTGTAAGAAAAGGTTGTACTGGAGAAGAGAATGTCAAAAACCATTACAAATTTTCCATATATAACAGGTCAATATTGAGAGGTTATTGACCATTTACTCACTATGGCTGCCATGAGGACAGGACAAGGAGAAAAAATACATCAGATATGGACAATTTGTATAACAGGGTAATTAAAACAGACTTCCTGGAAGAATAAGCCAGTCATACCTACTGCAATTCTGGTGTCTTTATCTTAAATTCAGGGGGCTGCTTTGGACCAAAGCTTGATTCAGAATGGATTCTTTATGGGAAGGTCAAAAATGAGCTGTAAGAGAAACTCAGTCTTCTCTTGTGCATCTTGCCTGTGTTGTGGGACTACACAAGGCATCTCAGTGTCTATTGGTCTGAAAGGTGTAACAGCAATTAAACACTGCAGCGACAAAAAGATCAAATGGGGTTTTGTGCCTGGCTTAACAATCAGAGATCTTAGACAGTGTCAGCAGAGGAGTACTGAACCTTCAGAAGAGTACTGACCCTCCTGACTGCCCTCTTCCCCCCCTGAATACAGGAGTTACTGTGACTTCAGAAGTCCTACCTTGGTGACAGGTTCCTTTTCTGCCCAGAGTGATCTCACAGCCTCATAGGCCTGACGACTTCCACAAAGGAGCTTTTTCCCTGTTACCTATTTTTTTAGAAAAACAATTTTACAACAGCTCTAAAAATACAGATACACAAGCCACTCAAGTGAAATTCATCACATTTGCATGAGAACATGGTTGCCCCCACACCAAGACATCTGAATCATCTTTTCAAGATCTAGTCTGTATTTCTCTTATATTAAGCAACGCCTAAATAATGTTTAAACTGGTATTAGAAATCCCCAGGTAACATTCCCATGCTAAATTCACCTACTCTAAATGAAATCCAAGCCTGAGCAGCATACAGTGTGCTGGCAGGGTTGGCACAATAGGCTGGAACACCAGTTTTAAAGGATCCAAACTTGTCTCACTATGTTGGGAATGATCAAACACAGAAACAGAAAAGGAAAAAGTCCCACGAGACGACTTGGCCCAGTTTTTCTCAATCAGATTTCAGGATTATGTTTCACAAATCTTTCTGTCAAAACTTAAACTTCACCATTTAACTACAAGATTGGTAAGTCCTAGAACCAAACACGGCTAACTAAATTTTCCTGTCTCATCAATTTAACACAGAAGTCACATTTTGAAATTATAAATTCAGAGTTCATCAAGGAGCTACAAACAATTCTTATGAAGCAGTATGTACTTTTCTGAAGAAGGAAACACTGGAAGACTTCTCAATTTACTTCTTGTGTAGCAGAGTACTGAGTGCAAACAATTCTTAAATACAAAACATTAAGAATGGTTCTGCTTTTCTACATGAACAGCTGAGACCTAATCAGGTAGACAATGGTAAGATGACAGTGACTGGAAAACAAGGAATTCTGACAAGAGATGGAATTGTGCACCGTCTCAAACTGCATCTATATAAAGTTCAGCAAGGCTTTATTTTTTATTTGCTTTTATTTCAGCAGATAAAATAATCTTCATTTATTTGAGAAATGAGGGTTAAAAACCAAGAGGCTGCACATTTAAATTCAGTTCTTTCATTAATTTTTATAGCTATGCAATTAACACCTGTGATGCACTGTATGTTTTAATGAAGGTGCATTTGAATTCTGACTCCCAATCCCACAACGCTTAATTCAAGTGAAATGGGAATGCTGTGACTAAATTCACTGTTAATTCAATATTAAAATACAAGTAAACTTACCTTAGCAATGACCACTGACTGAGCTGGGTAACAAACAGAAAAGCCTGCAGTGGTAAGTCCCAATGGATAAGCAATTTTCTTAAATCTAGAACCTGTAAAAAGCCAAATATTTGAATAACTAGACAGTAATGAAATGTAAAGCTAAGTGGTTGTAGCCATTATACACAACTGTTACCACAGACACATTTTCAGGAGATACTGATATTCTGACAGAGAAATAATCCCAAACTAGGCTTTCTAAAACTGTGAAAAATGAGAGCAACTGTGTCCCTGCTCTGTCTAATCCTGCTCTGACAGCTCTTAGCCAGCCCCTCAGAGAAGCATTGAATGATGTCCCTTCAATTTACCAGGAAGGATGTTTTTTAATACAAGTTACACAAATTTTTGCCAATGTCTCAAAAAAGTGTTCTGACCATTAAAACTATTACATCACACCAATAATGAAAGAAAGCAAACCCCTACCTTTTCTTGCCAGTGCTACACCAGCTAAGCCTGACACCGTAATTACGCCGACTTTGGGAAGAAACTCTGGTGGGGGGCTCTTCAGGTAAACACAGGCATCTTAGAATTGAGAAAAAATAAAGAAATACAGCAATTTAGTTTAAATCCTTGCATTTCCTAAGATGAAAGGAAAATTCTGAATATCCAGAACTTCAAACTGTCCATGACTGGATGTTTTTCGTGAATGACAATGTGCATTTTCAGATGCACACTGTGCAGTCAGAACCAGAATCACAGTCTCGAATCACAGCAAACTTAGCAATTTTTCTTCATAGATACTTTTTGGTTTTCAAAATGTTAGTGTTTAATAAAGAGAAAGGGAAGCTTAGTTTTAAGCTTTAATTTTACTGTGAGTTAATACAGATGAGAGATATGTGACTTCCTTACCTTTTCCAAATTGAATGGAATCCATTATTCCATTTTTAACAAAGACAAAAGCACTCTAAAAAAAAAAAGGCAACAAACAAAAAGTGAAATCTCTGCAAAAGTAGATGTTTAGATATGGCTCATCACAATGAGACAAAGAAATATTGTGTAACTTAGAAAAAAACCAAACCAGATCAGTGACCTTCTAGAGAGGCTGTGCAGAGACCTACCCCCATTGTGACAAAACTGACATCTCAGGAACAAAACTGGAGAGTAGGAAAACATCTGGACACCTACTGTACAATTTAAGAAAACTCAACTATAAAATACAATCTTCTGTTCCCTAGAGAGACTTTCCCAGGAAAACTGACTTTTGTCTTTCAGTCTGTAAAAGCAAGAGGGAATTTGTACCACCAGAGGTCACTGCTACTCAATGTCGGGAACCCTCACTCAATGATTAAGGTCATGAGAAGTTTGATACCGATTTATAACCAGATTATTTCAGTCATGCAGCCAGTGACAAGATTTTCACAGACCAATGGAATCAAAATAACAGAAAATACAGGAAGACATTTTGATTTCTTTGCTTTCTCAAATATTAGGGGCTAATTAGTAAGAACAAAATACAAGCATGAAATCTCCTATTGACAACAGCGAGGGTAAAGCTGTCATTTCCCAGAGAACAGTGACAGGTATGACAGTCCTACACCTTGAACATGCAGTAACAGCTGGGAGGCATTTTGGATGACTAGCTTAGCAGCCTCCTTTTGGGGTCCACTCAGTTTGTCTTCCCTAAGTACCTAAATCAGGTGTTTTAACATGCCCTTTGGAAGCAGCTCACTCCATGGACTGCACCTGGAATTTCAGACTCCTAAATGCTACCAAGTTCTGCCAACAAGAATTTACCTACTCCTGCAGTAGAAAAATGGTTCATTTTCCCATCCTAAGTTATCAGTGTATGCTAAGACAAGGAACTGCAAAAAGCTGTTTTTTCAGTGGTTTAGTGCCCAAACTGTGGGAAGTTTGGGTGCAGGTGTTTCTTACCCGGCACCACCCAAAGTAGGTCTGTCTCACTGTGGAGAGCCGTCTCTGCAGCTGCCCAGGCTGCTCCTCGATGTACTTCGATGTCACAGGGGGGGCACTGTAAATTGGGAGCTGGAAAGAAAAGCAGGCAGAGGGTCCTGTATGCTCCTTAGTGCTTACACTGAAGAGGGTTTGCAAGCCTGCACACCCTCAGTGTTCCCATTACAGCAAACAAAGCCTCCACACAGAATGATCAGCTTCTGGAGTTACAAACTGACTCTGCACAAATGTGAGCTCATGTTAATGCTTTAGAAATGAAAACTGCAACTACTGTATAGGTTCTGAGAAGTAGTTACTGAGTATGACAAAATATCTTTTATCCAGCAAAGGCATGAGCAAGAATAGTTGGAAGATGGATGTGTTTATTACTAGAAACTGCACAATAGAAAAAGACTTTCCTGGCTTCAGTCTGGAAATATTGTAATAATAAAATAGAGATAAAACTTTACTAATTTAGTATTGCAATACTGCATGTTTTATTTGAGCTATAGTGATCAGTTATTTTATTGTCACATATTACTTTGCTCTGTGTATTATTTACTGGGTGATACCATTCAATGGAAAGAGATCGCATTCCGCAGATTTTTCTAGCACTGTTTTAAAGGCCAACAAACAGTAAGATTCATACCTGATCTGGCTTCACCAGCTGAGTTTTTGATTCCTTTTCAGTTTCTGCATAGACAGTAATACATATAAAAGGCAGCCCAGAAGAAACAGCAGCCAGCTTTGCCACCTGGGACAGAAAGATGAAAAAAAGGGAGCAAAATGCCACAGTCTGAGTTACGGAAGATTTTCTGTAAAGAATCTAGAAAGGGATGTCTGTCATAAGAAGTTTGTATTTCTGAAGAATTATTGAAGAAAACTGTTTCAAACCTATCATAATTCAGATTGCTTATTTCAGTACAGGGCAGGACAACATCAACTTTCAGGAGCTACAAGAAGGAAAACTAAATTTAAAAGTGAGAAAGCATGAAAAAGTTGTACTGCTCACTTGAAAAAATGGATATATTTTTAAAAGTCACAACAGAGTTTTGTGTTAAATGTAAGAGAGAAAGCTATACTAGGAACAGTGAAAGTAGTCCAGCTCTTGACTGACAGTAATTGCTTTACTTTTGGATGCCTGCAGACAAAAACATAAATGTTTCAAGATCCAAAGGAACAGCTGTACTGGCTAATGTTTACACTGGCACAGATAGTCCAAGAAGGCTTCACTCTTTTCTACTGAAATCACAAAGAACCAGAGTGAAAGAAAAGCAACATCACCACAGCTGCACTGAAGAGGCTTCACTGCATGTTTGTCCTGTTCCTTACCTCATGATCAGGTGCAGTAAAAAGACCTCACTTAGCCAAGTTGTTTCTAGTATTCATTAACATTATTTAATTAAAAATTACTTTAAAGGCCCTATGTATTAAACAAGAAAAATCAGATATTGTTTAGCTAAAGAAATCAAAAGGTATTTTACCTATGAAATCTTCTACAGAAGTTACTGGGA
Source organism: Acropternis orthonyx (assembly GCA_035583155.1). Classification (NCBI taxonomy): domain Eukaryota; kingdom Metazoa; phylum Chordata; class Aves; order Passeriformes; family Rhinocryptidae; genus Acropternis; species Acropternis orthonyx. Next base: position 1,753,594 of record JAWWEU010000138.1, on the reverse strand, counting down.
ATTAAGAACGGGCAGGATCATATTGTCATATCAAAGACTAAGAAAGCAGCACAGAGAACATCTGCAACAACGTGGAGCTGTGAAACCCCCTGGAATTACATGGCGATCCAGTAGAACAATTCCACAACATCAGCTGGTAACTTCTTGATAAATCTTTTTTAACGAGTTGAGGAAATGGTAGCTGCAGAAGCCACGAGCCCAGCTGATGTCTCTGGAGATGGATTCTGCCCGGACACAGACCCCAACTCCAGCAGAATTACACACACTAAGAATTACCAGCTTGAATGTTCTGCATGGATGGCAGGGGTTCAAATATTCCCTGTAACAGCACTGCCATGCTCCTGACACTGCAACACTTAGAACCAGCAGGGCTTTCCTTCCCCAGGCATAAAAGGCACACCAAAGACCAACAGACATGGTGTTATTCTTGATGAGAAGACTGAACAGCAATTATTTGCTGAAGAAATGTATTACACGCTCTCCAGGAGAAAATTGTTACAGCTACACCTCTTAATACTTTACTAGAGTAAAACTAATCAAAATAGGATAAGAAAACTGTCAAATGTACCTGGATAACTTTGGCTTTAAATCTTTGCATTTCAAACAATCTGCTTCAAAGTCTTGGAATCTTATCAAGTATCAAAAGTACAGATTCTATTAAAAAAAAAAAGTTAAAAAGCTACATCACTACAAAGAATTCACTATCTTCCACTCAAAGAATGCAGAATACAAACTAAACCATAATAAAACCATGTATTTAATTTATGCTAATCTCCAAGACATTGTTTCCCACTGAAACTCTAAATTCTGTGTACTTGCTTCAAGAACTGGAGCACGAGTCAGGAAACTTGTCCTAAAGGCAGGAACTGCCTCAAAACAACAAAGGCAATCAAAGGAGTGGGACTATATGAAAAAATCTGATGCATTTATATATAAAAACACACAAGTTCTCTATCACAAAATGGGAACCTACTAGCCAGATTAAGATCAGCAGCTATCTCATGTCATATTTGCCACGGAAATGTTAATTAAAGAATAAAAATCACAGGTTTATGCCTTCGTGCTACCACTCAGATGTCTTGAGGTGGATCACAAAACGGTCTCACACCCTTTTGGTTTACTTTTCCCAGAAGTTACACGAGACCTGACGATTGCCAGAAGCTTCTAGGCCAAGTCCAGTACCCTAATTTGGGTATGTAGTTATAAATCTCTAATGACAACTACCAGAAAACCACACACAGGTGGAGCTTCAACCCCACTCACTGACACTCCACACATTTGTTTTAATCTTGTCTGCCAGATGGTGACCCACACAGTGAAGTGCTATTAATTTTTCATGGTAAATAATAAAGAACATACACAAAGTTAGGTCACCTCACTAAAGGCACCGAATCATTCAGATTTATGTACTGAACTGTAACAGTTCAAGATCACCCAGCCAGACAGCAAAGCCAAAACCAGGTTCTTTTTCCATAATAGAGCAAGATAAAATGCTCAATTTTCATTTCTCTGGCTGCCCTCATTTGCACCACCCTTTTCTTTACAGATATAAACACATCTTAAATGCTCTGAGAAAGTAAATACGAAGACTCGTGCGAGAACAACCTGTTCATCAGTGTGACCAGGAGCACTGCAAAACCTGCCTGAACATTCGCCAGAGCCCCTTCATCCTTTACATGCAGGTTTCCCTCCGTGAAAAGACACATTATCTCTGCAACCGGAGGTATCTTCGATACCGGCGACCCTGTTAAGTTTGTGTCAGCGCCACCACCCCCCACCCCCCCCTCTAAAGCTGCGAGCTGCGAACAACCACCGGGAGATAAATGCTCATTTTATTCCCCGTTGCACAGTTTAACCACCCTCTTGAACCAGCTCTCGCCACCTTCACCACCACTGAGCCTTGTCACTGCCCCACTCCTCCACATGACCCGGGGGTCCCTCACGGCGGTCCCTCACGGGGGTCCGTCCTGGAGGTCTGCCCGGGGATCCCTCACGGGGGTCCGTCTCGGGGGTCCGTCCTGGAGGTCTGCCCGGGGATCCCTCACGGGGGTCCGTCCCGGGGGCCCGTCCTGGAGGTCTGCCCGGGGATCCCTCACGGGGGTCCGTCTCGGGGGTCCCTCCCGGCAGCCCCGGGCGGCTCTGAGGGCCCCGCGGCACACTCACCTTGGCCGCCATGCTGGGCAGCGCCGCGTACGGCGGGCGGGAAGGGCCGCGCCGGGCGGGGCTTGAGGGAGCGGGGCGGGATCGCGACGGGCCCGGCAGGGACAGGGGACGGCGGGACGGGGAACCCTTCGGTGGGGCGGGAGCGCCCTCAGGCGAACAGGGAGCGCCCTCAGGGACACAGGGATTGCCCTCAGGGACAGCCCTCAGGGACACAGAGGTCGCCCTCAGGGCACAGGGATTGACCTCAGGGATACAGGGAGACAGGGATCGGTCCTCAGGGACACAGAGATCCCCCTCAGGGACACAGGGATTGCCCTCAGCCAGAATGGGATCTTCCTCACCCGGGATCGCCTTCAGGGGCACAGGGATCCCCCTCAGGGACAGCCCTCAGGGACACAGGGATCCCCCTCAGGGACAGAGGGATCCCCCTCAGGGACAGCCCTCAGGGACACAGGGATCTCCCTCAGGGATAGCCCTCAGGGACACAGGGATCCCCCTCAGGGACAGAGGGATCCCCCTCAGGGACAGCCCTCAGGGACACAGGGATCTCCCTCAGGGATAGCCCTCAGGGACACAGGGATCCCCCTCAGGGACAGAGGGATCCCCCTCAGGGACAGCCCTCAGGGACACAGGGATCCCCCTCAGGGACACAGGGATCACTCTCAGGGACACAGGGATCCCCCTCAGGGACACAGGGATCACTCTCAGGGACACAGGGATCCCCCTCAGGGACAGCCCTCAGGGACACAGGGATCCCCCTCAGGGACAGCCCTCAGGGACACAGGGATCCCCCTCAGGGACAGAGGGATCCCCCTCAGGGAC
>JAWWEU010000138.1:1737080-1750509 GCA_035583155.1 Acropternis orthonyx | reverse complement strand
TCAGGGACAGCCCTCAGGGACACAGGGATCCCCCTCAGGGACAGAGGGATCCCCCTCAGGGACAGCCCTCAGGGACAGAGGGATCCCCCTCAGGGACACAGGGATCACTCTCAGGGACACAGGGATCCACCCTCAGGGACCCAGGGATCCCCCTCGGCTGGGATCGCCCTCAGGGGTGCAGGGACCGCCCTCACCCAGGATTCCACACAAACCCCCATAAACACACAACCTAAGTGCAGATAATTCGTTTATTGAGGTCCAAATTTACAACTGAAGTTTACAACTTTTTTTTTTTGCCCCCCCTCCCCAAACAAAGGCTTTGTTTGAATTTAGGAAGAATAAATGTTTTTTTTTTCTTTTTCTTTTTTTAAATAATGTACAGACTATATCTCTTAAATAAGTTAATATCTTTGAAAAAAGAGCAATATGTTCCTTTTTTTTTAATGTTGCAGTGCAACTTACAACTTACACGTCTGTGCAATGTACCATGAGGTATATGCCCAGTGAGCAACACACAGTGAAGTTTTCCATTCATAAATTTTCATTGTAGACACACAAAAAGTTAACAAGTTAATAATCTGTGATAGAAAAAACGCAGCCGGTTACAGTAATTCACACAGAACTCACCTGGAAAGAGGGAGAAAAGAAACCTAATGTTCATTGCCTATAGAAACTATTGGATCATCTCTCAACATAGACAAGTAGAAAATTAAAAATACTGTCGTGAAACTGAAGAAATACTGTATTATCCAGGGGTTGAAACCTCGTTTGTCCTGTATTAGTCTAAGCAGTTACTTTTCTCTCTGTAGCACTCGGGAGCCGCGGGGCTCGCTGCGGTGTCGGCGGAGCGTCTGCCCGGAGAAGCGCTGAGAGCGAGGTGGGCCTTACAGAAAAGCTGCAGAATGCTCAAAAGCTGACAACCCCGACGCCTCCCCTGCCCTGGACAGGGGGCTGCCGCTGCCTCTCACTTCTGGTTAGAAAATCAAGGCTGAAACATGGAAGATTACTCGTATTTGAAGCTTGACACTTCAAACTTCTCAAGATGGCTCTAAAATACTTTTTTTTTTTTTCTTACTGACAGAAAACATATATTTATTTAAGAAAGAGTCATCCACAACATAACTTCATGATAAATAACAGTTCTGCCTCTAATACATATATACATACTGCTTGTAAACAAAAATGCCCACAGGTCATGGAGTCTCCATGATTTTTATACAAGGCGCTATAGATTTTTATTTTTTATTTTTTTTGTTATTGAAAACAGTCCTAGTGAAAGTTTGGTTTATAACCTCCTATTGCTACAGAAACAGTAAGAATGTTTCTATTTACAAAGAAACAAAGACCATGGAGACCCCAGAGCGTTATTTGCTAAAGGTTTGAGTTCGTGGGGTTTGCAGAACACAGGTGGGACAGGTTGAACACCAGCAGTACGATACTCCAGTGCTTTGGCATTTCAACCCCTGAATATACAAAGACATTACTACAGCCTACTTCACAGTTTAATGCAAGTAAAGTGCAAGCCATAGTACAAGGGTGTCATACATTGTCATACATGGAAGCGTTACCTAAAAAAGGCTCTATACAAGGTTTATTAGCTAGTTAGTAACCTAGACAGAAGTCACCTATGGCCCAGCAATTAATGGTCTTACAAGGATATTTTCTTTGTAATACAGTATGTGTCAAATGTAAAAAGTTTATTAGTACTAGTGCATTTCTCTTATATCCTAACCTGTTTTCTCATCAGATTTTTAAGCTGAAATCCTTGTTTCTCAGTAAAACAGAAGTCTTAACTGGTAACAGGGTCTTACTGGTATTTTGGCCAGTGAACACGGTTTGTTAAGACATATTTGCTTCGTGGTTGCTAGTGAAAAAACGCAGGAGTTAATATGCATGATGTGACATCCTTAGTTAATCTGCAGCATTCCAACAGACACATTTACTGTCAGTAGAAAGGTCTGTATTGATACCCTCACCAGTGCCTGAGGATGAACTATATTCTAGGAATGTGAGGACAGAAGCTGGAGGGCTTAGCTGGTCAAACAGCAGGTTGTTGATGTATTTTATCATTTATACAACATTGCTTTCTTTCAAATACTGCTCATACAGTAGCATTAATGCATAAAGTCCCAAACTATCACTTTAACACATATATGTGCTCAATAAAAATAAAGATATACCTGCCTGGCCTGCATTACGAGTGAATATGGTTCCTTTCCTGAAGGCAGTATCTGTCTGAAATATTCAAATACTTTTATTAAAGAGTAGCTCCCAGTAGTATATCACCTATCTCTAAAACCTGATAAAAGCTTCAACAGTATTATTTCTAATCCTCCTCCTGAATGTGCAAGTGTGGTATAACCCGTAAAATGTAGAAACTAAGTTTTAAAAACCTGTTTCTTTGTCTATTAGTTATATCAAGAGTAGAGTCCCCCACCTACACATTAGTAAGTGGAGCTGATGAGAAACACAGCATTATGCTTGTATGTAATGGAAGTAAAGGAAATAATTATAAACATCAACTAAGAAAATACAGCTTCCTAGTTTTGGTTTAAATAGCCATGTATTTTCCATACATCAGCTGATAGAGCTCAGGGGTGATTGTCAGTGTGATTTTCAGATCTGTGCCCACTGAACACCCACTGAGAGCCTCAGTCACACGGTGTGAATTCCTCTGGGACAGGACACAGGGGACCTTTCCTTGCAGCATTTTGCCTGGAAAACCTACCCTGAGCCTTAGCTTTAATGAGGAAACATTCCAGAAGAAAAAGAGCTTTTTGTTACTGAATATAAATTAATTAGCTAATATTGCTTTTTCAGTATTTTCTGTTATTACCCATTTTGTCCTAGTGGTAAATAAACATCATTTGGCAACAGGGAAGACAGTGTGCTGTCTGTAATGAGATTTTAGCTCAGTGGCCTAAGGCATGTGGTATGTGGAAAATCTACCATGGAAAACCTGTGCCCTTCTGTCTTCCCTGGAAATGCATCACTTCCCTTCTGTGAAAACTAAGGAGAAATTAAAATCCTTCATGAGGCCAAGTCACCACTTATTTCTCTAACATTACACTCCGGGAATCTGGGTGTACCATAAATAGGATTTTCCGGCTGAAGCCGGGTAATACAGACAGGCCTGTGCTCTGCTCCTTAAGGAATCTCTGCAGGACTGGACCCAGAGACACTCAGGAGCTCTCTGTGTTCCAGCCTGGGGGCAGCTGCCACGTATGGCAGATGGGGCTGGTTTTGTTGATTGGCATTACTTGAGACAAAGATAAGAGGAGTTTCCTTCACTCTCCTCAGATTTGTGTTAAGTTAAACAATTCCTTACCAGACTCTTCATTTTTCTCCCAGAAGTCCCATTAACATTTCAAGTGAAGCCCTGTAAAGGTCACCAGCAGAATTCTACAAATTTTGAGGGGGCTGAGCCCTGCCCAGTAAAGTAACCCCTTCAAAGGTCCCTGTCCTGGCCTTCACAAGACCTTGGACCAGAGGGAGCGCTCTGGCCTGCAGGGCTGTGACTGCAGCACAGCAAGAATACAGTTAAGGGCCACGGACACTGCGAATTCTCTGCGACGCTCCTTTGTTTTTCCTTGGAAAAAGCCTGTGAAGCACATTTCCAGCTTAAAAGGCAGCAGGCTGGAGCTGAATATACAGACTGGTGAGAACCCCTTTATCCTCCTTTGGTTCTTGTTCATATCAATTAGAGCAAGCTCAGGGAAGTTTTCACTTAAATTATTGAAACCGAGAAAAATACCTCAGTTTTCTCAGGAAGTGACTCTGAGAGAGCTACCAAGACAATTCCAGAGATCTGAGATGTCACTGAATACAGAACAGCATAAAAAAGGAGGAGAATAAGTAGCTCAAGGGGAACATTAAATCAGTTGTAATAAAAAATAGCCAGTAACAAAAGGACTCAGCTTGTGCAGCCTCAGGAGACTCTGTGGGCTGAGACATTTTACCTGCAAGAATTCTGAATGAAGATACTAACTTTAATAAGATCCAGATCAATACAACATCCAAATAGGCTCTTTGTGCAGCTGTGCATTTTAAGAACCAAGTTTTACCTGAGCATTCAGGCAAGAAATCTTGTAAATTAATAAAGGTATTGTACTGGGATTGTTTATGTCCCTTGATGAGCTCAACAGCCAAGATTTGTTTTTTTCTTATTTAAGAACATGGGATCAAAACTACCACAACACCAGCTGCTTTGTACTGTGTGTTTAAGTACCTGTTGGTCCAGGGGAATTTAACATATTTTAATACAGAAGCAGGATTTGGTGCATGGATTTTTAAGTACAGTATCTGTATTGCCCTTTGCTTTCCAGTGATCTCAGAGACGGTGAAATTCCAAATAACTGTGCTGCAATGACTTTGGATGTTACTTTCTGCAGTACAGCCAGATTGGTACCTTCACCCAGAAGGAAGAAACTCTTGGTGGGGAGGGCAGAGCTGTAGGTTGGAGTTGAGTACATATGCAAGAAGTATGACAAGTGCTTGTGAAATGCCAGCTGACATTTGGGGGAGAATGAAGTCTTTGTATTGCTTAATTTAGCAATTAAATTTTGCTTGCTCTAAGGCACAAGCAATGGCAGATAAATCTTTCAAACTTTTCTCCCAGTTAATCTTAAGCCCATTACAGGAAATTTCTCCAGTGTATCTCATTTCACCTTATGAATCTCCTGGATAATTTATCTGGCCTGTTCAGTGCAAATCACATTTGCTGAGAGCTGCTCTCCAGGAGCAGAAGGCAGACTCACGATTCTGAGAATTTCAGAATGATGATCTCATGACACTGAAAGATTGTAAAAATAAGCTGAGCAAAAGTATGAACTCTCAACTATTTATCTCATCTACTTGTATTTCAGAAATCTATTTTAACTTGAAATCAAGATAACCTATTTTCCTTATTATTTGTGTTATTTCTGAGAAATATATCTTCCCAACTATGTTCATAATTTTCAGCCGTATCTGTAAGTAGCATTTTAGAAGAGAAAGACCTTGTTTCCCTGTTTACTCAGGACTTCACTGAATATGCTCAGAGGACAATTGTAATTTCTGTCTTGAGTGACAATTCAGTGGCATTTGAAATCCTCTTGAAGAGCTATTTTAAAATAATATAGCTGTTTTTATTATGAAAGCACAAACCATCTTTTGGGTTAGAAACAAAAGGCATATTTAAATTTCTTTAGGAACATAGAAAGTTCCATCTCTTTAACTATTCTGTGACCATGCATTAGTGCTTGCATGTACAGCATGAATTGGTTTCTAAATGGATTCTATAATTTATCCTGTTGCTTGCTGGGAAGGAAGGGACGAAATTGAGACTGGAAAGAAGGAAGGAGTCAAGGGAAAGGTGTTTTTAATTTTGTCTTTGTTTCTTACTATGTAACTGTGTTTTAAACTGCCAACAAATGGATTTTCCCCAAGTCAGGTTGGTTTTGCCTGTGTTGTGGGTGATCTCCCTGTCTCTATCTCAACCCAGGAGCTTCTCCATGGCATTTCTCCCCCTGCCCTGTTGAGGAGTGGCAGTGAGGGCATGTTGGTGAGCAGCTGCTCTGTGGAGACAGAACTAAACACACAGGACACCTTCACACAGTTCTGCCTTCGGGAATAATTAAACCTCTTCCTGGATGCTGGGACCTCACTGAGATAACAGCTTTGACTAAGTTCAATCTTATATTAAATTGCATGGATTTTACAGTCCCTGATGTATGGGAGACACCTATGTTTATCTTGGGAAAAAATTCTCAGTGAATATCTGTGTTTCAGTGAAATGACATCAGCTGTATTCCCTGGTTCTGCCTTTCAGAAATATTCTGGCAAGCAGAATCAAAGAAAACTGTGACTGTGTTTGAACTTTATGCTCCGTAGCATTCAGAGTAATCTTCCTCTCAGTCCCCGCCCCCTGCCCAGAATCCAAGCATTTTCGCCAAAATCTGATTCTTAGAAACCATTCTCACCCAGGCAAGGAAATGGAATACACCGTGTGACTCGTGTGTCTTCCCCAGCCAATCCGTAGAGATTGGCTTTCAAATGATGCTTTGAATCACTTCACCTATGTGCTAATGTACTGCTACCAGTTAAAATTATTGCCAGACATTACATAACTTGGAATAACTTACTCAGCTATAGATGTCAGTGTATCACAGAATGCAATCGATTGGTTCAGGAGGTTTTTAAACTTCCTTCTCATGCTTCTTTTGAATTTTGTGACTCACAGTCATGTGTCACTGAAATTCACAGTGAAGAACCGATGAAAACCTGCAGCAGGTACCTTATTCAGCGCAGATGTTTTTTTCTTTCACCATGAAATACTTCAAATTCTATTAAAACCAGCTGAAGTTGCAGCATTAGTGAACAACCAACATTGTTCTACCCCTGTGCCTTACCTGCTTGCTCCTGTTCCCTCGTTTGAAAGGCAGGCACAGCATGTTACAAACACAGTATCTAATGGCATGTACAGAGTGCCCATAGGGCCAGACTGGGGTCTATTTGTTTGATGTACAGTGTACATTTTAAGGCACACTATAGGGATTGAGTTTACATTTTGATAACTCTGTCCTTTTATTTGCAAAGATGGTCACTACCTGGAAATGTTGCAAAAATAAATGTTCATCTCTAAGAGTGGCCAATGTATTTTTGTCTTCATTTTTATATTCTTTTTTCGCAAGAAGAGTGTGTGAAAATGTGAACTTTAGGGCATTTTAAAAGGAAATGTCAACTACCATGTTACATTTTATATACGTAGATATGTGTTTATATGTATATCTAAATATATAAAATGATTGTAGGAGCTCATACTATAAGCTTACTTTTAGTACAGTACTTTAAATATACTGGTATTTATTTTCAGTTACACTTCTGCACCGCTTCTTCCTAATGCAGAGCTTGATACGGACATTGGTTGGTAACAGCAAACAAAAAAAAACCCATTTAAAATATTATTGTCTTCTCATGCAATGTAGTAGGCATCCTGTGGCTCTATTCTCTTACCCAAGTATTTACAGCACTGCTGAGCACGCTACCAGTAAATACGCCAGGGGTGGTTCTCGGGGCAGCCAGCAGTGACCCAGGGGAGTCCTGTCACACGTGGGTCTCGATGAAGGAGTGTGTGTGTGTCAGCAGGGGGGCTGAGCCCCCCAGGTCAGAGGCTCCGTTTTGGGACTTCCCAGCAGCACTGTACTCACAGATGTCCAGGAAAAACTCGTAGTTCTTTAGTTTCCAATCTTTGAATTTCTTTGATGTTAAATTGGGGTCATCCAGAAGGCTGTTGATAACTGTGAGGTCCCCTTCCTTCGCCTGGCAAATTCCAGAAAGACGTGTCAAAATTAAATTTGGTATTGCAGCACTTTCATTTTTCTTTCACTTTAATGCAGAGTGCCAGGAGCACTGCAATACTTTACCTAAATTCAGGAACTATTACAGCTTAAACTGTGTGACAACTCAGTCTGTGGCACCTGCTACAACGTGCCTAGACAGAGTGCCAAAATAATCATTCTTTCTTTTTTTTTTCTCCTTAAGCTGGAACATGTTTACTTTTAAGGATGTTTATTTTACTTGAAACTTAATTTTAAAGCTACAAAGAAAGGAAAACATCTATGGAAAACATTAAGATATTAAGGGCCTGGAGTGGCAGGACAAGTGGAATGGCTTCCCACTGCCAGAGGGCAGGGTTAGGTAGGATACTGGGGAGAAATCCTTCCCTGGGAGGGTGGGCAGGCCCTGGCACAGGTTGGGCAGGGAAGCTGTGGCTGCCCCATCCCTGGGAGTGCCCAAGGCCGGGTTGGACGGGGCTTGGAGCAACCTGGGCTAGTGGAAGGTGTCCCTGCCCATGGCAGGGGGTGGAATGAGATGAGCAACCCATCCTGTGATCCTATGATTACACTTTTACTGGGTCATGCTCCTTATCACAAAGTCAGTGATAAAGCCTTACCTTTAAAGTGCTCTTGAGAACTCTGATGTGGTGGAGCTTTTCATTGATAACCGGGTCGTTGCATCGCTTTATGAAGGACTTGCGGAACTCCTGCTTGGTGGAAGGACGCTGCTCCCCAAAGGCTGACAGACTGGCCTCTTCCAGGGTCTTGTACAGCTCTTGCAGACCATCGGTGATTTCTTCAATTTCTTTTATATTTTCTGAAAGAAAATAAAGAAACCTAACAACAAATCTAATTGTTCCAATGAAGTCTCCAAGCCCAGCAATAACTGCAACCTCACAAATAAATTAACCCTATTGCACAGTTCCTCAGTGTTTGTTTGGATAAAACAAGAACATTTGGAGCACCCCAAAGCTCTATTCTTAGCGCTACATCCTGGAATTTCAAATACAAACTCTTGTGTAGCGATAGATGAATTTGCCAACGTCCAGCAGTTCAACCACAAAGACCTTGCTGGGAATAATGGCAATACTGCCCTGGCTTCTGATAGCGGTCAGGAGAATCAGAGCATCTCCCAGAGCTTACCTTCTGCACAGAAACTATTATGCCTTCTAATAGGAACGTTCTCTTCCAGGCTGTCATCTGCCCCTTCGATGGACTTTACCCGGCCCTTGCCCCTGACGTCTCTGTTCCGGGGCAGGCTCTGGCTGCGCTGTTTCTGGGGCCTGCCGTGTGAGCTGTGTCCCCTGGAACACTCCACCAGCGGGAAAGGCCCATCCTGCTCAAAATTATGGTGCCTCTGGACCGGCAGCGTGGCTTGTCTTCGTCTGTCCGGGGACATTCCGGGCCGGCCGCTCGAGTACTCGGCTTCGGGAGGCACAGTCTGCAGGAAGTGCAGCCCTGAACTGGTTAAGGGAGTCTCTATGAGGTCCTGCCACGAGCGCCGTTCCCGGTAGGGAGGCCTGCATCCCGAGGAGTGTGTGCTGCCTGCTGCATCCTGCCGGGAATCCTCGGCAGAGGAGTGGGAATATGTTGATTCACTTGAAAAGTGTCGACCTTGTTTGGCTTCAGGGAATGGACTTGAAGAATTCACCTGGAAAGACATAAAAACATCAGACCATAAGCCAAGGTTTTGAACAGACCCAAGAAAGGGACAGTAGTGTAGAACATTACATGACAAACAGTAACCAAATGAACTGACGCGTTTGATAGGTCATAACGTGAACCTCTGGAAACAGAAGATAATTAGCAGTGACAATTTTTATGCAAATGCCATGTTTTAACCACTCCCTATTCTTGTTTTGCACATTCTCTGCCCACGAGCGACTCCTGATGGAAAGAACAGTATAACACTGGTGCAGGTTTCCTGAAGACCTGTCCAGCTTACGCTCAGTCCAGCAGCATGCCATGAAGACATGGGTGTCTCCAAAAGAAACCATCATTGGATTTCCTTTCTTTTTTTTAGGGGATAGTTATCCAGCCAAACAGAAAAAAAACCCAAAACCAAACCCAAACAACAAAAATTTCAGCACCCCGGAAGATTTTTGACTGGGGAGCTGCTGAACTCCTGAAATTACTTGAATTAGTTCTGCTGGGTCTGTGTATAAATTTAATTCAAAAACAAAGAGAAAGGCAAAAATGTGGAAAAACAGAAAGGGAGGGGCTTAACCTGTATCCCAGTTGATAAAACAGCATCACATGGGTGACAATCAGTCTGAACTTCACCCATGTGATGCTGTTGTCTCAGTCACTCTTTCTTTGGTTCTGGCTGTGTGAGGATCGTGTCAGTCACGCTGAAGAAAAATCTGAAAGATAAATAGAGAACAGTCCTATCTGTGTTTAGAAACATAGAGTAATTATCACAGCCTGTCTGTGTTTTGTCTAATAGAAATGTTCTATTTGCAGTACTGTCACCACTACGGTATTGTGCACAATACTGTAAAAGAAAGTCTTTGCCTAGAAAGTCTGATTCTCAGAAGAACTAAAACACGATTACTGTGTGAGTGTGAGCTGATCTTACTCTCCAGCATCCGATACTCATACTTGAAAAACAGTCTCAATTAATACAAACTATCCCATCCACCGCATTCTTTTCATATTCTGAAGTCAACGTTTGAGTATTCTGTTCCTATTATCAGGTGTAGTCTCACCAATCCTACAAAAAACGTCATATTTACAGTGTGGTGACAGATCTGCGTCAGGAGATATTTACCTTTCCTTCCTTTGTAACTGACTTGCTATGGGAACATCCAGGTTTGGCTCCTGAGGAGCAGCAGTAAATTCGTTCTTACAATGAAATCCAGCTTTTATTCCACCTTTATGGCAGTTCAATACTCCAAGACAAGGAGAGTGCAACTCAAGGCACACAGAGGTTTTTTGGTGACCTACTGTCAAATGCAACACTTGGGACTCACTGAGGGTGTTCGATGGTAGGTGTCGCACAGTGTGGAGGAGCCCTCCTGCTTCAGGGTGAGCGAGCCCTCGATGTCGTCCTGGTCACTCTCGCTCCAGTAATCTGCTAACAAAGCATTCCGGGTTCACTCCGTGCTTTGCCACAACAAAGCAGCTCGCACACTTTAAAAACATCACTAGCATGGCAAGGTAAACATTCCCCAGTCACCCCCAGGGCTTGGCAGCCACAAGGAACACGCTTGAGGAAACATCTGGCACTGAGATGCACAGATCTGCACAAGAACCTCCAGATGCTTTAGGGCAGAGTTACAGAAAGCAGGTTGGGCACTGGACTCCCACTGCACGTAAAAAACCACTTCTGGTCACATTGTGTCAAAGTTCATTCCAGATGCCAAAGTAGAGCTGAGCCTGAACACTTAATTGTGTCAGCATAATTCCACTGTGGGTGACGTGGAAGGCAAGGCTGGCCCCTGAGCTCAGGAGACACAGAAAAGGTCCTAAGGCACATATTGCCCTGTCTTTGTGGTGCCTTCATTCACTCTAGGGGGACCAGCATCCCTGAGGGCTGGGATCTGGGAGATCACACCTCACCCTGAACCCTGCAGTCTCTTTATCACTTGTTTTAAGTATTTCTTAAAACTCTTACTCAGGTTTTTATTTTCTTTGGTGGTGGCACCAGTAAATGTAGTTCTCCAAGAATACAGATCCTTATAAAAATTGATATTTGAAAATATATAGCCCTGTGTTAATAAAGGAGCCAGTTATGGCATCTCCAGGTTTGTTGAAACACTGAGCAGGTCTGTGCTGTCTGCTCTCTCTCCTAATTATGACCACTGAAGCATTACCTTCATCTGGATGAATGTCCTTGTCATCAGGCGTGTAACCAATTGCTGCGAGACCCAAACGGTTCATCCATCTGATAGAACAACAAAAAATGAGGAAGAGATACTTAAAAGGAACATCTTGTAAATCTGGGGGCATATACATTCTTAACGCCTGGGAAAGTCAGAGACAATGCTTAATGCAAAAACTGAGCTGTCCAGGCTGCCAGAGCACTATTTGGGTCTCAGTCACTGCGAGGGAAGGACATCCCAGGTCAGGCACTGCAGATGTTCTTCTGGGCTCATGGGCACATCTGCTGGAGGTCTTTACACCCCCTTACTCGGTGACTAAATTATTTACCTTATCATTAATTTCCCAGGATCTTGCACGTGAGGGCTTTCTAGAAGCAGCTCTTTTTTCTCTTTTAACATTGCAACCTCAAATTTGTTAATAATTCTGTTCTTGGTTAATGAGTAACGACAAAATATCTTTCAAAGACTTCAAGAAAGACAACACGTACAAGATCATAAGGACGAGTGGTTTTGCAGGTTAAAACAAGGAAAAGATCCAGTGTGATTCTTTCCCACTGGTACAAGAAGGGAAAAAGGCTTCTGAGGAGGTGTGTGACTGTTGTTGCCTACGAGGGGTGTGTGGGAGGTGGTAGGCATAGCAAGGAGGCAGAAAATGAAGGAAGAGTGAACTCTCCACTAAAAATAGCCCCAGCTCAGCTCATATTGATCTCCTGGTGGAAGCAGTGCAGAGCTCAGAGCCACGATCTTAATCTGGAATATTGGATGGAGCACGGACTCGCCACAGCCTTCAGCAAATCCCTCCCCACATCTGACGGCTTTCATAAGGAGCCAAAGGGGACAACAACGTCTGCTTCTTATAGGGAATTGTGGGGGCTTAATTTACTTGCAAAGCCATGAAAATATAAAGGATTGTACCATCATCTCACTTTGCCTTTCAGTAAAACAGAAGGGAGCAAATGGGAAATAAAACTGGGAATGATGATCAGCTTTCACACACACCAAGAGCAGAGTTTTAGCACTGCTTACAGACATTGCATCAGCACATCAATAGCTCATCTTTATCACAAAGGAAGTACATCTAAAATGGATTAACAGGTTTGCAGAGGAGCTTTTCCAGAGTGCTCTCCAGCATCATTTCCCTCTGCAATCGTTTGGCATTTGCTGCTCCTGCAAGGCAGATTCTTTATGGCTGGAATGGAATGACATCATTCCCTGTGCATTATTAAGGGTTTGTATGCACTAGATTTTTGACAGTTGTTCCCAAATTTCTAAACTCATTAGCATTGGAGCAAAATAGTTTTAGTCATACTTTGCCATATGCCTCTGGCAATTAAGCAGGATGGCTCAGTGCCTTCAACTGAGGTTCTCCTTAAGCACCAATGATAAATTAGGACTAATTACCATTTCCCAAGTTAAAACAGACTCAGCCATTTGGGTGGTCAGTGGATGTAAATTTTGAATGTCATAAATTTCTCCCCAAATTTCTCGTGTTGCTCATTGTTAATTGGAAAGGTTCAGACTTTGGAAGCACATGCAGGTACCAAAGTGCTAATGTTGACCTCCCGGAGCACGCGGGTATCCTGAGGATACACATAGTATCAGCTTTACCCAGATGGCCTCAGTGGCCAAAGCTGGAATGAGCTGAAGGTAATCTTCCTTCTCTAAGGCTGCTCAGACTTTTCTCTTCCAAAGTCAAGATGATCCCCAGCTATAGTTTAAAAGGACTTTCTTACCTCATTTACCCCAATTCAGAGTCAGCTCTTTGTCAAGCCAATAAAAAGGGTTATCTGATGACATTCAGTGGCTTATAATGATAAAATCTCTCCTGAGAAAAGAACTAGAATCTCCATTTTAGGCTTTGTGTTTTTTAAAAAAGCATGAGTGAATGTTTTTGAGGTTAATCAGGAGTTACACAAGTGCTGAGATTACAGATCATTTTCTTACAGTTAATGTTTTTTTCCCAAGGAAATGCAAACTCAGTTCAAAAGGAACACTGCATAAACTCGATGAATTTCCTTGATGAGCAAACCACTTTCATTTTTAAGAAAACTGGCAGTCAAGGTTATCAAAAGTTCTTTATGGGGAGCTTGGAAACTCAGGCATTTAGTTCTGAACTCTGCACTGAAAGCCTTGGGGACAAAGGACAGGTCCCAGGAAGGCAATGGGAGCACCTGTGGGAGCTGGGCTCCCAGGGATGGATGGATGGATGGAGGGATGGATGGATGGATGGATGGAGGGATGGATGGATGGATGGATGGATGGATGGATGGATGGATGGATGGATGGATG
>JAWWEU010000138.1:1717477-1736980 GCA_035583155.1 Acropternis orthonyx | reverse complement strand
GGATGGATGGATGGATGGATGGATGGATGGATGGATGGATGGATGGATGGATGGATGGATGGATGGATGGATGGGAGCACCTGTGGGAGTTGGGCTCCCAGGGATGGCTGGCTGAGGGTACCTCTGAGTGAAGGTCAGGCCATGCCAGGCTGTGTGTGCCACACCTGACAAGCAGCTACAGCAAAAACCAGGGAGATGGTTGGTGCAATTTGGGTTCTAGAGCTGTGCCCCCATAGCTCTTTGACATCCCCATGGCCACAGGCAGATGGGAGCTGTGCTGGCAGGTGCCTGTTTGCAGTCCCACACCCCCTCTCTGTACCTGGGCTGGATTCCTCTCCCCTCCCCAAACCCTACCTTTTTCCTTTGGTAATTTCAGAACTCTTTTCTTTTGCTAATTAAACAACTTCACCAGCACGTTTCACTGAGTTTGACTCCAGGCCACCCAAGACAGCACAGGGTTTGCATTCCAGATAGAGATTGTGATGACATGGAGCAGCACTGAATAGCCCAGGGATCCTTTGCCTCAGCTTTTTACCTTCAATATTGTACAACATCCCCACGGAATAATCTCTGTCTTACCAAGGCATGTTGTAACAACCTACAGGGGACCAAGAAATGGGTTAATTATTTTTACTGCCTGTGCCCTGGTGAACCAAAGGCAGGGAAAGGTGAGCCTCAAGTAAAGTCATTGAAATGCAGGAGTAAGTTTTGTACTTTGTCTCAATTAAATTCTGAATAAATCAGACTTGGCTTTAATTAATTCCATTGGTTACAAACAGGCTCTGTTGTCATCGCTTTGGGATAAAACAGAGCTGCCTGGTAGGATGTGAAGTTAAATTTACTGAGATAATTCTGGTTAGAAGGAGGGGATTGCAGCCCAGGGCCTCGGGGAGCCCGAGCTGGGCAGTGATGAGCACAGAGACACCCCCAGGGCAGCGAGGGACCGACGAGCCTGAATCAGGCCTGAAAGGTCCAATTGTCAGGAGTCAGGAGCACGTTCCCTTTCTGATCATCCAACAAAACCAATGGGAAATGTTGAAGTGAGCCGCCCAACTGGGAAACAATTCCATACCGCTTTGCTCCCCTAACACACTGGGTTAAAAACAAGAATATGCCACCCCTCATTGCAAAAATGCAGTGATTTCTGTTTGCTGGCTGTTGGAATTGACTCCAGCTGAACACGGGGCTGAGCCAGTCCAAGCACAGTGTGAGCCTCTGGGATTGAAGGCAACTGTAGTTTTCACAATGGCATCACTTCCACCCCCTTTGTCACTCTTTCTGCAGCCCAGAGTACAAAGGCACAATTAAAAAAAATGAAACCACTTGGACAATCTCAGCACAGATTTGAGAGGACTAATACCTTTAGTGCAGAAGAATAAAACCAAAGGCAACAGGATAACCTTTTTTTTTTTTTTTTTTTTTTAAATAGAGATGCAACGTTGTTATTTTTAGGGTTATAGTTAAAACTGTTCCATAAACTCATGGAGAGCAGGTCAGGAAGAAGCAGCTTTCTGTGGCTCAGACAAGTTTTATTTGCTAATATCCTCTGGATGCACTTCTTGCACAGACCAGATGGCTGGTTTATAGAAGAAACTGTTGAATTTAAGTGAAAGTGGAAATAAAGGACATATCCTGAGAAGGTATTCAAGAAAGTCCGTCCACTTTCGCTATTTCTTTCAGTTAAATGTTCCCTTAAAAATTAAATCAATGAAATCCTGAGGCATTAAAGGATAGAATAAACACACAGTTATATATTTCCTAAATTTCTTGCCTCTTTTCAGCATTAATTCTTGCATTTCTTTGCCACCTCAGGTTTGGGATAAACATGTGTTTCAGTGCAAGAGTATCTCTTTCTTCACTTTTGAGATTGCATCCACATTTGAGATTATATGGTTAAAAGGACAAATTAGAACTAAAGTGGAAGTTAAATTTTACTCAAATTAAGTTATCTTTAAGTCTATTAAAACCGAGATTCCCTTGGACCATTTATTTCATACACAGAATTTATTCAGTGCAATGTATATTTAATTTCTGATCAAAAGCTCTGTATTATATTTTTTTACATCAGTGGGATAATCAGATTCCAGAATTCCCTATGAAACTCTCTGCAATACAGAATTAGATTTGAGAATTGATTTTGCACTTGTTATGCTGGCTTCTCCCTGACCAGTCTTTCTTCCTGGCCACCTAAAAAATCAACACATTTCCCACTTGGGTGCCTCGGGTACGTTATTTTCACTATTTCCTAAGGTTATGCAGGTAATATATTCATTTAACAGAATAAAGGTGCCTGTGAGAGGGATGGCTGAAAGGATGCCCTGCTTTCCCTCGAGCCAGAGGCAGAGCGTTCTCCACGAGCTCCTCTGCCAGGGTATCAGCTCTCACAGCCTCTACTTCTGCTCCTTTATTTGTCACAGTTCCTGGGATTTGTTGAGTAAAATCATTCATGGGATAAGCTGTAAGTACTCTCTGATTTGATAATTTGACATGACTGTTGATCTTGTTTCATGCATTGTCTTCCCAGATTTGTCAGCCTGGAAAAGCAGGGAAAAAAGCCCAGGCAGGCTGGGAGTTGACAAGTGAACCGTGGCAATCCGTGCCCTCTCCGCATGTGCATCGACTTCAGGCGCTTAATGGGATGTTTATTTTCATTTGCAAGTTTTTTTGTCGTCACCCTGTCAAACACAGGCACAATTATGCCTCTCTACTCAGAAGTCTGGGTTGGAGTAAGGGGGTTTTTTTTGGTTTGTTTTTGATTTTCCCCAGTGGGTAATAGACAGAAGTAGTTTATTACTTCTGTAGCAAATGAATTACCCTTCTGGTAATGAAATAGCATTTATTGTATAAATATAGTCATGCAGCACAGAGAATATGCACACAATAACGGATAGACTGCAATTTCATATAAACCCAATAATAATCCCTAAGAAAATTTACCAAAACAGTCACAAAAACTGGGCTGGAACTTCTCTTTACTCATTTATTCAAGCCTTTACCCCAGCTTTCACCAAATGATTGGCCCAAAAGAAACCTCTGGAGAAAGAATACATTCCTTATAAGCAAGAGAGCTGAGCTTAGACTGTCCTAAAGTATGGGTGGAGTCTTTTGGGATTTAGAGGGGAATTTTTTTAAGAAATGGGCTGATTTACTTGTGAAAACATGTAATTGTACTCCCCCTTAGTCTGAAAGAAATCAGATCAAATGGGCCAGACAATACTGTTAAGTGCCCCACTATTTACTTGAGATATTTCTTATTTCTGCTCCTAAACCTTGAGATTTGGCAGGGCTAACTGGAGTCTCACCCCCACGCTGGACAGGTGCGTCCGTGCCAGAGGGGGCAGGGCTGCAGCCCCCAAGCCCGCGGTATCAGTGCAGCTGAACTGCTGGGCTCCCCCAGCAACTGCATCCATTCCCAAGGGCATGAGTTACAGCAGCAGTTGATGAAGTTAATTTTGTAATTGAAACCAGTGCAGAAAGGCAATGCAGATCCTCCCTCCTGCACAGGGACGAATTCACACCTGAATGCTAATTTGGAGGGATAATTGCAATTGTGTATTGGAAACTGCTTTAGTGCAATGCTGTAAGCCAGAGGGTCTCCAAGTGAATTCAGGGGAAATGGTAGTTCACAACCTTATAGTAAGTCATCCATAAATCCTAGGAAGGAGGAGTTGGGTGGTGACTAGCCAAGAAAAGGAGATTTGGAAGACTTACAGCTCAGTCCCTGTTCACTGCCATAAACATCACGGTTTCACCCAGTCCCTGGGGCCTGCAGCTCATTCTGGTCACAAAATTGTTTTACTTGTGCTGCAACTTCAGTGAGAACAATAAATTAGAGGGCTGATGTGGCCTGGGGCACCCATTTGAAACAAGTTTGTGGGAACATAAAGGAGGAAGGGGAAAACCTGCTCTTTATGTTTACCTACAACAGCACTGGGAAGTTCCATTTCAGGGATTTCTGTTTGCAAAGTCCCTTTCCTGTTGTGAGAATTCTCTCCTTGCTGTTCACTGGGTGAGAGCTCTGCAAGGACCTGCCCAGCTCTGTTGTGGTGACCCTCCTGCTCAGAGCTCCAGGAGCTCTTGTTTAAGAGGGGAAATGTCTAACAGGGCCGCGGGGATGGCACTGTCAGCTGGCAAGACCTTTTCTTAGGGGTTAGTTTATTTGAAGTGCAGACAAAGTACCTTGGAACTGTAAAGGGTGTGTCAGTCCTGGCTCACTGTCTGATTTGGCCAAGACCTGTCAAGGAGACTAAAATACCCCAAATTTAAGGGGAACAGATGAAAGAACTTTAGTAATAAACATGATGATTTAGGGAAAGTCCTGAGTAACTCACTTGATTATACACCATACATAAGAGTGGACAGGAGACCCCATAAAATTTGCTCACAAGCAATAGAGATTTAATTCAGAATACTTCAATTTTCAAGCAGTTTCATTTTAAGAGAAATATTGTGCTATAATACTTGAAGTCTTTACTTGGAAGATATTGGGTAACCCCTATAAAAATCAATCATTGTTCTGTTTCAGTAGCAGATATTTGTTAGATTTTTTTAAATGAATGCAAAAGATTTATGAGAGTTATTAAAATTGCAAAGCTAACCCAGTTATTCAAATCAAATGTGATCAAATTATTCAGCCTAAAATAGCAACTTTTTTAAATTTAATATTTGGAGCCCACGAGGAGATTGTAAATGCACTGCAGACTTCAATGACATCTAAGCTTTAAATAAAGTAGATATTGTAAAACAACCCAATATTAAATTCAGTGCTAATTAAAGCCATAAACAGGTTATGTGTGCGTGGTAATAGATGAAGCACTTCTGGGAAATAAGGCCTTTAAACAAGCTTGGAGCACCAAGCAAAAAATGAGCTCATCAATCCCATTATTAATTCATCCCTAAGAACACGACTCTGCCCGCGTAAGCCCTGACAAAAGAGCCCGAGCATTAATTTTGCAGAGCCAAGCGTGGCTGCCCTGGGAGGCAGAGCAGGCAGGGCTGAGCCCCAGCTGAGCACCTGGGGCTGCACACACAGGGCCCTTCCCACCCCGGCAGCGCCAGGTCAAAGCCTTCTGCAGGGGGAAGGGTTATTAAGCAGCAGACCTGGAGTGAGAAACACTAAAAAGAGCTGTTA
The DNA here is from genome assembly GCA_035583155.1 of Acropternis orthonyx. Classification (NCBI taxonomy): domain Eukaryota; kingdom Metazoa; phylum Chordata; class Aves; order Passeriformes; family Rhinocryptidae; genus Acropternis; species Acropternis orthonyx. The sequence continues at coordinate 1,731,849 of JAWWEU010000138.1, read as the reverse complement.
AAAGCAGAGCTGGTGGTAAAGGCAGCTGAGGAAAGGGCAAACATTCCCCACACAGTGAATAAAGAGTGTTCCTCCCCATGTTAGAACTCCTTTCCTTTTCAGCATGAAGGATCTGCCCTTCTGTCAGCATGGAAAATCCAGTTAGATTTTGTGGTGGCAGCAGGAATGGGAGATACCACGCTAAGCATTTGCCCTATTTCCTCAGACTACATGGTCAGCAATTTGCTGGGAAGAGAGAGATTTGTGAAATTAGTGTTTTAAATGCACCTTCCATCTATGAATCTTGCTTCCTCATTTCGAATTTCACACAGGGAACGTGGGAGAAGGAATACCGGAAAGCGTGGAATAGCTGCAAGGGATGCCCAGGGATTTTACAGTCATCCATCATTTGAGTGAATTACATTGCTGAAGGGAAAATACTGCACAAAATACTTCAAGTAGAAGTTCACCCTTTGCCTTCTCCCAGGGGAATCAGACCCAAAAAATTAGGAAAAAGGCTCTTGTACTTTCCAAAGTAAATGATGTGAAGTGATGGTACGATATGAAAAGACAGGCTGGCACCCCCCAGCTGTTCCTCTCCTCAAAGGCTGTGCACTGCCATAAAGGCAGCTCCCTTGGCTCCCCAGGGCAAAATCAGTGCATACTGTAAAAGCAGCTTACCGAAGGTATGTCAAGACTTGCTGGTTTTCCTTGAGCAGAACATTTTATGGGTAACCCATAAATATGATCGATGGCACTTCAACAAACGAGAGCACCACAGTAACTAAAGTCATGGGAGAGACCACGCAGAGCTAGAGCAGCGGGACATCCTCACTTTGGTTTTGTCCAAACAAATCTGAGCCACAGAACTGAACCATTGCAACATTACCAACATGGAACAAACATTTTCCAGCAAATTTATACCCTGGGAGTGTCCCGCTCCTGAGAACTGAACCTCATCACCCTCCCCAGTGGACGGTGCACTGGCCTGAACGGTTTCAGCCCAGCCAGTCTCCGACATCAAACACCGTGTCCTGCAAGCCTCAGGACTGAAATGTTCCACTTTAGGTGCATTTGCAGGCATTAGTATTCCAAAGAAAAATCCAGCTGCATCCTGAGGTAGCTCTGTCTTTCCAAGTTGGCAAATAGTAAGAACAAACAACCTCAAAGTTTTAGACAACTGTGCCAGCAAAGATTTGGGACTTCCCATTGTCCCACGTGTCCTTGCTTTTCACCTCAGCTGGGAATAAACAAACTCCCGATGACACAGGAGGAGGTAGGACATTTGACTGTGCCTTTTGGGATCAAAGGCCCCGTCCCACCTTTTCCTAACCTCTGCTTTCATCACGGAATCACAAGAGAGAAGCACAGAGCGACTTGGGCTGGAAGAGCTCTCAGGAGGTGTCTGTTCCCACACCCGCCCACGGCAGGCCCAGCTTTAATGAGGGATCACGTTGTCCAGGGCCTCGTCCAGTCAGAAGTTTGGAATGTCCTCCCAGCACACCCAAGGACAACTAAAAGCAGCCCCAAAAACTGAACTGTGCTGGCCTCTGCTCTGTGCTGGGACAGTGATGTGGAGAATAAAACTAATTACTTCTGATTTTTAATGTTGTTGGGTTTTTTTTTCCTGGGGACAGAGAGTTGCTTTTTATTTCTTTTATATATATGTTTCTTTTTAATTCTGGCATAAAAATAAATACATCTCATTAGCTCAATCCCATTCCTGGTACAAAAACCACTGCAAGTTGCTTTCCCCTGGTTTTGGGCCATGTCACACCACTGTGGGTTGCCACCAGAGCTGACTTTAAAATCCCTTGTCCCATCACCTGAGCATACTCTGCATGAGCTCTGGGCTGTGTGCATTGTTCTATATACCAGAAACACTGATCCCACTAAGACTTCCAGCCTTGATCAACAAAACATTAGAATCTTATAAACTTTATGCCCATTAACAAAAAAAAAAAAAAAAAAAAAAGAAAATTCTAATTAATGTAGATGAGACCAACACAACCAACTTTCCTTTGCAGAACTGAGACCTGTCATTGCAGAAAATGACAGAATGTGATGTGTTGACTGAAGTTAATGAAAGCCCAAGTGGGGTCAGTCCTGAGAACCCCATCAGGCAGTGCTAGGTGCTCTTCAGGAGTACATTCCTGTGTGAGATGAGATGTGGAAGACCAGGATAAAGAACAAACCACACTGAAGAGGAGACACGACTCACCTGTTCATTTCTTCAAGGCAGTCGGTCGCAAAGTAGAAGCTCTTTATTTTGGGGTGACATGCTTTGAAGGCACTGTAAAAAGAGCACAAAGAATAAAACCACCTTTTTTCCAGTTTGTCTACAAAGAGGGACCTGCCCTGTGATTCTTCAGCATGGGGCAGGTTTCACAGGCATTTGTAACCTTCAGGCTGAATCTGGCTGCACAAATCTATAGCTGGATTCCTCCCGCTCTGATTACATCTCCATTTGGGAGCCTGATGCTTTGTAAAATTCCAAAAGCCCTTGAATGACTTAGAAATACAAATCCTTTCAATAACCACTGATGTTCCACATCTAACAAATTCTTGAAAATCTTGTTGAGTATATTGAAGCACATCTTAGTTGTATTCCAGAGATCAACTAAAGCAGTAAGTGTTTGATCCCCCACCTCTGCTCATATACTGCGATGTTTTGTGTCCTACAGAAAGAAACACAGAGGGCTGCCAAGTTATGTTAAATTAGAAATCACTGGAATAATAGATAATAATCAATCTGACAGCATGGGTGATTATAGTTCACATAAAATGCTTTTTATTAATGCTTTTATGTGGTATAATCCCTGAGCTCTCCCTCAGCTGAGAACAATAATCGTATTTTTACAAAATTTTTGTGGGGATATAATGAAAAGGAGTATTTCTGTCAAGCAAACCACAAACTCCCAGCTTTAAAGGCTATTAATTTGATTAGCTGGCAAATGTTAAAAAAATGCCACACTATCATTCATAATATTTGTGTTAAAATACTGACATTTAGATGGTAATTGCCAGATGTCAGAATTAGATTAGGAATCGTTACACATGTAATTATGAAGAACCTGTGATGGAACGTTTCCACTATTAATAGTTTAAATGCAAATGAGTGTTTTATTAATGACTACAGTTTCTTGCAGTTTTCAGAGACAAAAAGAAAGAAGCTTCCCTTGGTCACACTGATTTTCTTTTATATTTTGTTAATTAAAATGCATCCAATAACAGGCTTTCTTCACAAAAGTCCCACAGAAGAGTTGTATTTATGTGCAGTTTCCTTTTTCGTGAGATTACAGGGATAAAAGGTAAGGTTATCTCTGCACAGGAGGTCATCATAAACCAGCTGGATTCCATAAAACAAGGCTGGAGAGGTATTTAAGTATTGTTTTGGCATCAGGGCACCGATAATTCCAGCTGCAGAGCTTCATCCCCCTGGCTACTTCCTGCTTTGCACATAAAGGCAGTGAGCAAATGAGAAACCCCACACAGGGTAGAACCTTTCTGCTGCCCACTAGATGGCATAGGCTTGTTAATTATACCTACTTTTGATCATTATATAAATGTAGTGTTAAGGATGCTGTGATCAAACTGATCAGCGTGATTTTTGTGTCCAAAATTCTTAACATTCTTAGTGTGCTGCTTCTCAATGCAGACCTTTTTCCTCCCCTGTGACCACCAAGTCCCAGCAGCTCCAGCTGATCCTTGGAAACAGCTGCTGCCTGTGTGTGGGTAAGAAAGGAGAGAGAGTTTTGGGCATGTCTTTGTACCCATATGAATTAGAGTAGGACACTGCACATCATTAATTACACAGTAATTAGTAAACACTGGACCTCCTTACAGAAATTCCTCTCAGTACTAAGTTTTTAATGCTTAAAACAGAAAATTATGACTAAGCAAACACTCCTGCGTAGTTATATTTGTGGTCTGAACTCTGTGCAACATCTGCACCTTCTCCTGCTCCATTAGCCCAGCATCTCCCAGTGCTGAGGTGTAAGGCCTGGCTGGAACTGGAGAGGATTATGTGGTGGATCTAAAGATCCTAATCCTTTTGGCTGATCCTGGGAGAATATCACACGATGGAGTTCCTGCTTGTAAACAGGATTATTTTCCTAGACAGGACATTTATATACATAAAAAGCATTAAAATGCCAATATTGGGGTTTCAAATCAGCGTTTTAAAAGAATGTGTCAGTGTGATAAACAGAACTGAGTTTGGCTCCACTGTGCTCTTGTAACGTGATCCAATCTGTGGTCAGTGGATCATTTGCCAGTGGAAGGTGTCCCTGCCCGTGGCAGGGGGTGGAATGAGATCACCTTTGAGGTCCCTCCCAACCCAAACCAGTCTGGGATTCTGTGATTATTCGTTGGACTGTTACATTCCCGCAGGAACTCTACCTCCATCAAGGGACAGGGAGGTGAAACCAGGCTATGCAACAGGAAAGGCACTGCAGGGCTCCTGTCTCAGCTGGGAAAGGATTTGTCAATGTGTCATAAAATGCAGGAAGGGCAGGAGTTTTGCCAAGGGTAAAGCAGTTAAATCTGCAGGTCCTCCTGCCTGTGCAGCGGAGTCCTCACGAGCCAGGGCCCAGCAAACAGACTCAACTGGATGCTACAGGAACGTTCCTCAAGGTCTTTTTGCCTGATATTTTATTGATTTCCTGAGACGGTGAGAACTGCAGCTGCAGTATTGCACTGGATTGCACTGTTCCACGTTTACAGGCTGCAGACAACAGGCCTTTATTGTTACGACATGGAGACCCCAACTCTGGGCAAGCTTTTCATTGAAATGCTTTGCAGTTCTGTCTCAGGGCTGCAAAACATGACAATAAATCCATCTTCATCTCCCAGCAGTATCACAAAGATGATTACTGGGGAAACATTTAGATACACCAGCATCAGGAACTGGAGAAAAGTCTCCCGGGAAACAATTGGAGATGTATAAATATGAATAATGCAGAAGAATGACAGACATATAGATATATATTTACATTTTGATGTTTGGGAGGGCCCCAAACTGGATGCAATAATGTAGATGTGGTGTAATGAGTGCCAAGGATAAGGGAATAATCACTTTAAGCAGCCCAGGAAGCTGCTTCCCTGGGGGTGCCCACTGGTGGCTCAGTGGGGTTTGCTGTCTACAAACACTGCCACATTCTTTTCAGAAGCAATAAAATCCCTAAAACTGCAGTTCTACTCAAACCAGAACTTCATGTCTATGTGAGGTAAAACCTCCTGTCTACTTGAACCACATCAATGGCACTGTACAGAGTTCTGACTGCACAGTTTCAATATGAAGTGACAATTTATCCTTGGTAAATTTAAGACCTAAATTTGCATTAACCAGGCAATGAAAGTTTTCACTAAGTGGAAATTGCTGAAGGTTCAGGCAAAGCGCTAGTTAATGATTAATTATATTTGTAGTTCAATTAATCTTTATACTTGGGGATCAGCTTCATCATGGGGCATTATAATTACCAGTGTCTTTGAAAATAACACGATATTCCTGTCACACCACAGCAGGCAGACTGAGATAACCACGATTTCTGCTACAGTATGATCATTTTTAATCAGGGAGATGCAGGTGTGGCCTAAAAGCAGTGGAAAGGGTTTCAGTGTCAATGCAAAAAGCCTCCTTTCATAGGGACAAGGTCATTCTACGTCCAAATATAGCCTGGAGAGCTGAACCAGCCTGAGATAATGCTGGGGTATAATAATCAGGGGACCTTCATTAAATGCATTACTGAGGCAAATCATCAAACCATACAGAATAATGCACTCAATTGCTGTATAGTCTTGTGAAAATTCTTTCTTAAGGCTATTCCATCCCCCGTGTGCTGTGGACATCAGGAGCAGCCAGGCTATGAAACGGAACTCTCATCCAACAGAAGAGTGGGAAAGAGAAATCCATTAAGTATTCCAGTAAGACTTCAAATTCTTTTGTTCAAAAGGATTTAAACCTTTCCCATCAATGGCTCTGAAAATAACAGAAATCTGAGGGGAAATCCAAGAGTCTCAAAATGTTCTTAATTTTGCTTTTGAGAGAGTTGGAGGAAAACTGACACTGGGATTTCATCTTTTCGGTGGTATCAGTCAATGGAATCATGCTGTGCCCTTGGAAAGGCAGCACAGGACAGGTAAGAGCTCCCCAGGTGTGCTCCCAGGGGCTGTGGCTTGGAGCTGGCTGGACACAACCAGGACCCTCCATTCCCACATGCTGGATATACCAAGTGAGCCTGACACTGCACTTACTTTCTCTGCTGCTCCAGAGGAGCAGATAAAAGTGGCAAATGTAAAGTGTGGGTTTTGGGATGGGGGGAAATATATAAATGATAGTCCATGAAGGAAGAAATCAAAGGGAAATTCAGCTCAGGAGAAAAGGGAATATACTCTGAAGATCTTCATTACGCTTTTACCTCTGGACCTGCCTCTTTCTGAAAGGATTCAAAGCCTGAAGGTTCGGAGCTTTCAGTTGTGTGCAAAGTCTTAGTTAATCGGTCCTTTTCCTGAGCACACACCCCCCAGAAATGGAGCTCTGAGCAGAGTTCTGAGGGACTGTGTTCTCCTGCTTGGAGGAATGCTCTGGAAGCTATTTCTAGCTGTGCACAATGACCTTCTGTTTGATCCTGGTTAATTCACTGAAATCTGTTAAGTGCTTTATATTCCAACAAAAGGGTATTATTTTGCCTATATTTTTGCTCAATATCATTATTAATATCTACTCATTGCTCTGAGGTATTTATAGTGCTCAGTTCATGTGTACTTTCTATAGTGATAGCCTCAGCTGAAAAAAGGAGTAGAAGCATAAATTGCACTGTCTTGTACTTCTGAGACACAGTAATAATATCTCCAGACAAGAACAGGCAATGAAGAGGTTTGATTCTCTGATGAGCAGTCTCTGTGGCAGTTCAAATCTTCCATACTCCTATTACACACGTTCACATTTGTAGGACTTGTGTTCCTCAGACCAAAACTGTATTCAGACATTGCAAAAGCACACCAAAAAAAATCCAGAATGCTTAGTTAAAAGCAGGAAAGCATAAAGAAAACAAATGCAAGTTATTGAGGAGATACCAGCAAAGGGCTTGTTTTAAAGCATTGGAATTGTTCTGTGAAACCTGTTAATTCCAATCCCAACACTGCTTGGAAGCGATTTCCTGCGAGTGCCTTATTAAATATGCCTTAATTATGGAAAAGCTTATCACGAGCTTTTTACTGGGAGCAGAATGTACCAGTTGCAATATGCACATAAGCAATGATGCAGTGTTCATTCTGCATATGGAACTTCAATATTTTAGCAGTTGAGAGCAACACAATATTGGGGATGCAAAGCTTCCTCCATAAAGGAGAACATTAAGATTATATTTACTATCCCTTGCTAGGATATTTTTGATGCTGTTTCCTCTGGGAATTGTTTATGGCACACTTGATTCTGAACCTGAGAAACTCTTCTCTCCTGGCTAAAGTGCCCCTTGTTCTTTGCTTTACTTATTTCACTGAGGTTGTCACTGAGCTTTCTGGCAAGCTGAGCAAAGGGTTACTCAAGTCACTCTAATCCAGTTTATGAAGTTTGCATTACATCTTTTATAATAAAGAGACATACTAAAGCTTAGGGGGATCTGTGATGTATTATTTAGAGATTTCAAGGTTTTCTGAGTAACTTCCTTGTCTGGACTTGGCAAATGTTTATCACTATATACAGTAGTTTATAAAGATAATCGACACTGTACTCACTGTTTTCGTCTGCATTCAATTGCTCTGTCTATCCTGAACTCGGGCAAACTGATGAATCCTTCCGCTTTCTCATCCTGTCAAAAGACAAGAAAAAGTGATGAGAAGAGCATGGAATTAAAGGAGAGAGAAAGGAGCAGCACCTCTTTGAGTTTTATATAAAGAGCAACCCCCCAGGCAAACAAAACAATGACCATATTTTCTCTTTACTGTTTTTACTCTGAAATGTATTTAATTCATCCCAGAATGTCAATAACTTTTATGAAATAATATGTAGTTTGTCAAAGGAGGCCCAGTCATCCTAATCTCCCTTTGCTGAAGATCACAGAAAACCTTCCAGCACCAATACAGCACCTAAAATTGCATTTAAGGCCTCAACAGAGGAGAATTCTCAGATTCTTTGTGCCATAGCTGTGTTTTCCAGGTGTTTGGTGATGTCTCCCTGCGGAGGCAGGACTGGCAGCCCATCTGCCCTGCTGCCAGAAAGGGGGAGGCTCCTGCAGGTGATGGAATGGAGAGGGAATAACTGGGAAGGGCATCTCCTCACTCTTCTGCTTCTTTTGCAGTCGTTCAGCAGGAAGAGCAAGGGGACTTACTAACACCAGTCATACTTTTGAGAAGGATTTGCAAGTGCTCAGTGAAGGAAGGCTTGGCTGTACCAACAGAGCCCACACCTCGTGTCACCAGCACAGACCCCCCAGAGCCCGAGGGCCTGGAGCAGCACTGCCCTGGGACAGGAAAACACCAAAACTGGGGACGATCATAAATAAAACTGCTCTCCTGAAGAAAATGGGAAATGGGGAGTGGAATAACAGTGGTCACTGCACGCTGGGCCTCACTGCCCACAAATACAGGAGCAGCATCAGCCCATTTGGTGATTCCCCCTCTCTTCTTTCCCCTACACTTTGGCAGATTGTACCAGTGGGCTGCGGTAAAATCTCAGCACGAACAGTGTTTTACACACAAGGAACTGCAGACTCCAGGATAATTCAGCAAAAAAAGCAAGAGGAACATCTAAACAAAAGTAACTTTTTGATAAAGAGACCTACAAACTGAGATTTTCACATCTGCCTCACACAATGCCTAACACAAACACATGTCCCACCTCACACATGCCCTCACTCCCTGAAACTGGAGGGAGCTGAGTGCGAGCACTGCCAGTCCAAGGAAATGCTCCCTGTGGGACAGTATCAGCCACTGACATTCGTTTCTTTCCGGGCCCCAGGAACACCTGCTGTTTTATTAAGCTTGAACAGGGACTTGGAGACTTAAAAAGCCCATTTCAATGGAAATATTTGCAGCTAGAGCAACCCAGGGCTGGCAGTGAGCGTGGCACGTCAGTGGCATATCCAGCCAGGCACTGAGAACAGACCTTGGCCAAAAGAATTTGAAAGCCCAAGGTTTCAGTCTCACTTTCTGCAGTACTTACATTCTGGTTCGTGTACCAGTACAGGGAGGAATCCTTCAGAATGAACCAGTACTTCTTCCATTTCTGTGTGAAATAACCTTTGGCATCCTTTTTCTTCCAGAGCCAGCCCTCGCAGTCCCCGTGCCCCAGGTCTTTGCAGGAAATGCGTCTCCTGCTCACGCTGGACAGGGAACTCCCTGGGAACACAGCCAGGACAACAGCGGTCACACGGACACAGCACTCATTCCTAACGGTGATCCAGCCCCAAACCCTCCCAGCCAAACCCTCCCCAGCCTCAGGGAGAGGACACGGAATGAACGACTGCCAAATTCCCAGCCAAGCAATATGACACCTCAGAACACACGGGTCTGGGTATTTTAATTCAGTGTTTACTGGGGTGTTTGCTATCACATCAGAAATACTTGAGTGAAGCTGAACTTTGGCATGTGACCGGCACCAAGTTTTGATCGGGGAAGGAGCCTCAGTTTGTAGTTTTGAAATCAGTTACCTTTTGACCATTTCCTGCTCTTTACCCTGAGGGAAGCGTAGTGGAATGACTGCAAGGAAAAAGAAATAAATTATGAAACAGCAATGCAAGTAACAGCAAAGTCATGTACCAGTGACAGTCCCACCCACCCCCAGGGGCAGCCTGCGGTTGGTTAGCCCAGCATTACTGATCACAGCATCTCCTTTTTGGCACTTTCTCTTCCTACTCTTATAAATGTCATAAAGGAAAAAACAGTGCCAAACCTGAAAATTAAAATCCAGGTTTTTACTTTATTACAATTTATTTTTAATTTATTACAATTGCAGTCAGATCATTAAAGATTACTTGCACGAATAGCGATGCAGTAGTTTGAAAACTAAGGACACAAACTCACAGAGTGGTCTAATAAATGACTGATATTTGAACTTTCTTGTAAGTACTGATGAAATAGTCATACAAATATCAGTTCAAAGAGAAATAGCCACCCCAAACATTATGTGGTTAATGTGCAAAGCTCAATGACATGTTGAAGTCACATTCTTTAATTGTCTCCAGCCACAAGAACAATTCAGTCTGTTGGGTTGTTAGGTCAACAGAATAACTCTGAGGAAAACAAAAGCAATTCTCTCTCTCTTTTGTGGCTCCATTAGAAAACTGTTACAGATTCTGAAGAAAACCCTAAAGGCATCTCACTGTTCAAACCTTCCAAAAACAGGATTAGTACTCAAAAACTGGTAAGGATTTACCTCAAGTCTGTAAATGCTTAAGCATTCTAGAAAATAAACAGCTGGAAACAAAGACTCCAGCTATTGGAGAGACCAAGAAGTGGAGGGAGGAGCGGTCTGGACATTTACAGACCTATTGGTACCCTTTGTGTAATTTAACCAGTTCCCAGCTTTGAACACCTTCCAGTGACTTGCAGGAATCAGCAGCTCCTGAGCACCAGAGGAGACAAAGGTTAATGTTGCTCCTGTGCTGGAGGAAAGGGAGTAAAATACAGCCAGGAAATGCAAAAGCAAAGGTCTGTGAGGAAGCCTTGAATGTGCACAGCAACACCGGGGGTTTATTGATGTATTTCTAATCCCAGCAGCAGAATGGGCAGTCAGGTTGGGTGGGACGCTCATGTGGTGACTGAAACAATCTGTACAATGGGCTTCTTTCCATACCAATGCTTTAGGGAAAGCAGGTATATTTCTGGAAAAGACAAATATTTCCACAATTTAGGCTAAAAAAAATATAAAATACAGTGATAGAGTAAAACCCTAGAATCAAATTCCAGTTTTCACGTGGGATTAAACGTGAAGAGTTGCCAGGCAAATGGGACACCTGGAGGAGAAACTGGTGTGCATCTTTTAATAAAAAAGTTTGAAAAATAATGAAAATACAAGCAAAACAAATCAAGGAGAGCTGAAAATATTAGTTCTGCTAACAAGCTAAGTTAATTAGTCTTACTCTGTTTTGCTTCTGCTCACATACAACATATTCAAAGCAAGAAAACTAGAGAAAGTGAAAGGTTTGCAGTACCTTGGGAATCCTTAGTTAATCAACACCGCTAATGTACCAAATTCGAGCTCCTTATTCCAAAAGATAAAGGAACCACCACAACACAATTACCGTGGTGGCAAAGACTCTAAGAGCAGCTCTGAGTGGCTCCAAGTTGCCAAGGGAGACAGAGAGGACGGGGGAGCTCCCTGGGGCTGCCAGCTCAGCTCACACCACAGCCGGGCTGGGGTGGCACAGCAGGCACCCCCTGCCAGCCCAGCCCAGCCCATTCCTAGATTTTTGTTTTTGGCTCTTCCATAACAGACAAATGTCAAGATTCAGGAGTTCTTGAGTATCTTTTAAAAACGTGACAGTGAATTGAAGAACTGAGGATTTTTTTGCTTCTTTAAGGTGCATTTATAAATAGTTACCTTCCTCATGGATGTGCTTCCTGGATGGTCAATGGCAGAACTTGCATATCTGGGACAGAGAGAAGAAAGATGTCAAATAACCACAGGAAAACAACTGATAATCTGAATATGTAATGCACACACACACCGTGCCTTTCCAAACATATCCAAGCTTAGAGTCCCGGAACATTTTGCGACAGGATGCCACAGATACGAAAATGTTACACTTTAAAATGCAAAAACACTTCACTGCTGGATCTGAGCTCTCTTCTACTAAACCCTTCTTTTCTTGTTCACGTGTAATAGTGCGTTTGAGATAACCTGCAGAATCTAGAAAAAGGAGGAGCAGTCACTTACATCAACTAAAAAAACCACCCAAATACAAATCAAATAATTGTTTCAGGATGTTTCCAGAAATATTCATTGCATATTATCACATAGGAAAGGCAAAGTATTAAGGAAATAACTGCAAAACTTCAAGTTACATTTACAGGCTCATTCTGAAATCCCTATCGTATCCTACAGCTTCCTCAAATGTATTTCTGAGCTATTGCTGTTTGACAGAAACATAAAGGACTTAAGCAATGTCTGTTCTGAGTTTGGGTGTGCTGTGCCCAGCTCTGGGGCAGACACTGGAATTTCCATGGATAAAAAGGCTGCCTCCCTCCTTATCCCTTTTTTAGAACCTGGACTAATACACACATGCAGCATTTTAGATTTACCTACCTGGTCCCAGGAACGCATTTTTAATCACTTGGCCAGGACCCATGATTTCTATTTAGGTTATTTGAACCTCCATTGTTTATCACAACAAGTAAATTCTCATGGCAGATTAATTATTGAGTATTTTGTTGAGATGTGAAATCCCTCCTCGGCTCCAGGCTGGCTCAGGAACTGGCTCACGACTGTGCCACGGGCTATTACTGGATGCTTCCAGTCACTGAGGTGCAGCTGCACTGCTCTGCAGGTGTATTTGTGCATGACAAGCTGGCAAAACCACGTCAAGACTGAACAATACTTTCTAAATATTGATCTCTTCTTATCTCTCCAGCACTAACCACAACTCCAAACACAACGATTTCCTCACTGTGGCCGTGATTAAAACAATCCTTGGGAGTTATTTGCAAAGACTAACTGTGTTATGAAAAAGAGCTCGAGCAGCACTTTCCCCCTGGAAAGCAAGAGCAGAGACTCAGGGAAGGTGCTGAGCAGTGCGGGAACGATGCACTTGCCGTGCCCGGCTCTCCCCGCGGGCTGGGCCGGTGAGCGGGGCCGGGAGAGCTGCGGGCTCCGCGGGGTCAGCACGGGGACATCGCTCGGGCGAGCCGGCAGGCTTTGCTGTCACCACCAAAAGCATCCTCCTAAAGCCAAGTGAAGATCAAAGAACGCAGAGAGCCCCGCTAAGCACAGAGCCAGATGTCCTGTGCCCATTACCCTTCCCCGCCGGGAAACACCAGCAGGGCAGCGGCTCCGGCTAACCAGGAAAGCAGAGCGGCTGCTGCTCCAGGAACAGCTGGCTCAGTGCCCTTCCCAGAACCTCAGAGCACTGCCACACTCACGGATTCCACCTCCACTCTGGCATGTCCTAAACCACGGCCCTGCTCAGAAGTGGAGTCACAACTTCCCCGTATCATTTACCAGAAGAACTTCTTGAGAAACCTGAGTGTGCACCTTGTGGCTTGGGTTCTGCAGGGACTCCTGCACAATGCAAGAGCATCTTAGAGTAAGAAAAGTGTCTGAACATCATACTTAGCGACCAGGAAGAGGCTTGAGATAAGGCTTGCTGTATTTACAGAAAATCACCTCTTAGGTAATTTAAAAATTGGTATTAGCATGGAAATTATAAACAGATTTGATGAATGGCTTAAAGCACCACATTTAGTATTAAACGAGGTTATGTTGAAAGGAGAAATATAATACTGGAGAAGGAATAAGAGTGAAGTTGCTCTGTTGAGGTAGCAACCAGTTTTATTCTGTATTTTTGCTAAGAATTTTGGGTTAAAGGGGTGCCCCAAAGATGGGGAAGACTGAATTTCTCAAAGGGACTTGCAAACGCGTGAGAAGAACTAAACTACCTTGCTCATAGAAATGCATTTCAATTTAGTGATAGAAGTGCAAAGTGCTGATTCAGGGAAGGAGAAAGAATGTTTGCTGCCAGCTGGAAGATGACCCCCTTTCAGACCTCAGTGGTGGAGAAGACTCAGGCAGGACAGACCTGAGCGTGTGATGCAGCCCTGAAACTTCTCCAGCCGCACGGTGGGTTTGAAGCAGAGCTCAGATTGCTCTGCCTTGTGTGTCACCCAGGGGCGGTGTCTGGGTGTGGGACTGGACAGTGTCTCACACCGAGGGGGCTGAGGGGTCCCGCCCTGTGCAAAGTGCAGGGCCAGATGCACGATGCAGATGTGCAAAGGTGTTTGGGTGAAAGCAGAGGTGTAAGGCAGAGGGACCCCGTGCTCTGCTCGAGGCTGTGACAAAGCTGGCCTTGCTCTGCCTTCCACTCCTCTGAGGAGGCTCAAAAGCTCCCTGTTCCTACTGACATTCCACACTCTCACCTTCCTCCCACAGCTGGTCTTTCAGCACAGCTTTCTTGCAGCCTGTGGGACACTCTGTTACGCACAGAAATGACTTCTGCTGTTGGGCTTTTTTAAACAAAGGATGCAGTAGTACAACACAACCTCCATAGATCCACGTACAGTTAAAATCACAGAATGGTTTAGGTGGGAAGGGACCTCAAAGCCCATCCAGTGCCACCCCTTGCCATGGGCAGGGACACCTCCCACCAGCCCAGGTTGCTCCCAAGTCCCGTCCAACCTGGCCTTGGACACTCCCAGGGATGGGGCAGCCACAGCTTCTCTGGGCACCCTGTGCCAGG
>JAWWEU010000138.1:1673141-1717076 GCA_035583155.1 Acropternis orthonyx | reverse complement strand
GACACTCCCAGGGATGGGGCAGCCACAGCTTCTCTGGGCACCCTGTGCCAGGGCCTGCCCACCCTCCCAGGGAACAACTCTATCCTAATATCTAACCTAGATTTCCCATCTTTCATTGAAGATAATGTTATTTCATCCAAATATATCCATCTATCCACACAGTTTGTCTCCTGCTCCCCAAAGCCTATCTCTATGGGATAAATATCTGGAAATTTGATTTATTTTGGATAAATCTGTTTAAATCGCTTAAAAGAAGGTTATTAGAGGGAAGAAGACATAATTCTGCCTCTGAAAATATTTTTCAACATATTGAAAAGATATAATAAGGTCATGGTTTGGGCCGGAAATCCAATATGCGTGGGAGAAGGATTAGGAAAGGGAGAGTGATTCTATAAAAGAATAGCCTTTTGCTATGAAAGTTTGCCAAAATTTCATCAAGTCATATGTCCCTGGAAAGTATCTGTTGGCAGATGTCCTGTGGAGACCTGTGTCCTGTCCACCAGGGATGCTCCATCTGGATTGTAACGTCCCTGCCAAACTGGGCATGTGCAGCCCTCTTGGAATAACGAGGCACCCTTTGCCCTGTGAAGAACAAAATTCCTTTGAAGAACAAAATCCCACTGCAGCCCTTCCGTGTGACTGCACAAAAGCGTCTGTGGTTTCTTTCTGCTGTGGAAAGTCAGAGAGGAAGGACCTGGGGAGGCACAGCCAGAAGAAAGGGGAGAAAAGGGAGTCACTGGAAATAAGGGGAAGCAAATGTGAGGGAAGAGCAGGACAACAGAGGCTAAATACAGTAAATAATCAAGATTTACACAAAACAGTAAGTTTTGAAGACTCAAGTATGAGAGATGAAAGGTGAAATGCAGCTGTTGCTGAAGCAGAGACCGAGACTGCTGTGCCCCCTCACACAGGATGGGCTGCTCGGGGTGGGAAGTGGAACAAAAGACTCAGCGGGTCTATATTTAACTCACTGCAAAAATAAGGGCCCCCCCACCCCGAGGTGAGGGCAGGGATGGCGAGATAACAGAACACACCGCGGTGCTGATCACGGAGAGCCGAGAGCTCACGCGTGCCTCGGCTGCCTGCCTGGGGCCGGCGCTGCCCCGCTCGGGAATGGAATGCCCCCCGTGCCACTCGGGGGCTGGGCACACTCCGGGAGAGGGGCAAGGGCTGGCACCCCCCCAACATCAGGCACGGGGTGACCACCAGGTCCTGCTGTCCCCCAGACTTCAGCGGGGTGGTTGCAGCACTGAAGGAAAGCAGAGGCAACTGTGAATCCTTTAGATCGGTCAAAGCACTCTAAATGCAGTCAATTATGGTGTGTTTGGTGCATGGTTCAGCTCCTGAAATAGGTGTGGGCCACATACAGGGTGGGAAAACATCAAAAAGTACAATATGAACAGCTTCCAATTAAGCTTAATTAGGGTCTATGATGATACTAAAGGTTAAACTTGTTCTTTTAATATGATTTGTTGGGTGCAACATGAATATGAATAGACATCATCAGATAAACTGCAAAGGAACAAAAGACAAAGTCACTATTGTCTTCATTGAAATTAATTGATTCAATTCAGATCTAAAGGCCAAACTAAAGACCCCATTCTTAGCATTTATCAGTTATGAGCCACAAATATAACCTGCAATTTTGTACACACTGAATTAGCATTTAGACGTTCACTGAAAATTCTGCCTGTTGGCTTCAAAAATCACAGTAGACACACATTGTGCTTTTCATCCTCAGAGTGAGTCTCCAACACTACATTTCAGAAGTAAGAAAAGGATGGGGAAAGACATCTACTGCTTTGTAGAAGTGTAATTTCCCCTTCCTAGAAATATTTTATAAACTTTTATCTCAAGTACTTTTTCAACCTTTGCAACCTATATTTATACCAGATGCCAGCAAATGAAAGCTCTGACATTTACTAAATGATATTAATGCTGAGATCTCTAAGCGCTGAAAATTTATTGCTCAAACACTGCAACCAAGTTTCTAAAAGTAAACCAGCAAGCATAATTCATAACTTTACTGTGTGTATATTAAATAGAGAATAACAGAGGCATTACCTTTCAGTATCTCCAGTGACTGTGTCCCCTGCTCTCTGTGGAAGAAAAATAAATAGTATTAAGCACTGCAGAGCAGCTTCCTTGGTGCTCTCAGCACAGCAGCGTCTGGAGGGAAAGAAGCCACAGAGGTAAACCACAGTCATTCTGTGACTCTAAGCAAAGGAAATGGAACATTTATTTCAATTTCTAACTAAATGTTATTTTCAAATGAAGATCGTGTTTGAAGCAACTTGCACCCACGCTTATAAATTAGTTTAACTGCTGTACAATTGTAAGGAAAGTTCTTTGAAATAAGAAAATTTATCAGAATGTCAGTGTTTGCAAAAGGGAGTGAAGGACAAATGTTACAATATAGAATACACAAAATCAAAGGGCAAACTGTCCCAAAGGTTTCTTTTGTGCCATTGTTACACAGCTTTGAGGAACTCCATCCACTCCACCAGCTGCCCCTCTGAGGCTGGAAATGAAGGTGTAACTGAGTCAGGATCAAACCCAACAACTTCACACTGCTTATGCTACTTCAAACCAAACTTTCTGACAGCTTTCCCACAGCTGAAAAATTCAAATTGCAATAACTGCAACGCCAAAAAAAAAAAAAAAAAAAAAAAAAAAAAAAAAAAAAAAGGGCATGTTTTAAAATTAACGTGCATTTGCTTATAACTGCAGAAACCTGCCCTTGCAAACCCCTCTGACTGCTTTCTGAGCAACCAAGTGGGAGATGCAGCTTTTAGGGAGCGTTGGTGCTGCAGTGCCCCTGCTCAGGGGGCAGGAGGTTTCTCACCACCCACGGTTCAGGGCACAGCTGCAGGGCCCAGATGTGCAGGCAGGATGTTTGCTGGGGCTCTCTGACCACAGGCGGCCCTGCCCAGCGGTGTTTGCTCTGCAGGCGTTTCCAAGAAGGCCTTACACGAGCAGGGGACAGGGACTCGCTTTGCCTCCTCCTCCTCCCAGCCCGCGGGTCCGGAGCCAGGCAGCAGCTTTCACTGAGCTAGTGCTGCTGCGGGCAAAAACCCCTCGGCTGCTCCAGTTACCCCAGTAAAAACCACACTGATGACATCAAAGTCCCTCAGGGGTTGCGTTCATCACCTGCCTGCTCCCAGTAGGACCCAGGGCACACAGACATTTCCATGCAGACCCACACAATCACCTTCCTTCTTTAAACATCCCTGCTATTGGAAGCTTTCCTCAGATCCAAAGGAGAACCAGGAATGTGGTGAACAAGTTATACCTTCCACAATCATTAGGATGCTACAAATTTTACAAGTAACTTCATTTCCTGCTGTTGCCACGTGAAATACCAGCCTTTTACTTGTTCTGCTAATTGCTTCAGCTGAAATTTTCCAGCAAAGGTAAGCATCAAAGTTAGTACCATTCAAATAAGAGACCTTACCTGATGAAAAGTAATGAAATAATGCCCTTACATTTAAAAGCAGGGAGTTGTCTGACATATCTTGGTGAAATCAGGCAGAGTGGAAGCTCCCCATCGAGTAATTGAGTACACAACACTGTAAGAGGCTTTTCCAAGTGCTATAAAAACCTCAATTCTCCTCAGAGTACACTGAAATCCAGCCTGGAGAACTTATAAAAATGAAATGCCATGCAGAAACATTCCCATTTTCTCGAAGCAGACTGCAAGAGGCAACAGCACACACACCTGCAGCAGACTACCTGCTTGCAGAGCTCTTCCTGGGGTGCTGCAAAGTACCAGAGACCCAGCCTGGCCATCCCTGGAGCTGCTGGGACAGCCCAGGAAAACCCTGTGTGGCCAACCGAGCTAAAGCACTCTGACAGCAGCACTACCCGTGCTACTGCTATAAAAATAGATCCTATTCATGCCAGAAGGTTCAAAGCTTCTCTTATCCCTCTGGCTTCTGGAGTTTCTAATTTTAGCAACTAGAAGTCGGATTACTAATTCAGTCAGTGTTGTCCATTCTATTTCTTAATTTTCTTTTCCAAAACTGCACCCAAAGTAAAAGCAAATGTGTCCAACTCAGGGTTTACTCACTCTGTCTGACACAGCTCAACCTTCCCTGCCAAAGCTAAACCAACCCCCTCCCACCGTGCTGGCCATTATTTTTCATCACTTGTATTACAGATTTTCCCTGCTACTACAGAACTAACCCAGCTACTCCTGTCCTTCCACACAAGTGGCCAAGGACCCTGGGGCACAGCTCCCAGAGCCCTTTGGATCAGGGATATTCCTCCAGCTGCAAACAGCTCTGGGGCTGCTCATGGGAACCTGCACATCTCAGGCTGCCAAGCCGTGCCAGAGAGAGATGTGCTTCTCTCAGTGAAACACATCTTTCCAGAGCTCAGGCTTTCAACACCACACATTTGCAGCACTAATTCTCAAAGATATTGAATAATACAATCTAATTAACTAAAGCATAGTCTGCAGCAGGGAAATTTAAAATGGTTCTGTAACAGTGGGAAAGAGAAAAATATGAGTTAACTGTTGAACTACTCATAGATTATGTAAATTGTAAGTGTTTATTAGCTCACTGCAATTTAGAAAAGAGCAAAAGAGAGAATCTGTATAAATAGAGAGAGGGAGAAAATAGTTGATATGAGTAGTTGACAGGTAGGAAACATATTTATGACCTTTAAAGTTTTTATCAATACTTAATTTTTTGGAGAAAAGCCTCAGCTCCTGACCAGCTCATTACTAACATACAGATTATTACCAGTAGTGCAGTATTTAAGCATGGACAGTCAGGTTTACTACAGACCTTTATCACATATTTATGACCTTTCATCTGACTGGTTTTTTTCCTCAAAGAGGCTGCCATGGGAGTACAATCTGGTTACTAACTTGAAGTGCCAACCTTTAAAAAGGGTTTCTGACAGCCTACATGGAAGCACCCCCACAGCGGCATTTCTAGAAAGGTCCACCTCCAGCTAGAATTCATTTCCTTGTATAATTGTGATTACGTGTAGATACGATACTGACAATGACTTCCACATGGAAGGCTCTACCTGCAATTTCAGCAACATTATATATTTGTTTTTGAGCAGTTGCTTCTTAGCAACGTGAAAACAAGTTGCCTTATTCTGGTTCCCAAACTAAAACTTGACTTCATCTTACCAAAAGGCCACTTTCCTGACTTACAGACACGTGGGAGGCTCAGGAGGCACAACTCTTGTCGTGCTGTCAGGGACCATAAAGCACAAGTTCTGTGAAATTCAGGTCACTGGCACCTCTCAGCCTTCTTGAGCGAGCTCCGCATTTCTGGAGCTCCAGGGATTCCCAGGGATCTGCTTCTCACTTGCACCAGTAGAAATGAAAGGACTAAAAGGCAGATCTGAGGATCCTCTCCCAGAGGAAATCCTGTAGAGACTCCTTTTTCACCTGAAACTTCTATAAATAACGTATAACAAAAATAATTGTTCCCTTGAATCAGAATTTCTTTTTCTTCTAAGAAATAAAGAAACCGCATAAACCACAGAGAACAGAAGACCCCTGAGCTGCAGAGACTGTGTGGAAAGTGCCATTGTTCACTAGAGGAAGACACTGGAATAGTTGCTAATGAGAATGAAAATAGTCTGATACTGTGTGCTACTAATCTCAATTCTAAAATGTAATATAATCATTCCATCTAGGAATCTACATCACTTATTCAGATGCAAAAAACATTCTTTATTAGAAATACTGTTCCTCCATTCTTCCATACTCAGATACTGGATTATTATTAATAAAAGTAAAAAAGAAAAAATGTTTCTTCTTCTGCTTCCTTAACTCACACATTCGATATCCTAAGAGTCACACATTTGAAATCCTGAAAGTTTCTTTACATGATGTTGGCTCAAAGGTGACACAGTGGCCTTGTTGTCAGGAGCTCTCCTTATCTCTGCCCCTCAGTGAGCTGATGCTTCACCCGCTGAATATACTTTCAAAATTATTATGCTCAGCTAAAAATGAAAGCAGCCTCTGAGGTTTTCATTCCACTCCCTCTGGTTGGGGGGAGAGATAACAGACAGGAAATCATCTAATGTCATCTGCATCTCTGCACAGTTCAGAGGGACTCCAATTCATGCTGCAGAAACCTAAAGTATCAGCTGCAGCTAATATTTATTAAAAAATGCAGAATTGGGTCAGTCTGAATGGCTGTTAAATTTGGCTGTAGGCTACATATCCCATAAACCACTTTGTTTTGAATCCTGCTGAAATAATAAAAACAAGCCATAAATTCATTTGCTAAAATTATACCTTACGGTGCAGCTTAGCTTTTTGTTGTGGCTTTCTGGAGTCAAGGACTCCAGGATGTTTTACAAATGGCAATTCACACACGAAGATGCAGCAGGTTAATGAATGCTTCATCTGCTAAGTTTCATTGGTAGTTTGCAGTAGTTTGTTTAGAGACTGCAGGATGTCATAATTTAAACATGCTCTAATACAGCAAAATGACTTATGAAAACACTGAATATGTTTGGATAAAGACAGCTCATATTTGCTTTGCTGTAAAGTGTCCTAAGGTAACTCCCAATTCCAAGAATTGTAAGCCAACAGGGGAGCCCAAGCATTTGGCAGCCAGCAAGGAGGAGCAGCCTGTCCCGGGGCTGACTTGCTACAGTCCTGGACTAACAGTGTTTGAGGCTCTTTTTCCTGGATAAAGGCTGATTCTGAAATTCTTGATTGCGGAATGAATGTGGAAACCTAAGGACTGCTGACACTATTCTTGAAAAGGAACCATTCATGACATTACACTTCCCTTTATCTTCCTTCTACTGTAAAATACCTTTCCCCTTTGGAACTGGTTATAGATTAATGAGCAGTGTAGTTTAGAGAATTGTGTCTGAACAGAAGTGTGAGGAAACACATTATGGGATAATGCTCCTCAAGGATCCACCTGACAGTCCGAGCTGGTCAGCTCAGGCTTTCCTGGGCACTGATCTGGTACAGTACAAATGCAAAATATAAGCTATTACAATCAATACAACTGGGCAGAATCAATTTGCACCTACAGCAGCCAGAAATACTTCAATTAGTTTCTCTGAGCAGCCAGAATCCACACAGCGATCCTCAGAGTGATTTCTCTGCACAGCTGCAAGGGAGGGAAAGAAGGTTTCCCATGTTACAGGTACTTAAATAAAGAGCCAAGGTAAAATTTATTCAGCAATTCAGAAAGGAAATAAAACTGTGAGGAAAGTAATTCTCCTCCCTGACAGCACAGTTTTGTTTCTTCCTGCAAAAGCAGGAAGGAATAAATAAAACATGAGCACTTTTCCTGCAAAATTGGCAATAAAAGACTCCTCCTGCAGTCAGTGGAGCTGAATACATGATTCTCCCAGACTATCTGAATTAATATACTTATCACAGCGGCACTCAGACTGCCTATCCTCCCCAGAAAAGCATCTGGAACATCTGGCACATCCCAGCATGCCCACACCACAGCAAACCCAGCCCTGCAGTGGGTTAGCACGCGTTTCAGTTCCCAGCATGTGCCATTAAACTTTACATCATTTGTCAAGCTGCCTCTGCAGCTCCAGGAGCAGTTAAAGAGCATTTCCATCACCCTGGGCTAAAGGGATGCATCTCCAGCTTCCTGTCAGCAGCAAGAAGGAAATAAAAGGCAAGTTAAGCAAGTGCTGTGTAACAAGGACTAACCCTAAACTACTCTAATGCTTCAAATGATCTTGGAAATAAAAAGTGACTCCTGGCATAGCACCCTCAGTGACTACCCTAAGGCAGCCATTACTTCTGTTTTACTACATAGGGAACATTGGAATGAAAGAATTGATCTGAAAATTCATTAATAATTAAGTCTTTTCTACACACTGAATTCTAATCCACAAAAAAAAAAAAGAAAAAAATTACAAGACTCAAGTCTATACTCCAGTTTCCTAATATATGATACTACAAAGCAAAGCATCCAATTACTTTGTAGATAATGGGCTCAGGACATTTATTGCAAAGTAAAACCAGAAGAGAGGTCATTATTCTGTTGGAGAACTTAATGTGGGAACCAGCAAATTGAATTTCAGAGCTTCAGAAACTCCTGAGGCAAACCCACCACGTCGAACACCACGTGGATTTCCAGCCTGGATCTGGAATAAGAGCTTCAGTGCCCTTTCTAGACACAAGCTGGTTCCCACAGTGCCAAATGGAGCTGAGCAGCAGAAAGTGTACAATTTACCACAATTCTTTTTAAAATCCTGAAGATTTTTCGTGACTTTTTGTGGTTTTTTTTTTTTTTTTTTATGGGCAGAAATGTAAAACGAAAAATTTCTCCTGTGCATCTGGTCTAACATGCAGAAGTGCTATGTGGCGAGTTAATTTTTCTCAGAATGAGCTCTGGTAACATAAAAGTATATTCAGATTTTAACTCTGTTCTTTGGTCCCAGTAGTGCATTTCAACAGTGCCATAGTGGATACACTACTGTGATATTTACGGGTACCTCACTATTTGGGCCCAGCCTGGTAGGCTGTGTCACCTCAGAAGTGAAGCATTAGTAAACATGGAAAGTCATGTTCTAAGAAACACTCTATTAATTATTAATTATTTATAACAGCCTTGCTAATTGTAATTGACTCTTGCCCAGGTTCTGTGACATGCATCACAGAGCTGCATATCAATCCAATTAGTTATAAATCCGTCCTGAGAGGGGGCAGTGTTTCTTGAGAGGAATATGTGACTGCAACGTGGCTCCGTGCACCCGTCTGTAGCCTGGGCATCCTGCCAACATTGCACTACCTAAATATCCATTTCATGGAGCAACTCTGCATCCTCACAGCAACTTATGAAATCAGGCTAATTGTTTAATTTTAGGTTCCAAATCAACATCCCTTCCAAAGCATTAATCTAGTGGTGAATCTATGCAATTACCAATTCTGCAAAACTTCTTACATCTGGGACTTTAAACTACTGTTAAGTGCCTTTTTCTGTTGTTACGTATTTATGTAAGTGCTTTGAAACTGAAGCCATGGCTAAGTGATGCTCGCTTTCTCCTTCCATCAAGCCATAATTGTTTGCTTGCAAGACATTTTGATCCATACCCAGAAGTTGTACTGGGCACGTGTTAACTGGAGAGCAATTCATGGAAATGCCATCCTAAAAGTTCTGCAATTCTGACTTGCATTCAAAAACCCCAGAACAAATGTAAAAAAAAAAAGCCCAAAACTCAACCAGTTTTGTCAAGTTTTCCAACAGAAATGCAGCAAAAGCTGGTTTATGGTGATTTGGTTGGGTAGCATTTAGAAGTGTCTTGTTTTGACTATCCTTAGTCTTGTTGCAGAAGAGATTCTTGATAGAATAGAATCTCATTATCCAAAGAAGCAAATCTATTAAAATGCTTATGAAAATCCTGGTAACACCTTCAGATATTAAGGAAATGAGCTGACCTACTTAAAACCTACATTTCTGTCGAGGAGCACAACATCTCTGCTACTGTTCCTTTTTGACACCAAGCTGCCATGAAGCGTTCCCTGATATTTGCCATCTTCATTCTGGGTAACTCTCTCCCAGGGTAGCTGTGCCAATATTTTTGCTTTGCTTTTCAGAACTCTTTCAGTGGAAAGACGTTACTGTGAATGATTCTGCACTGGCAAGAACCCACGGAATCTGTGTCAGCAACTGCCGTGCATTTGTCGACTCAGTTCCTCTTGTGTATTTATTTAAAAGGCGGTTGATGAAGTGCCTGAGATGTTCTGAATCCTGTGATTATCTCCTGAAGGACTGCAAAGGTCTCTTTTAATGTTGTTTGAAAATTTATGGGGATAAAAGCATTAATAGCACTCCGTCAGTCCATGAATAATCATTTCCCACGTGCCCTCCTCCGTGATTACTGCACTTCAGAGCGGGGTTTGTGCAACAGGAACTGCACTGACGTCTAGGGGGGACCAACCACCACATGTAGAGTTGTCTCTTCCCACAATAACACCTGTTTTCCAGTTCCCTACATTTCCTTCACACCCTTCAGATTTGGCATATTATGTCATTAGGGGATTTTTTTAATGCTTCTTATGTTATGCTAATTTACCGTGGCTGTTTCAGCTGGTGCATCATGGTATGGAAATCATGCACGAAAGCACAACTTCAGCTCTGAAATGCAGGGTGCAGTCAGCACCTTGTCCCACAGCACCCATTTCCCTTCCTTCAGAAGGCAAGGAGGTCAACAGATAATCAACAGTGTTCCAAAAATTAACTAAAACCATCTGATTCATCTACCAAATCATGAAATATTGTTGGGTTTGTTGCAGACTTGTATAATTTTCTCACTCATCCCAGGAAATGAGGTACTCTTTTTCTCTCTGGGTTTGAAATCCTTTGCTTTGACTTTGTAATACTCATAATCTCTGTAAGAGAGATTTAAATCCACAATTTAAATACATAAATTTAAATAAACAGCAACTCCATTAGGTTCATCTGTTTTTATAAGGCATAGGGATTGAAATGGAAATATAAAAGCTTATAAGCTAATCTATAATAAATTATTATCAGAGGCTGAGCACAGGATCCTTATGAACCTTCAAAGATAATACAGTCATATGAAACTAAACTCAGTGAGACTGAGTGATTAAGAGCACTATTTTATTAAAGCATCTGATACCAGACAGTCCTTGCCTTGCATTTTTCTGTTCTGTTCTGACTCTTCTTAAGAGAAAGCCATCATGATACTGGCACTGAGCAACTTCCTTGGCCTGTAAAATACATGCCTTTACAGCTGTATCAATCCTAAAAGGAGACCATCCGGGTGTTTTCCATGCAGTGTGTGTAAAGAAGGGGCTTTCTGGTACTTACATGATAAAGTGGCACCGTGTTGCTCTCTGCCAGGGAGAAGCTGAGGACATCCTGCTGTGCAGGCTCCAGCCTCACACTCATGGTGGATGTGAGCACAGAGGGGCTGATGGGGTAGCTGGGGTTGCCTGGGGGTTTGCCCTTTTTCCTTGACCTCCGCCCCGTGTCCCTTTTGTTGTCCTTCTGCGTCAGAGGCTCCTCCTGGATCACCAGTATCTTGTCATCGCTCAGGTACCGCAGGAGGGAATTCTCAGAGTCAGTTGTTGGAGGGGACAAAAGGCAAAAAGAAACATTAGGAAGAGGAAACCAACACAGAACCATTTTGGCTGGCCAGAGACCATCACTTGGGACTTTTAACGTGAATGTCAAGGGACTTGGAGGGAGGGGGACTGTCCTGGGCAGGGTCCCACATGTACTGACACCCCCTCTGCCAGCTGAGGGGAAAGGGGAAAGGGAGTGTGCACAGAAAGTATTCCTGAATCGTGCCAGGCAGGGAGCACCTCTGGCACCATTCCAGAGACCAGGACTGCCACTTCAAGGAACCTGACAAACTGGAATAACGGTCTGAAGGGAATGTGCAGCACACCTGGGCACAGTATCCAAGGGCACCTGGCCAGGCAGCAAGACTGAGGAAGGGAATTGCCTGGGACAGTGAAAGAGAAACTAAACAGGAATTAACAGACTGGAATACATCAGAAAAGGCCTGGGCCTCCAAGGAAATTTATCGTCTCTTGGAATGGAAGAGTACTGGAAAAGGTAGTTTAAAATCCTGTATTGATTTTCAAGAATGACATTGGTTTTGCCACATTTTAAGCAGTCAAGTTGAACTCCTCTCAGGTACCAGACTGAGCCTAAAAGGTTCTGAAAAAGTAGTATTTAGGAATCTTTAACAATTGCTGTCACAATAAATACGTTTGTGTATTTGATGAATATTCTTTTGAATTACCAAATTGCTTTTTATCAGAGGAAACAAGGGAAAAAAGGACTTCCCTATCACCGTGGCTCTTGCAAAGTTGAGAATTCCCAGTGGAATCAGTTTGCATGATTAGAACTGCTGGTTTGAACACTGACATTACAGTTGCTGATCCTTGTTCCAAACTTTCATTCATACTAATTAAAATGTGTCTTCAAAAGATGTTACATCTGTAACATCACTTTTTGTTTTCTAGAACTGTGAAGATTTAGAAGAGATTACTATTAACCCTTTAGAGTCTTCTAAGTATTTTTTTTCTTGATGCTAATCTTTTTAAACAGGAAGTAAATTCTTCCTACTAACACAAACTTTAATTTTCAGAAACAGAAACACAAAAGCACAGATACTGAACAGGCTCCTTTTTTCTGGCACTCAGAAAAATAGATTTGGTTCCCGTGATGCTCCTTAAGCAACAAAGGAAAAAAAAGTCTTGGAGAACAGCAGAGAAAATAAAATACTCACCTCTGCTCCCCCTCTTGTACATGTTCTGTTCCTTGGAGTCCCCTATCCAGCTGTACTCTGTGGGCATCGACACAGGTCTTAAATCTCCTGGGAACAAGAGAAACGATGTCATTTTAAGGACTAGAAATACAGGCTGTAGAGCCAGCAGTGCCAGCAAAGTGCAGGCATGACAGGACCCTCCAGAGGGATCCGTTCCTGGAGCTGCAGCAGCGTCAGGAGCGGTGGCACATCAGCTGTGCTGGGCTCTCGTGTTCACCACACCGACCTCAGGGAGGGACCACTCACTTGGGTGAAATTCCTCCTGACTGTAAAGCACATCACAAGTTCATTTTTAATAATTTAGTAATTTATTCTGCTGCTCACTCATTAAGCAGGTGTGTTTGGCACAAAGAGAGAGGCAGTTTTTGAGTGGACTGACACGCTTTGTGAAAGGCAGAAAGACTGTTGGTGCAGAGAGAGCATCACAGATGTGGCAGAGAACCAGCAACACCTGACCTGGGGAATCACACCAGAGTAACGAGGGGATCTCATTTCAAGGAACAGCAATTTCCACTGGCTTGAAAAGCAAACAGGCAGCACAGTTTGGTAACGCCAACCACGACCAAGGAGATTCAGTCATTAGGGTTTTAATTCATAGGATTGGATGGCACTGTGGCTGTAAGATCCTAATGGGACTTAGTCATTCCCCAGTGGAGTATGAGGAGAGCACTGATGGCAGCAAAGCAGGAACCCCCGGGAGTGCCCAGAAGGCTCCAGTGTTGCTGTAAGCCTTAATATAGCTGTAGATTTTTATACAGTTTTATGGTTTTATAGTCTTATGCATTTGAAAATAGCTTGTAACCCCTGTACCACATACTTAAGCAAGATCCTAACCTCTGTGTTACATTTAAGTAGCCTGTTTTTGTGGTAAGAGAGAGATATTAAGTTAGAACATGTTATAGTCAAAATATAATATTGTTTAGTCGTAGTATAAAGAAGGGTAAGAGGTGCTGGAAACCCTCCAAATAGAAGACGTAATGCGATGAAGATGAGGGTAGTGGGAGGAAGAGGTGGTCCCTAAGACCACTGACTCCATTTCAAAGGGGCGTGTAAGGGGGGTGGTTTGGGATAGTTTGTAGGATGGGCTAATTAGGCATTGGCCATGTTCTATAGATAAGATAATTAAGTAGAGTTATAAAATTGTAGAATGCTGTACGCCCGGCGCGCACATCATTGTACTCTGATTGCTAAAGCTTTAGCCGAACTTAGTAAAAGACCTTTTTCTGCCTTGACCCTGTCGTGGAAGTTTTCTTCCCTTGGATTTATGGCAACACCAGCACTCTGGCCTTGCCCATGTGCAGCAGCATCCCAGGGGAACACCCTCCAGGCCCTGGGGCAGGTCCCTCTCACCTGAAAAGCCACAGAAATGTAGCGTGTTCCTTCCGCACTCCAGCACATTGTTTAAAACTAGTTTGTAACTTTTGTTTTTAAGATAATTACAGAATTTAAATGTGAGCAACATTTCATTCTCATTGTCAATTTCACCAGGTTTATTACAGTGGATTATTTGTATGCTAATATAGTTTTTGAGTCATCGTTCTTCCAAAATACAGCTTTTTAGCTACTACAAGGTTGGGAGGATTTAAGAACAAACGTTCACTTCTGGATAACATGATTTTCAGAAAATTGAAGGGGTAACATGTAGAGTACTGAGATTTTCCCCACATTATACTTTGGTTCATACCATAAATTTTAATGCATAATTAATCTAACACATAAATGGAAGAGATTTCATGTTTATTGCTACAACAACTCTAAAACCAGAGCACGTCAGAGTCAGACTAATATTAGAGGATAATGTTCAGTGAAACAAAAATGCACTGCAGCATTGTTAAATCCAAACTTAATTTTCACAAATGGTTTGGAAAAACGAGCTGCTGATTTGCCTGCTTGGATTGTGCATTTATTGTCAGTTCTGTTGGTCTCACCTGCCTGAGCATCCACCCACCTGCAGCTGCAACAGAGACTTGTTTCTAATAACCACTGTAATTGTGGGAAATCCAGGCAGGAACTCCTGGACAGTGGTTTGGGTCAGTCCTGGCAGCACTGAAAGTGTCTGTTCAAGCTTGAGAGGCCTCAAAAAGTTTGATTTCCTGACTTTGCCCATGGCTGGGTGGATCCAGCACAGAGAGGAGTTCACTGGAACTACCATAAAAATCTTTCTACTGAAAGACACGTTGTCACTTCGATGATTCCCAGCCAAAGAGCACAAAACATTCCACTGCAGCGGAGCAGAATTTGGGTATTTGTCAATTGGCAGATTAATTAAACCTGCAGTTTAAAAAAATCTGGTTTAACAATTGTTTTTGAGAGACTTTAAAATCAAATTCCATCTGGGTGTTCAGAGTTACAGAAAATCAGGACTACCCATCACAGACCAAAGCGACTCTTGTGTATTCCTGGGCTCAGGCAGAGCATCCAACATTTGAAGTCATCATGCAGCAAGAATTTATGAAAGCAAGCCAAATATATCCATCTGGCTCCAATTATAGTCCCAGTTAAGATTTATCTTTATATTTTATTCTAATTTTATTATAAAATAATGTCACTTAGAGGGGAGATAAAGTCTGAATATTGCCAGTCTTAAGATGGAATCCTGCCCTGCAGTGCCACAGCTCTTTTGAGCATCAAATAAAAGAAGTTACTAAAAATACTCTGTATAAAACAAAGAGTTATTAAAATTTCCCAATTCTGAAAAGGTTCTGTGTATATATACACTACCAAGTCCATTTTACAATTGATATTTTGCCAATTTTTTACCATAAATCCAGCAGTAGTCAGCAACATAAAAATAAAAAAAAAGGACGAAAGTTCTGTTTAACTGATAAACAGAAGTACCAAGCACAGAAGGCACGAGAAACAATATTTGATAACACCCCTGGCATCAAATCCCAACCCGAGTAACCAGCTCTGTCTCACCAACAGCCCCCGGGTCTGCAGAGCTGCAGAGTTTCCTCCCCCCCTCCTGTGCTCCCTTTCAGCTCTTACTGGATGTGCCACTGGAACAGCCCTTGGCATTCTCTCCGTGGAACCTCCACCACTGTATTACCCGTGCTCTCCACACCCACCTCCCTTTGCTCTCTGAGCTGGGACAGGTTTGCCCTTTCCTACATTTCAGGGACAAAAATTTAGGAACCTTTTTTTTTTTTTTAACAAAATGAGAGACAGGAAAAAAACTTTTTGTCTCAGAGTAGTTGAATGAAGCACTTATTGATGGTTTCATATATCTATATCATCTATATATCTATCTATACCTATATCTAATATCTATGCCTATCTATCTCATCAGCTGCCTATAGAGAATATTATGATTATTTTCTCTGAGGATCAGAAATAACGCCATTTTCAAAATCAGACACAACTACAATTTTTAGAAGAAATCTCCTCTCTGAAAGCTGTAAGCTTTTCAAAAATCTCTTAGTGCCTTGGAAATAAAGCCACATGGAAAATAAATACATTGCTGCATTTCAGCAGTATTTTTCTCCAATTCACCAAACACCAGGCAAATGAGCTTAATTGATACCTTTTTTTTTTTTGCATATCTGTTTAAGTTTCAACAATACTTTTTATATATGTCCATATATCTCTCATACACAAGCACAGGCTTGTATACCCGTACACTGAATTTGGATTTACATACACTTGAAATTTCAATATAAACCAGAGTTAATGATTGTTTTCATAGCATTTTACAGACCTAAGCAGTCCCCATTCTAAGATTCGAAATACAGTTCTAGTACCAATAAAGGCATTGCAGGAAGCTGCTCATGCATTTAATGCAGCACAGAATTTTGGAGGGCCACTTTCACACCACGAGTCTTTTCAGGCTCTTCTTAGAAGTGCAACAGCCCAGAACATTGCAATGAGAATAATCTCCAAGAGCCTGGGAGGGCAAATGAGTAAATAAAGATGCTGGCTGTCCAAATAACATGAGCTTAATTATCACCCAACACTTCAGTAGGTACTGCAGAAGAAAGGTATAAATAACCTACTCCTGACCACGAAGGTTGGGGTGTAATTATACGAAATATTCCTGCACAGAAACTTTGGTCTGGTATTCAGAGCCAACAGGCCTAACACAGCGTGGCAGCTATTTGGGGGTGCTGCAGTTTCACTAGCACAGTTTGCAACTGTGGTTAATTAAAGCAGGTTAAATGACTCCAGCCTACCATGAGTGGGGGTTTTCTCCCTCCTCCTCACCCCCGCGGCTCTGCCTCGGTCGTACTCGGAGCCCCCGGCGTGACTTTCCCCCTCAATCAAGGTGTAGTACTTCCCACTTTCATGCTCCAGAAAGTAGTTGGGAGACTCAGAGCCCTTCATCCCAGACTTTCCAAATTTGCTGATGTCATCACAAGACATTATTCCAACTTCATCCCTAAAGCAGCAAACCAGAAGATGATGAAGTTAAAGTTCCACCGTCTCTCCCAAACACTGCAAACAAAACATGCTATAATTGAAATGCCACGTGAGAACTTCCATAGAAGTGGCTACGTTCAACAAGCATAAATTAATTAAATCATCATTAAGCTCCACTTGAACTGTAAGGTAAACACAGATATTCAGGAGTTTTCTAGCAACTGAAAGGGAACATAAGGAATTGTTGTATGTTGAGCAGAGAAGGGTTTCCTCTGCAGAAATGCTTGAGAATAAAATACACGTGGACACATAAAAGTGAATAAAATTGACTGAAGACTTCTTTAAATACTTCCTATGGTTAGGACTAAACCCAGGTTTTGCTCAGCTTGTATCTTGCTAGGTGAAAATTAAGTCACTCAAAACAAAGACATGCTGCTTAATGCATCTCTAGCTCTTAATTTTACTAAATATTTAGTTTGATTGTGGGGCTGTTTGGTTAGTTTTGGTTTTATTAATGTAACAGAATTAAAACGTAAACCTTTATTTTTCAAAACCTTAAGTGAGTCAGGTCAGAGGTACCTGGGGCCGTAAAGCCCTGACATGGGAGACAGAATGAAGACGTCCTGGAGCGTGGAGTTGTCCACCTTTGAGGACATGCCCATGGTACTCGTGGGGGTGGTAGAGCTGCTTGTTGGGCTGGTTGGAATCACAGGCTGAGAAAAAAACCAGATTAAATTAGTGTTTTCTGTGCTACAAATAACAACAAATTCAATCTGCATAGTTTTAGGAATCTTGACCTAAATCTTTTTGGAGTAGCCATATTTTTGAATCTCCAAAGTCTCCTCCAAAAAGGTGTTTATGAAACACAGTTTTCCCAGAGACCTCAAGACTAGTTATGAAAGAAACTGATATAAGACCATTAAATTAATTTAAAAGGCATCTCTTGGGAAAATCTGAGACTCAATCAAAATATGATTTTTAACCAAAGCAGAAAATCAATTATATGGGGAGGAAGGACATACTCATTAGATGCCATTAATACAAAAATTAATTACAGAAGTCTGGAAAACTTGCATGGAATGAAATGATACTGTTGGTTGCAGTGGAAGATTCATTGCTAACAAGGCCAGAACATCTTGGCTCTGTAAAGAAAGCAGAATTCATATGAATTGCTCTCCCCAGCGGTGCTGGTTGTACCGCAGCGATACAAACACAGGGGCTGTGGAGGCCAGGAAAGAAAGAGAAACCAA
This sequence comes from Acropternis orthonyx, assembly GCA_035583155.1. NCBI lineage: Eukaryota > Metazoa > Chordata > Aves > Passeriformes > Rhinocryptidae > Acropternis > Acropternis orthonyx. The sequence goes on along the minus strand of JAWWEU010000138.1, from coordinate 1,699,197 downwards.
CCTGAGCAATAAGTGTAAGCATCATAAATATTAGAAGTATTAATGAAGTGGGAGGGTCCTCTCTGGTTTTTACTTTTTAAACTTTCACATGCAGTTAAACACCGTTATTTGATTCAAAAGTCCTAGAGAAGCTCAAGTCAATGGTCTACAAGGACCAGAGGGACAATAACCAAATATTCTGGGCAGGATATCAAGACATAAACAAAGAATATTTTCCAACCAAGGTACATTCTGTGTTTATATTCAAGAAATAGAAAATATTTTTATTTAGAAAACTGTGTTTTAATAGATACAACCAGCTTTCTACAGGTGAAAGGGAAACACAGTGACCTAAAACCTGCATGAAAGCCCTGCAGACCAGTTAGAATCTTTCTGTAACTAAAGGTTTTCTCTCTTCTAGGAAGAAACACTGCAATTATTTGTGTCTGATAACACAAGTTTGATCTGCCCCCAACAGTGACACAGCCACGTTACACCCAAAAGGTGTTTAAAAATGTAACCTTATCACCTGATCTCCGAACTCTGAAATGAACCACTTAACCAAAATTATTCTGAGGCTGCTCAGAGAGTTGCAGAGCATAACATGTATTTTGTACCTCGGAGGAACAACTCTGAACTGTCACTACTGACATCAGCTTTCCACTCCCATCACCTCTCACATTCTGTGTCTCAAGCTAAATAATAAACAGGGTTCTGGATCGAGTAGCTGTGACGGGAAGGATTATTCCAATTGGAAACTTTCTGCTAATAAAAAGAAAATAATACAAGAAATGTCTTTTATTTGAATGCAGTTGCTGGTGTGCTCACTCAAAAAACAGAGCAATATTTGCTGTTGCAGGTGAAAGAACTATTTTTTTTTCTTAAGTGGGAAGATAATCACAGAGGTTAAATATTCAAATAGTCTTTTAATACCATGTAATGAAAGTAGAGGCAAAGGGACAAAAGGGTGTCACTGACATGTCTCACTGAAAGAGACCCAGAACCCTGGCAAAGGCTGCCCCTCTGCTGCTGGTAATGAGGCAGCAAGGGAAACTGCAGCAAAGGAATAAATACTGCAACAAGACCAAGAAGTGATTTTTATAAGGATTCACAGATTCTGTGTCATCAATAATTCATAAATTAACTACGTGGTGTAATTTTAAACATAATTATTGTGGGGAAAATATTAATAACACATCTCAGTGCCTTAAGCAACAATAGGAAACGTGGCAACTTTTATTTAAGAATTCCTGCTCTGCACCAACCTGGGGTAACAAACACTATTCCTGGCCTCTTAACTTCAAGTTCTTAAATCCTATTCCTTTGTGCCTTCCCTAGTTGTGTACTGCTTTTGTTTTGCATTTTGGCAGCACTAAATCAGAATGGCAGAATTGCTCTGCACGTGGATACACAAATAGGTACGTGGAGTGCCCCGTGAAAACAACAGTGCAGGGCAAGACAGGTGGGTCCGTATTTGTAGCACACCATGAAATATAACACTGAGCTTTCCTGGCACAGTCTGGCATTTGCTGAATTGTTTGTAGCTTTGTTCTGCTTTCACTGAGATACTTTTGTACAGGTTGTTGCTCTCCTGGTCATTCCCCATCCCACTTCTGTGTCACTATAAACCCCCTGTCAACAACCTCCGACAGCCTCTGTTCTGCGAGAGCCAATTTGTGCCATTAGCGGTAGAAAACCCCAGAAAAAAACCCAAATAAATAAACCCAGAAACTTTCCTACCAATTCAACAAACTGAACTGATCTGGAGGGTCTAAAAAACTGCCAAAGGCGAGGACATTGTGAGCCACCAGGAGAGGGAAGTGAGATCAGTGCTTCCAGCAGCAACAAGCTGTTGTGTCAGCTGTCCAGGAAGCACAGGCTTTGGGACCATCTTGGGACTCAATCCTGCTGGTTCCAAGTCATTACCGACAAGAATAAATAACACCAGATCCAGGTGAGAGCTGGAGAAAACAGGCAAACCCAAACCCTGCGTCCTGAAACGCGTCCAGGTCCTCTGTGGCAGGAAGAATAAAAGACCTAAAGAGGCTGCAAAAGACCTAAAGTTGCTTTTCAACATCTTATTCCAAAATCTGCTGTTAGGAAGTAGCACCGGCAATGCTCTTTTTAATTCCCAAAGCGATTTCTATTTTTATTCCAATCCCTCACCACACTACTCCCTGATACGGAAGAAATATATCCCAGTAAGGATGACACTGAACGCTCTCGTTGATCCTCAGGGGCTCTTGCAATCTGGGTCATCAGGAGAGGACACACCACGAGACCAGAACTCGTAGTAATTGCCCTAAAGCAGCTCGGTGCACTTTTCTGGCTCCCCCCACAAGGGCTGGCATGTTCTGTGGACAGACCTGTGCCACCTTTACAGCACATACTCCTTTCCCACCGACACGGCTTCCAGAACTAGCTGTGCTCGGGGATGATGAGTCTTTAATGCATGAATGCAAGGGGAGGGTCTCCAAGGAAGCCCCGTGCAAATGCAGTTTCCATCTGGCTGCCCCTCGAGGCTCCACGTGAGGTTCCCAAGTAGATACACCATCATCTTGGCAGAGCAAAGGATGTTATTCCTGCAGCATTGTGACAGAAACATCCCCCTGGATGTCCCAGTGCCCCGTTCCTCTCCCCCAGAGCAGGCACAGGGAGAGGAAAGGTGGCCCTACATCCCAGGGTCAGCATTCCTGAGAATTTCTCCAAGGATTATACAAACTCCTTAAGTGAAGCCACTGTGCAGGATTTAGGCACTTTGAGGAATGAAAGATTCAGGAAGTGCCAGGAAGGGAGGAAATCCGCCTGGATAGGCTTGAGGGGTTTGTTTTGTTTCATTAATTGAAAAACCATCCAGAAACACATTGATGCATTGTGTGAGCCAAACAAGACATCTCGAGAAGCTTCCTCATGCTGGAAGTGTTATGTGGCACCAGTGAGAGCCACGCCCAGCTGCTGACTCTGAAAAGCCCTTCCTTCAGCCGTGACATCCCAGCTCAGCGGGCCAGCCAGTTCTCCTACTTATTGGAGAAGCTGGGGGGAAAAAATAAAGTGTGATGTCCACAATTGCCTTTTTTTGCTGTCAACAGGATTTCAAGGGATTTGCGACTGGCTCCTGTTCTTCCACTGTAAGGAAGGATTCCAGTGTTTTCTCTGGATTAAAGGCTTTACCATGACACCAGCGATCCAAGAGCTGCCTTACCTGCAGTGCAAGGGGCTTCCATCTCACGTTCTTCAGGAGGGCAGGAGCAGAGACCAGGGTGTTCTGAGGACGTTTTTTCAAGGTTAAAATCACTCCATTTGGGTCTTCCCACAAAGCATTTACAAGGTTCTTTAACTGCCAGCCAACCTAAGGAAAAATTCCACAATTGAATTTTGAAAGCTTTCTGTTCAACTTGAGATGGGAAGGAACTCTGTTGTTAAACAGAAAAGCCTGCCACAGCCTCTCTCTCTTGCACACAAAAGCTGTTTTTATAAACTCTCTGATCACTCCTGTTGGACTGAAACGATGCTGCTAAAGCTGGATTTTGGTTCTTTTTTTAGCTGTGTTTCTCAACAAAACAAGTCAGAAGTGAACAGTTTCCCTTTTGACAATTTGTGAGATCACTGAATATTTTAAATCAAAAGATGAGGACTAGAAGTCATGTTATAACAACATATGTAACATGTATGTAACAGCTGTAGGATCCCAACTGGAGATAAAAGGTGATTATTTGATTTTTCTACACAACCTCTGGACACAGCTGAGTCCCCAAGTTACTATAAACTGCAAACAGAGCCATAAAAAAGGACATCGCTGGTACTGAAAGGAAAAAACCACTTAGAGACATTTCTTAACATTCTTGATTACTTTGATATTAATTCACCATTAAATATTTACACCTGGAAACAGAAAAATCTATTTTTAAGGCTTTTCTTTTCCCCCTCCCTTTTCTGTCCCGACCGAGGCAGGCTTTCACAGCGGTGATGAACGGCCAGAGGAAAGAGCTGCCAGCAATGTATGACCATGACAAGTCTCAGGCCCCGCTGTTGAGCAGGAATTGGAATGCTGTGTCCAGACACAACCTTCCCGAGGCCAACTGCAGCAGCCTTGAAGGGAAAATTGCAGGACAAAACCCTCAGGGAACCCAAGAGCAGGAACTGCACAAATACATGCAGGTAAGTATTGTTATGTTTGCCGTGCTTTTTGACTATGTCGGACCTCTCGGGGGTCATTAGAACACTCGTTTTCGCTAAAATTAACAAGTCAATCATACAATTACCCTCGTGCCTACAAGATGTATTCCCACTGCTATTCAAACCCAAGGAAATAAGACACTGAGGTGCTCAGAAACAGGGCAGTCCGTGCATAGCCCCGTGTTCTATCAGGCAGAGCCCACGCTCACACCCGCCTGGCAGCGCTGCCCTGGGTGTCAGCACTCCACAAAGGGGTCGGACAGCTTTATAAACTTCTGGCCCATCTTTAAGGCTGCTGCTCTATTGAAAACCTCCTAAAAAATGCAGCAGCCACAGGAAACAGCAGTCACTGGAAACAGGTAATGCATGGATGTGGTCTGGAATCCCACATTACTCCACTCTGTGCTGTGTCTATAAAAGAACAGAGGCTACATATATTTTTTTTCTTTTACTCAGTTATAGAAAGAAAAAGTAACTCTTTCTGATTTTTATAGATTGCTGTAATTTTCAGATTGCAGAAATCTTTAGAGTTCCATGAGCTCCTTTTAGAAAAGAATGATAAATAATTAAGTTAATGATAAATTATTCCAATGAGAACCTTCATGACAAAACCATTAAACCCCAAGATCTATTAGAGAATAGTCTGCAGTCATTACTAGTGGGTGATGATAAAAAGCTCTCAGGAATTTGGACACGTTATTATAAATTGTATTACTAAAAATATCTTTGGGGAAAAAGAAGCCATTACAGCAGATTAAAAATCTTAGTTGAAAACCAGTCCTTGAGACAGATTTTGACATTTGCTCTTAAAGAGTCAGTCTTTAAAGCAGTAACCGAAGTCCAGCTATGGTGGGATGCTTCCACCAAAGAGGTATTTTGCTCCTTTAAGATTTTGAGCACAAACCTTCAGTCAATCAGATTCTACAATATGAGTTAAGATATTTCAGCAATGAAAGTTAATATTAAAATTAGACTAAGAAAGAAAAAATAGACTAATGAGATACTTTATTTTTTCCTGCATAAACAAAACTGGATGCTAATTTAGATGCTAAACATGGAAGGGACCCAGAAGAATGCAAAAAACCTCACTGAAAATGGTCAGACAGGCAGAAGTTTAGAATGTTGCTGGTTTACTCTTAGGATTGCTCTAATCATTAATTTTCATTTGTTTGTACAACCTCAGTGTGGAAAGAAGGGCTCTGGGGGAAACAACCCAGTGTACTTCTGTCTGCATTAAAGGATTTGGTAGTTTCCTCACAGAAACTACAAAGTGGAAAATTAAGAATATAGCAACTTTAAAAATAACAGTTCTAAAAATATCAATCCCCACAATAATGCATTTCTTTACCAGAAAAGTCCACAATGCTGTGGTAATTTTGTATAACCAAACCTGGTCATCTTGTGCACCTAAACTGGATAGTTTTGTGCACCTAAATCGGATAATTTTGTAACGGGGACTGCATAATTAATAAGTTCAGAAAGTTTAGTTAACCAGCAGTGAACTAGTGCTTCCTCGTTCTCCAGTACCTCCTTTAGATTCTCTCTCCAGTGACTTTGCTCCTTCTCATTCAGAAGATCCGGATTTGCACAGATGGGACTGGGAATGCATCCTGCCAGCAACAGGGATTTCAGCATCTTTATAAATCCAAACTGTTCATGCTGGACAAGCACCTTTTTGCCCTTTTTAAAATAAAGTCTCCCTGGCCAGTGATGACTCACCGGGGATTTGTATGAAAAGCAAACTAATGCCAGCAATTCCCAATGTTACAGACACAGGGCAAGCCTGAGGAAAACCCAGCTGGTGCGTTTGGGGTGGCTGCAGAGGCACGGAGCGCATGACGTACTTACCTCCCAAAAGGAACTGGAAAAACAGTGGAACTGGTGGGCAGGATGGTGTTTCTCAGAGCATTCCAAGGGTCCAACCACCCCAGCAGTCACCTGCACCTCCAGAGCAATGTCAGAACTCGTTGGACATATTTGTTCTGGCTCAAAGTTGGAAGGGAAATCCAGCGGAGGTGGTGGAGCCAGGGGTGCAGAGCGGACAGAGCACATCTGTTCCCCCCTCTGCCTTCCCTCAGAATTCTGGGGGCAAGGCAGGGATGTGGTTCCTCAGTTCCTCCACTGCCCTACCAAACCCCACCAGGACCGTGCAGAATGCAAAGGTTTCCAGGAACACAAACCCCTCGGTGCCCCTCGCAGAGGTTACACCTTCATTGCCTTGGGGGCCTGGTGCCTGTCCCATTCGCTGTGCCCCCTGCACCTTTCACGTGGCCTGGGATGGAGACACACAGAGCCTGAACTAACAGGAATGTCAAAGCTCCCTCATCAGGCATTTGCTCTGGAAATCAATTGTGTAGAGTATTTTCTAAATATTCAGATCATATTATATTGCACAGCACCTGAAAACAAGGAATTCTGCTCTGACTGCAGTAACCCCTTCCATGAAGCAGGACAGATGTTTCCCCTCAAGACTCTTCAAATACATCAGCAAAGCCATCTGGATATTTACTCAAACCTCCAAAATCTGACCTCTTTTCTTATTTGCATTAAAAAAACCCCCAAAACAACTGCTTGTGTAAATTCCACTTTTTGTTAAGGAAGCAGACTGTCAACCTTTTGCATTTTAAGTCTGTAATTCACTTTGTATCATTAGGGAATTAATCAAGGGAACTGGTTTGATTAACATGGAAATCAGGAATTATTATTAGACAAAACTGTGCTGGAAGATCATAAGGCTGTTTCTGTCTCTGAACGGGAAGCTCGTCATTAACACCTGTAGCTGATTCACCCTTATTAATATTCTGGCTGTTCCCAACAATAATTGATGATGGAAAACCAAATGTTCCCCCATTATCTTACATAGTTATTTTCATTAACTAATGGAGCAGCACAGCAAGAATCCAAGCAGCAGCAAGACGTACCCATGGAAGACTTGCTTTACTAAGCCTTTTTGAAAGGCAGAATCTGGAGGATAAGTAACATGTGGCACTTGGTTTGGAAACAGAAGGACATCTTTGGGGGAAAGAAGCTGTAATTCTCCTGATATCTTTTGTCCTTTTTTCTGTTTGCATTTCACAACACCCAGTGTGCTGAGACACAGATGGTGTGACCTGGCACTGCAGCTACAGATTTACCTCCACCTAAAATGAGCTCTCATTAGTACTCACATTCACAACTCAACAACCATACACTGAGGGGATTAATTCAATAACTACCTTAACACCAATAAATTAGGACTGAAATTATTTCATTGTGACAGGCTCTTGACACACTTAATTTCAAGCATGTAATTTGACAATGAATGGTATAAAAGGGCTGCTGGATCAGGTGTTTAGAATCACAGAATACTCTGGGTTGGAAGGGACATTTAAAGGTCATCCAGTGCCACCCCCTGCCATGGGCAGGGACACCTCCCACCAGCCCAGGTTGCTCCAAGCCCCGTCCAACCTGGCCTGGGACACTCCCAGGGATGGGGCAGCCACAGCTTCTCTGCCCACCCTCACAGCCAGGAATTCCTTCCCAAAATCTGGTCCAAACCTCCCCTCTTTGAGGACAAAGCCACTGCCCCATTACAACAAGCCCTACAGTCCGCCCCTCCCATCAGAAAAGCCCTGTCAGCACTGACAGCACGGCATCCACCCCTCCAAAGAGCAACCTCATCTCCTGGGAACAGGCAACTATTTTAGTTAAAGACAACAGCTATTTAAGGAGAGCACAAGAAACACGTAACACAACAGATTTATCACAGGTATTTCTGCAGCTGTTTGCTCTTGCACAGCGTTTATACCTTAAAGAGTTATTTCTCTTTCTGGTCTTTACAGTCTCTGTCTGTTAAGAAAGAGGGATTCTGTCTCAGACTTCCCTGGCCGTGTTATCCAAACCAAAATCCTTAAATAATTTCTCTTCCTATGAGACAGATGACACATTTTCTCTTTTACCCACTATGTTTTTCAATGCTCATATCTCACTCAACACCTTTGAGGGCTGTAAATGACCTGGAGATCACACAGCACTACAGACAAGATAATACTAATGTCAAGACAATGGTATCAAAACTCAGTTTCTCCTGGAAACCTGTTCCTGATTAATTCCAAGTTCATCTTTGCCATTTTCAGTCCCATCAGCTCTCTGGTGCTCACTTGGGTTGGGATTAATTACTACATTCCAGCTCCTGGAGTCTTGCCAGTTCCTCCCAAGTATCATCTAACTTTCAGCAGGAATTACTAAGAGCATTATTATTGCTCTCTGTCCTATGAAATAACCTTCAAACCCCAACTCTCAAAAAAGAAAAAAGAAAAAAAAGAGAAAAGTCAGTTTTTCCTGGTTTACCAAGCACTTTTCTATACAGAAGTACAGAAAATCTTCCTAAAGAAGACCAAATATTTCACTGATGGTCAGGCAGCTAAATCAATATTTGTTTGGATTTTCAGTGTTTCCGTTGTCTGAAAAACTACCAAAAGTGGAACATGAACACAATTTAATTTTCACAAAGTTATGCTGCAAAAAAATGAAAATACCAAATTGACTATTTCAGCTAAGCAGCAGAAAATATCCCATCCAAGGAACCTGAGGTGTAATTGTTTATTTTGCAAACAAGGAAACGCTGCAGTGGCATCTTCAGCACTTGTGTATAATTGTAGGAGGGAGGAAATAAAATCCACAAGGCACTGGCAGAAACAATGCCTGTCACTGCAGGGGAAACTCAGGAGTTCGGGTGGCAGGAATTTCGAATGTGGAACTTCCTTTTCAAGTTTCTTATGCTGCTTTATTAAAATCTTATAAGCAAGAAGAACAAGCAGAAAAGCAAATAAGGAAATTGGATAATGATTAAATGATCTTAACAGCCAGTGGTGAATCGCCTGGTTTAATTAATTTCTTGCTTAAAGTACTATTATTTTTTTCTTTGATCTTTATAATTGTATTACAGTGTGTTCCTTGGTTGGACCAGATTCCACGTAGGAAGTCTTTTATTTCTAACTCTTTCAATTGTTGCAGTACGTAATTTGGAAGGAGCTTTCCTTTGATACTTTCTGAAGTCCTTTTAACTCTCAACTGCATTGAAAAACTACTTGAAAAGTAAAGTAGAACTTTAAAAAGTCTTTTTGTTAATATTTTTATTTGTTAATATAACAGAAAAAGAGCATGAGTAGAGTTACCTCCTATGAGATTTATCTTTCTTAACACAAATAATGCTTTATATAAAATAGATATATTAATAGGAGTTAACAAAATTAATTTTGAAATGAAAGCCAAAATACTGTGGTCACATCAGTCCCCAGGTGTTTAACTCCACACATCCAGTGGGACTGGCAGTGCCAGCATTCCCGATACAACCCCAGAGAAGCATCTCTGGGCTCAGAAATGGGGAATCTGTGCTGATTCCACTTCAATGAGGGGACATTCCAAGCGTTTCCAAGTCTACATCTTCTCTTGGAAAGCTTACTCCTCCAAACAGACAGTTACACTTCTCTTAAAATGCACTTCCTGATGGAGTGAGTCAAACTGCAACTGAAATGAAAGGGCTTTTAAAGGAAAAGAAAGTAAAGCTGTCCTCTTCGTTTCAGTTCTGCCTTTGTCTGGATGAGAAAGGAACACAAGCCTTTTCAAAGAGTGAACAGTTGGGAATGGCTACACAAATGTATCTTGGAATATCCCAACTTGGAATGCTGTTAAAACCCCACAGTATTGGTGGGCAATTTAAAGAGGTTGTTGAGGTGGGTCATAAATTCAGATGACAAACTGGAAGTGCTCAAATTAGCCAGCTTACTAAAAAAAGTGATGAGCTAATTTGATTGCATCCTGGAAATACCTAAAAGAGAAACCTGCTCTCCTGCAATTTAATAGATAAAAATATATCAAGATCAAAGGACTGGAAGCTTGTGCCAGACAAATATAGACTACAAATAAAATGACTCCTTTTCCCCCAGCAATGAGAATAATTAACTACCGGAACAATTTATTACAGGTTGTTGGAACATCAATGGAAGTTTTAGAACTCGAATGATCATATTAAATGAGCGAATCTGAATGTATCCAGAAAAAACACTGGCCTAGTTCAGTCAAAATCAGATTAAATGATGCCAGCAGTCAGCCATAGGATTGGAATCTATTAACAGGGATCCACACTGTCTCCGCTCAGCGAAGGATTTGCACTATGGCAATGAAAAATGGCTCTATCTAATCACCTTCAGAACAGGTTCTTTCAACACATGTGTTGAACAGGATTTGCATTTGATAGGCTCCCAAAATGCTAAAGAAACATCAATAGTATAAAAATGCCTCTGTTAGGATAACAAAGATTAAATCTTCTCTGGGAAAGAGAATATCACCAAAGATATGCAAGTTCTCTTAGTCGGCCGAGCCCCCAGTCATTAATTACAATTGGTTTTTACCTCTTTTTATGAGCTGGTCTTGCGAATATTAAAATATTGATTATGTGGAAATTTAGTGAGCTGTTGCCTTTGAATTATTCCAGTCCACTAATAGAAATAATGCTAATTACAAGCACAATATTGATCATCCCAATGGGATAACTTGGGTGAAGGAGGAGCACAGCTAAATGGAGTTTGCAGCAAGGTGTACCAGAAGTGACCTAAAGGACACACTTGGAGACGTAAGGGTATTTAAAATATTACCAATTCTAATCCCTGAGGCGAAGAGGATTGGACACACTCCTCTGAAACATGCAAAACACTCAGCATTACTGTCTGTTTGTCCAAAGTCCCAGTGAAGACAGAATGAGACTTTCCCAGCCATTTCCAAGGAAGAACAAATTTCCCAAAGAAACACCATGCCATTTATGTCTTCCTTAACTTGTTATAAACTCCAGAATGACTAATTAGTGTATTATGGGGCTTGTAGAAAACAGAGTATTTTAAGCCACTTCGCTCAGCTGTTGGTCCCGTGTCCTTTGCTGGAAAGGGATTACAATTATCAACCACCTTGAGCCTGTTGTGGTAAGAGGCATGGAAAGAGTCGCTATCCTAAACCCCAAGGAACGAGGGAATTTCACCTATGGGAGTAAAGATTAAATCAGATCTGTCACCTGAAGAGTGTGTTTGATGGAGAAAGCCAGTCTAATACATATTTCAGCTTGTAACTATGACAACTCCTAGAACCTCTCTCGTACAGATAAGAGCTGCGTGTTGCATTAACATTTAAAGTATAAATGAATAAGTTATTCTTCTTTTCAAGGGAAAATATTTGCTCTCTAATCATAAGATTTTAACAGTCAGACTTGCATATTTCCACCTCACACAAGCGAGAGACAGAAAGGGATTTCGCAATTGTGCAACTGCTGTGTCTGGAGATGGGGTTCAGAGAGACAAAGCTGAAGAGCTAAATTACAACTTTCTTAGGAAGTTCTCGTGGTCACTGTCACAATGCTACTCGTGCCTGAGAAATAATAAATACTGGTGGTCCTTTCACCTGTAGTTTCAGCAGTGTAGCCTTACAGTACTGGACAAAATGTGACTGCCTTTTTTCCAGCCATCAACTTTTGAACCAACATCAGTTTTAAAGAGCAGCTCATGACATCACCAAACAGGGAGAGAAATAGAGTCATTCAGCCTGGGATGAGACCCTCCCACAGGCTCTCTGCTAGGCTTTTAGAGCTCAATTACAAACACTTTTCTCTAAAAAAACCAATAAATTAATACTAAATTCATAAATACAGTTTTCCCTGCCTGCAGTACCCAACACAACTCACAGCTGCGGAAGAAATGCAACAGTGGGCATGTTTAAACGTATTCAAATCATATACTGCAATAGCTGAGGCTCAGCACACACTTCTGCATACAGGTGCTTATGTGTACCTTAAAAATAAATCTCCTTGCAGGAGTGCACAGCCCTAAAACCTGACAGATTTCTACCAACACTTTCATAATTTTCCATTTTCCCCTCAACAGATTCGAACACACTGTGGCTACAGCACTTCTGCATGATCAACCTGAACCCCGCACTAAACAGGATGCAACATCCTGTTTGAGAGGAGAAGTTAAACCAGCTGGCAAATGCATAATGAGAAGTATAAGAACTTCAAGGAAATATTCTGGGATCTCCTTCTAGAAGGAGCACAGTGTTGAACAGCAGCTGTGCAGAATGGAAATTTGGCTTCATCCTCCTGGGCTGGCAAGGGACTCAACATGTGCCTTTTCTTATTAAGCATAAGCCCTGGATAGGATGTTTTAAAGACATAAATAACAATATAGCTAGGCAAAATTACCTTTCTAGAAGAATTATTACCTTTTTAGCAGTGGGAATAGGCAGAGCCTGCAGGGAAGAGTTTCCAGAGTACTTACCACAGTTTGATGGTTGACCTGGATCACCTCGTCACCAGCGTGGATCTTCTTACACTGATCAGCAGGAGACTAAGGACAAGAGATAACAGTTAACTGCACATGGAGAACGTGGAGGGGGAAGGAAAGAGCAGGAATTAAAACTATGAAGGTGAAGGAGGCAAGAAATCTGTGCTGAAAGTCTTATTGCTACCACATAATCAGTCACATTTATTACAACCGGATTTATAACAAACAGTTGTTTTTCTGGTCACATTCAATGAAGTCATCTAGAATTCCACTGCCATTTGTGACTGGGTGAACTGTTCCATCCTGTTCACCAGAATTCAGCTGAGTGCCTGGGTGCCTTTGGAGCCAGCCTGTAACATGAATTACCCACGGCACAAGAGCCAGGTGTCAAATGCCAGGGAAGAAAAGACTTCTCGGAACTAAAAGAGGTGTTTAGATGCTCACAGTCATGGCCTCAGTGTGGGCCAACCCTGACTTCCAGGAAACAGGCAAGAGCTCTTCAGCTGCACCGGCTGCCACCCAAAATCCCACCCATCCCTTTTGTGAACGCAGATTAAACCCATAAGATAAACAAATAAAAGGAACAAAGGCAAGAGGAGACAACACAACAAGAACCCAAATTGCCACGGGGAAGAAAAGGAGCGCAATTATTTGTGAATTAACTGCAAAGAGCCTCCTCTCTGAGCGGGTCAGGTGGCCCTGGGATGGTGGGCACCTGCTGCCTGGAGAGCACACACTGCAGAGACACAGCTGCTGGAGAGCAGCAAGCCTGCCCATCCATCCCTCGGGAACACCCGGCCAGCAGGGCAGAGAGCCAGCGCTGCCTTGTGATTCCAAGGGTGCCATTCCAAGCACAGCCTTTTCCTTTGGCCTCGTTTGCCATTCCTAACCTTCCGGCGCCCAACAGGAGCTGCGCCCCAGCTCCTCAGCTGCGTGCCCTTTCCGAGGGGCTCTGGCCGCTGCAGGCTGGAGCCACAGCCCTGCTCCTCGGTCACTGCTCACCCGCTGCTGCCGCCCAGGCAACAGGACTTTGGGGGGTGCGAAGCACTGCCCGGCTCAGAGCCACCTCCTCCCTTCAGTGGGACCTTGGCTCACTGCTCTTCTGCACGGGACTGAACATGTGACAGAATTATTTCTAGAATTCAGCATCAGTATGAACTTGATTGCTTTGAATTGTGAAAAAGGCGAGAAGGAAAGTGCAGCAAACACTACCACACTCCTGATGTTTAACTTAACATTAGCTGCAAAAGCAAAGGCCCTTCTCTTTTTAGCCCCTTTCCTGACTTGGCTGAGGCTGAGCTAATTAAACACCAGCTCTGAGGTCAATTATCCCTTCAAAAGGAATGAAAAATCAATTTGCTGAAACGCCACAACTTAAAGGTCTTTGAAGCTGGTTTATCGGCACGTGTGATTACACTCCTAGCAAAAACAAAAGAGCAACAGCTTCTGGCGGTGTTGTATCAAAAAGTCTTGATATTCAAATACAAATTTTAGTGGCTGGCAGTTTAGTAACTCCTCCTGTGAATTTCAATTATAAATATATAAATATTTCCCCTACCAACTGCATTATATTTCTGAAATCAATTAGAATTACAGCAAAAAAGTGGATTAATTACAGCATGAGTAATTCATTCTATGAACATAATCTGTCCAACATAATCAAGATGGATCATTCATAATTTCCAGGACCCATGATACACATACAGTTATTTTAAGACTTCCAAATGCTGCCAGTGGTGACAATATAAACAAGCAAACAAAATTTAAGTTTAATTTGCATTAGAATTGTCTTCCCAAATTGTGACACACAAATCATGAGGCTTCCCATGGGCTTGCACTGACAAAGCCCATATGATGAATACTGTTCAATATACGGAAATCAAGCAGAACAAAATACGACACACGAAGTTCCCCCGTGTGGGCCAGGCAGGACTGACACCTCTGGCCACGTGCACGGGGCCCATTCCATGTTCCTTGGGTGTCAGCAGGGCACAATTCCAGTATTAGCTTTATAAAACCAGGACCTGTCGTTTCCCCAGCTCTGTGGGGCTGAGCAGCTCCCAGTCTGGGGGAGAACAGCGTGACTAAAAGCTGAGATGGAAACCAGAAGGGCTTTATTATGAAGCCTGTGTCAGTAATTAGATTGCAGCAGTTGAAGTCAATTTATTTTTTCACGTTTATAATTATGGATTGCACGTTAAGGAACAGGGAGGGTGTTCAGAAGCTCCATCCTCACTCTTGTCACACTGTTTGGCTCTCCTGTGATCAGTCACACTGATCTGGGGGTGCTTTTGCTTCAGATTAGTCTCACACTTCTGAGACTACAATAAAAATGATAATTAATACATTTTTCTTGATCTCTGCTGCATGTTTACTACAAATGATGGCAAATATAAAGTACAACCTATTTAATATAAGGGAAACCATTTGTGCCAGGGAGAACATACACAGTTATTAACACAGCACATAACACAATTCCAAAGGTGCATTTGAAGAAACATTGAGGACAGAAATGCAAGAATTTAACGACATTGTTAATTATTAGTACTTTCAGCATAAATACTTTTCTATGTCCATTTTCAAGAGTTCTAAGTTTTTACAAAGGTAATATATTTAGCAAAGAAAAATTAATAAAAATTGGCTTGATTTAAAGCAAGTTTTCCTATTACAAAATGCACTGCACATCCCTAGGAAATAACTGTATGCACGATAAAGGTATTTTACACTAAAGAATCTTACATTTTCAGTTGTTCCTGTGATTACATGTAGTCCATCATATGTTGATTTGATATACATTCCCTGGAAAAGAGAGCAAAAAGGGTAACTAAGGTCTGTAGGAAACAAATACATGACATTTGCATGGTAATTCAAACAGCAGGTTTATTCCAGTCTAAGGACCATAACATTTGAACAGACTGGAAGGAACGGTGGTCAATTAACATTTGCAAGTCTAAGTTCAACATATATACATGAAGACCATCATACACTGGCATTGTTTCCTCCCTTAGTGCTTTTATTTTATTCCAATGTCTGTGGGCAGAACTGAACACTGACACCAGCACAAAAGCTTGTGCCTATTGAGTGTTTGAAATACTTAACGTGACCTCTTTTTGACACGGAGAGCACGAACAGGAGGAGCTTTTTAACTTAAATGCCCCATCTCCAGAGAGCTGCTGATTCCATGGACAGGAAGCCACAGCCTAACCCAGAGGAGACACGAGCCAGGGCTCACACTGCCAATTTATGGAGAAAAATGAGCACAGGGAACGAACAGGAGCTTTGTAATTAGTCCAGCAAGAATTGTGCTTCCAGGAGGAACCTGACAAGATAGAGACAGACACCAAAGTGGGGGTCTCTGGGGCTGTGCACACACAGAGCCTTCACTGGCAGCAGGCTCGGAGGTTTGTGGGCTCCTGTCTCAGGAGGAAGCTCAGAGCTCCACATCCCTTCGTGAGCCACGGTTATCCATCACATCTCAGAATCTAATTAATCTAATTGGTGCATTGTGCTGCTGATTTATTATCCTTTCAGCAATCCTGCATCACCTTGCCCCGTCAAAACTGAAGTTTAGAGCCCCCAGCAAAAGAACATTTTGTTCAGAGAAATCAATTCCAAGATTCCTGAACTCTAAAGAAGATCTTTAGGTGAGGGGTTCACACAAACACCACCCCCAGCCCTCCCCCAGGAACCCAGAGGTTCAAACACTGCAAGGCTTAGATGACACTGCTCTCTACATCTACCCAGGGGGAAGACGGAGCCAAACTCTTCGTGAAAGTGGGAGGATGAGCAGCAAGAGACACAAGCTGCAACCCAGTTCAAGAAGTTCTACTTTCCAACTTTACCGTGAGGATGAGAAAACCCTGGGACAGGCTGGCAAGGCTGTGGAATCTCCGACTTGGAGAGGATCAAGCCTTGACTGCACAAGGCTCTGAGAAATCTGCTCTCACTGCACCTGTTTGGGTTTTTCATCAGCACTAAAAGTGACTTCCACCTTAAAGTAAACTAATTCCACTTCAGCAAGTTTTAAATTTATTTAAATCTTAAAAAATAAAGACAGGATAAACCTGATAAGGTTGCTTAACTCTGCTGCATGAGAAACTCCATTTCAGATTCTCCTCCTCACAACTAGATTATTTGCTTTAGTGAGGCAGGTTCATGAGCCACTTCATTTGTAAAAGCCAAAGATGCCCAAATTAAATCTTGCAATCACTTTCATAAAATACGACTCTTTGGAAGAGACAAATCCGTGGTGAGTCTTCTTCTGCAGGTTTAATTTTACCAGAGTTTGCCATCCCATTGTCTCTGTGGTACCTCCCAAGGCACTGACAAACACCAGCTTATTTCTTTTTGCCAACTCAGAGACAGAAACAAGAGCCCAAGATCCTGAAAAACCGCAAAGGGTCTCATGGAGAATGGGATGAGGAGTCTCCATATCAATCACAAACAGATATTTAATCCCCCCAGCTTGTGTTGTGAACTCTCAGCTGGCATGTTACACAACACTGCAGCCCACACCACAGGGGCTGCTCTTTTAGCACATCCGAGACTCCAACAGCACATTTCCAGCCACACTTGGAATTTCAGATTTAACATCACGGTTCTGACATCCTCCCTGCTTTGACAAGATTCATTTCCCACTCAACAAACCAACACTCTGAGATTTTTAAGGCCAAAAGAGGACACAGTGCTAAAGTTTTCACTAAATTTGACCACATATTTCTCCATGCAGTTCTTGGTCTCTCATTAATCTCTGAGTATTTTTGGAAAAAAATCACATTACAATTTTATCTCTTAACATATGCCATCTGAGAGACATAAAATCTGATTAATCGCTAAGAATTACCCTACATTTACTATCTGCTCTTTCATCTCAGCTATTAAAAGCTGAAAATATATTAAAAAAAATAAACAATTTTAGTGAATGACTCTGAGCCTTCAAATTATCCCAGACAGAGCTTTCATCCTTCTTTGCCCAAAAGAAAGATAATGAGCTCGTTTCTTGTTGACCATTACAGTAGCACAGTATCCCCTCGACACAGCTGTTACCTGAAAACCTTGAAAGATTACTCTATGTAAAAAAATATAAAAATTCTTATATTAATTTTTACTTCCTATAGTTCTGAATGCAAGGTATTTTATATAAAATATATTACACGTACATATTGTACACTTCAAAAGTTTAATTTGCTCGTATCGATACACACAAATTAGTCTGTGGATATAAATGAGAGGCTTTAAGACAATTGTTTTCCCCAAACTTCTGGTGAAAAATTAAAATTATCTATTGTGGCTTGTAAGACATAGCCAAAATTCCCAAACTTAGTCATTTAAAGAGCTGTCCACTCTGTGGCCCCTGAAAAATCAGGCAAGTATTGGTGGTCTAAATGAGGCAAAAGAACTGGACCTTTTTTCAATTTAATGGGCTGTTGGTTGTCTTTATGTCCATCACTGTTTCATTCTGTTTCCACTTATGTAAGCATTTTTTTATGGTTAATAAACCTTTTTAAAAAAAAGGGAAATGAATTTGGAAAGTTTTGTCAGATGATATAATTCCAGCAAATACTGATTTAATGGTGCAGCTGAGGAACTGAACCATAACCCTCCTTTTCCCAAGGCCAGACCTGACAATGCTAACACAGCTGGAACCACGTTAGGAACATTTAGATGGTTTTAAAGTATTTTCTGTTTCACCTGTGGCTTCGAGCAGTCCCTTTGGGTCAGCAAACTCAGGAGCACCATGTTCTCCTGCGTTCTAGGGGTGTCCCTGCCCATGGCAGGGGGTGGAATGAGAGGATTTTTAATGTCCCTTCCAACCCAAACCACTCTGAGAATCTGTGATATTTACATAAGCACAACCTTTAATTAACTTGTACAGTAATTTATTAAGAGAGTATGCAGACATCTGCTATTTTGGTCCTGTTCATTTCTGTTGTAAAGTCTGATGGAAATTAAGATATTCTCTTGTAAACTCCTGGCTCATTTGGGGAACAAATTAAAAGGCATACAACAAAAACCGTGCAAATGGAGTTTTGAAAACGGTGAAAGACTCACAATTAAGTCAAATGTATGTAATTCCAGATAACTGGATTATTTCATAACTCTGAGGCATTTACAGCACATTTGCCCCCAGTGGCAAACAGTAATGCCCATTTGGTGGGTGCCAGCCCTGTGTGAACCCTGTTCTCGGGAGCTCTGCAAGCACAGCTGCACTTAGACCCAAGAGAGACTGTTCGAAATTATGCCATAAAGGTAACAAATGTTCTGAAAATTGTACTGTAAGCTGCTCTTGGAAACCAGGTTTTTGGTGATTGCTGGGTTAGATTCCTACCTGGAAAACTGAAATTACAATATCCTTCTCACAAGCATGTTGTGAGGATGAATTAATTAGTGTCTGGGAAGCACTTAGGCCATATAAAAAATAAATAAAACAACCCAGGATGAAATCAGTAACTGCAGGGAATGCAGAGCTTAGCTCAAGTGTGGTAAATCAGGCCTCAACCCTACACTGAATGATAAGGATAAAAATGGAACTCTGAATACTTTCCATTCACTGAATGGTGCTCATTTTTCTCTTGAATGGAGCAGAGATCCTGTGGAAAAAATCTGCTATACAATCATGAGAAAGCCATTTGTAATTCATTACTCTGTTCTATATTTGATTCTGATTAATGTTTTCTTTTCCTTTTCACATGATTTTTCTTTTATTCCCATTTATAGTCCTTTTTCATATTTTCTTCTAAACAGAACACAGTGTCAGCAAAATTGATTACAAGGAACTTTCTAACCTAGCACGTTATAGAGCCTTCACAATTAGGCACAGAAAACTCAGTCATTCACTGTGATTTCACTTCATCTAAGGGGAAAAAAGGGGGGAGGGGCTGGGGAAGGATAAGTTGTCAGGCAATTTTGATTGCAGTATTTGTCTCATGCCCTTGGTCAGCAGTGGCCACTCAGTGCCCTTTCGGGAGGATGGAGAGCGACCCAGTGGTTCTGCAGCCACAGAGGGTCCTGTGCCACCACAAAGGGGTGAGGCACACGACAGGCACAGCAGCACCTCTCACCTGGGTCACTCGCTCCTCAGAGGTTCAAACCATCATCCAACACCTCATGAGCAGTTGATGCGAACATAAACCTTCCGTGCCCAAGAGCTCCTGACACACACCTGTCTCAGCCTGCACACCAGGGAATGTTCAGTTCCCCACAGACATGCTTCTGGAGCGGGTTCCACTCCTGTTCTTCACCAGCCCCTGGCCCACACGTAGAGCCTTCACTGCATGGGAAGCACCAGCAGTGCCAAGCCCTGCTTCTCGTGCTCCGCACCTCTGAGGTAGATACCTCCACTGTGTGTTCATGTTGTCTTCAGCACTGATAATGAGCTTTCCTCTAATTAGTCCAGCAGAAAGACATCACATCTCTGGAGAGAGGGGAAAGCCCTACAAGGATCCAGAGAGCTGGTGTAGTACCCTTAATGCAAGTCGAAAGCACCGAGAGATTTACAACATCTTTACTACAGGAGCTGCATTTGCTGGATAGCCCTGCACTAACCCAGAGATCAGAGTGCAGGGCAAGCTGGGCCATACAGGGAACATTTGGCCATTAGGATGCAGCAGCACAGCGAGCAAATTGCATCCCTGTTCGGGATTACACACCGGGCTGAGCATCTGCGACGGCACGGAATTGAAATGAAATGTGCTTTATGCTCTGGGAATGCTCTTTGTTGACTAAATCAGCCTCAGAACAAAGTAAACTTGTGCAGTCACACAAACCCCCGCATGTTATTAAAATACATCGCTCCCAAATTAATATGCATACCTCAGAATAATTATGCCCTTGTAACTTTGACAGGATTTGCATATGATGCTCGTTGCTATTCAACGTCAGAACAAAGAGGAAGATGTTGAAACAATACAAAACCTCTCAACTAGCAGAAATTTAAAATAAATCTGTAAATCACGCGGAATTACAAGCAGGAAATGTGCCACAATGCGTACAGTGACACTCAAACGGATCTAATTCGTCAGTCGTGGAACGTTCTGCAGATAAGCCCTATGGATGCCAATTTCCCTGCCCCATTCTCCCTTTTTTCCCCCCCCCTCTCTTAACCAATTCCTCCAGAATGAACATTCCTGAACTATTGCTCTTGTAGGAAAAGAGAAGAAATAAAAGTAGGAGCTGCAGAACATCCCCTGCTGTGCCCCATGTGCAGCAAGAGCAGTGGGACGTGCAGAGGGCCCCTGACCAGCCTGCTCAGGAACAGTTTGCACACACAGGGCATTCGGTTTGTTCCTGGGCTGGTACTTCTGAAAGTTCTATTTCAATGCATATTAGGGAGACATGCAACTGTTTTTATGCAAGTCCAAAGAACAAACTTTCTCCTAATCATCTTCAAATTATTAGCCGTTATTCAAATTATTAAATGTCATTAATTTCATTAATGACATTTAGTTACCTTTATTTGTACATGTTTGTATTTGGGGATTATTTCAGTACATTCCAAAAGCTGCGATATGGCTAGCAAAGGACCGTAACTTTTCTTTAGCTGCTCATAAAGTCACCACAAAGCCCTGGATAAAACAGGTATTAATAAAAAAACCCCAAACCAATCCCTTTATTTAGATAAAATATCAAATTAACCACCTCCAGAAATCTCATTCAGCTTGCCAAAGAGAACAGTGCATAAAAATAACATTTGGATTTCTTGATAAATTCAAACCCCAAACCACCCTAAGGAACTGAGGTTTGTGTTGTGTATTCCAAGAGTTAACTTCCAGCTTGGCTACTTACCAGCCCCTCACTGGGCATGATGCTGGTGAGATGAACCACCTCCAGGTGTGCCGACTGCGACACCAGGGAATCGGAGGAGAGAGAAATGATGTGGTCACAAATCCCAGACAAGGTTTTACACTGCAAGAAAAACGAGCCAGTTGGGTTCCTCACATTAAACTGAAACCAAGAAGTAAAGCAGACAAGCCCTTATTCTAAGAACTAACTGAGAATAAACAGACAGTTTTAATTCTTAGCACTGCAAAAACTGCAGGTGTGTGAAAGTCAAGAACAGGAGGTGGAGGGAAAAGAAAATATCTATAAATTTCAAAAAAATGGACATGCATGTACAGCTCTGCTGGAAAGGTTTTACTGTGCACTGAGAACATCTGTGTCTCTAAAATATCCTCTCCCCTCCAATTATGTGCCCTTTAAAAAAAAACCTCAAATCAAATGAACCTTATTTTATCTGTCCTTATCATGCAGGATTCTAACTACAATGGAAATTGAGTGAAATATGTACAAATAAATGTCTTATGCACTAACCGAATAAACCATTTTGGCTACCAAATGATGAGATCATCCCTACCAAGTGTGAAAATTAAGTGAATTCTGCTATAAAACTTGGAACGTTTTTCCTTTGTTAAAAATTACACTGACAGAGAAGTGCTTTAGTTAATCCATTTCCTGGAGTAAAATTCTTATGCATCTTTGAACACATCCTTTAACTGATAGTCCAGCTCACCACAACTATGCAGTAGTTTTATTTTATCCTGCCTTCCAGCTAAAGATCTCAAAATCTAAATGCCAATTCACACAACCACTCTCAGAGTAGGAGCCCACTGCAAAGTTGCTATCAGTGGGTCTGACAGATTAAACCAATCTATCAAAGGCAAGGTCTAAGGATCAGAGAGGAGCTGAGCTTTTTTGGAGAACATTTGTGTGTGAAGATTTATTCCTAAATTTCCATGTGTTGCTTAAAGCATTCCTTCAAAAGGACTATGCCTAACATGTCTGAACCTAATGTGAAAGCATTCATTTAGATGAATTTCAGAATGGGTTTCCAGTTGAAGCTGTGCATCTATTTTCCTTTGGGGACTATACTCTCATTTTTCCTAATTATAGCAAATTCTAGTGAAATCCCTTAAGGGAAGTTTTATTTCAGGCATTTGCAAAAGCATGAGGCTTTCTAGTATCTCATTTGACACTATACATATAAGTTAAACAAATAAAGTTGTCACAATGAATAAGTTAAGTGCCTGAATTTATAGGTTGTGTTTCCATTCACTGTGTGGTTACTCATCTGGAAAGCCAAGGACAGCTCTGGAGCAGCAGATGTGGCATCTGCAGCAGCCCCAAGATGCCAAGCACCCCCCTCAGGTGTGTGTGCCTGCAGCTCCAGGTCACCACAACTGAATTATCTCCTACAGCTTCAGCTTGGGGCCAGAACCCCAACCCAAAAGTTTAGGTCCTGCCTTCTCCCACCAGAGAGGGAGAAACTGGTTTGCTCAGAAAATGTACATTCTACAGAGGAACTGGGGGCTGCCCCTGTCTGTGAGCACGGGCCTCCATCCAGCTTCGGAATTACCGGCATATCAGAACATTCCCACGATTTCCAACCAAAGCCCCTCTTGGGCCTTAACATTCGGGGGTGTATGTAGAGACTGGATGCAGGCTAAATCCCAGAGAGGGCACACTCTGCTTTTGGATGCACTTGGTCATGAACCAGCCATGCAAACTTCCCCCTCAGACCTCTGTATTTGTGGTGTGGCAGCCACGAATTAAGTTAATAATCTGCACTTACTGCTGAGAGGAAGAACAAGTAGCAGGTTGTAATTCTGAATTATCTCAGGTGTATTACACTGGCCTAAAGACCTGGTGCAGTCCTGACAACCACGCTTGGCTGAACAGGTACCCAAACCCAAGAAACGTGGCCCCCAGACATGCAGTTCAAGCGACCCCAAAGGTCACTGCTCCATAATTTACATTTCCCCATAATGCCTGGGCTGAGGGGAGACCCAGCCCAGTCATGGGACTGGAGGGAAGGGGAACTGTGCCCCTGCAACCCTCCTTGGGGCACATCCTGCCCTAGAGCTCTCCAGACAAGTCTGCACCTCTGTGAACCTCTCCAGTAACCAACGAAGGAAATCAATCATGGACCACCATTCAAAAAAATCTGGTTTGAATTCTAAGTATATATATCTTAGTCTCTTTCAGAAATGAAACACCCTGTAGTGTTAAAGATTCAGAAATTCTACATCTTACAATGTAAAATTTTACACTAGAGCATCACAATTATTGTTCTTATTTCCTGTAATTTTAATTTTGATTTTTAGAAATAAAGCAACCATTAAAAAGTCAAACAATTTACAAATCTTATTCTTGAATTGAGTGCCCTTGAAGAACATTTGCTTTTAAAATGCTGTGAGAAAACTGATGACTTCTTTCAATTCACCACAAGTTTCAGTGCTAGAGGGGCTGATTCTCAGAGCCTGGATACTCTGAGAGGCTCAGGTTGTTGCAGGTGAATTTGCTCAGGTTAAAATGAGTTCTGCTGCCTTGGGATCCAGGCTCCCTGAGGTTCATCACACTTTCACTGCTGAGACTGTGGAATACTTAAAAATGAAAAGCTTTTTGTATCTTTTTAGGCTTGCATTCAGAGCAGGCAGCAAAGTAAAAAGTAACATTCCTGCTAAAGATGTATTTCTGGAAGTCCTACTCAGAACTGTGGGTTAAAGGATGTGTATATCTCTGTGTGTATATATACACTCCAAATCCCAAAAGGTATCAGGTGCTTTTAAAAGTTCTTTTTAGACCCAAGTTTGCAATAGTAAGCTTATTTTTTTTTTCCTAAAAGTCACTGCACACTTTCTGAATTTAACAGCACATCAATGTTTTATGACAACTTTTAATCCCTGCTGGAAGCAGAATATGTGTAAAAGGCTCAAAAAAAAAAAAAAAAGAAAAGAGTCAGGCACTTGGGCAGAGCTTGTCAAAAGCTTATCTGAACTTGTAAGTCCTTTGAGAGTTCCCTTTCACCACAGGCTTTAAGTCTATCTCAGTGTCAGGACAAGTTTTCAGTGCTGGTACCAGGAAAATCGAAAGTATTTGAACTTAAAAGCCAATATCTAATCAATAATCTTGAATAAGAGTCTTCACTCCCCTTTGTCATCAGATTTTTTGAGTGCTGAAGGCACAAAATGCTCAGTGTGACAAGGTCAGGTCTGTGGATCAGAGGGCTGCAATTCCACACCAGCAATCCTAGTAGGAATACCACACTGGTAAGAACACTGAAGCTACTAAAACAACTTAAGGACAACAATTGTATATGTAATTAACTGCAGGTGTAACAGAGAGCATTACTGCAGGGAACTTTTAGCAACTGATATAATTCATCAGAAACTAAGTCAAATAATAAGGAACTTTATTTTCCTGGAGTAGCCTTACCTTTTTTTTTTAATTTAAACATTTAAGTGAGGAGGGTAGGATTTGAGAATAGCAAAGCAGAATTACTTACCACATGAAGAATCTTATTTTCTGTTTCATACACTGTACAATCCTGTGGTAAAACAGAACATAATCAATTAATGAACATCACACGAAATTTCTTGTTAAGAAATAAAAGAAGGCTTTATGCTGTTAACTATTTCTTACATATTCCTGATGAAACTCTTGGTTTGCTTAAGACCCGTAAGTTGTAGAGCGCTCACTCCCCTGTTGTAGCTGTCGTTTTAAGAATAATCAATGTTATCACTCCAGGACTTCTGAGTCATTATTCCCTCCACCTGCCTTCTGATACAGTGATATTACAGGGGCTGGAATGTTGCTTTTTCTTCATGAAACAAACAATAAAAATTGCTAAAAGAGACCTCCTGCCTCTATTGCTTATTAAGTTTGAAATGCCCCCCAGTCCAGCCCCCTGGAAAACAGGACACAGGCAGGGCATGGCGGTGTCGGAGCATCCCTGCAGGCAGCTCTGCCCCCGCAGCATCTCCCCGGACCCCGAGCTATGGCACTGAAACGGAAAATAAAAGGGAAATGCCGACAATAACCCCTCCGGGCGCAGAGAGGGGAGGATGGAGCCCTCGGAGGGCAGCCCAGCCCAGCCCAGCCCTGCCGGGGCGCACCAGCATCGCCCCCTGCCAGCAGCGAGGCAATTCCTGCCCCAAAACCTGAGGAGAAAATGTGCCCGAGGGCTGCCAGGAAGACTGACCCCCATCCCCCCGCAGCAGGACAAGAGGGCACGCTCTCAAGCTGTGCCAGGGGAGGTTCAGGTTGGCCTTTTAGCAGAAGTTCTCTCCAGAGAGTGCTCAGACATCAGAATGTCCTGCCCGGGGGGTGGTGGAGTCGCCGCCCCCGGAGGGGCTTGAGGAGAGACTGGAGGTGGCCCTCGGTGCCACGGTCGGGGTGGCAGGGCGGTCTGCATGGCCTCAGAGGGCTTTTCCAGCCTGGCGGATCCAGGATTTTGGGGCTGGGGGCAGCCCCGGGCCCCGCCAGGGAGGGAGGGAGGGAGGGAGGGAAGGAGCGGCCGCTGCGGGGCAGGAGCCGCATCCCTCCTCCCCTGAGCATCCCTGCCTGAGCGGGGTGTGCTGGGGGGAGCAGCAACCGGTTATAGAGCTGTGCTGGCACACATCTTTTACATGGAGCGAACCAATGGCTGAAATCCCAGAATTTATGCTGGGAAATTGTTAAATACTTCTCCAAGGGCTGTGCTGCATTAGAAAAAGCCTTATACAAAGCATAGGGATTTCAGGACATGCTTTTATGGATGAGGATGTGACAAGTCAAAAACCCTCTCTTGTTCATTCGGGTTTTTTCCTTGTATAAGTTTT
>JAWWEU010000138.1:1647967-1673041 GCA_035583155.1 Acropternis orthonyx | reverse complement strand
CATGCTTTTATGGATGAGGATGTGACAAGTCAAAAACCCTCTCTTGTTCATTCGGGTTTTTTCCTTGTATAAGTTTTGTATAAGTTTTCAAGTAAAATTTAAGTTTGTGATACACCTGAAAGATCCCTTCAAGTGACTTCAGATTCCCTGCAGTTCTCAGGATTTCTTCTCTCCTAGATTTTGAGATCCCTGCAGTGCCCAGGATCTCCTCCTTCCTGGACTCCAACATATCAGCAATACCAGCTAATTGCTTCAGTGCGGCCGAGCCCTCAGCCCAGGGAACTGTCCCACCCCCAGCTCTAAAGGCCAGTGTTTATTTGGGTGTTTCTCCGGAACCATTAACTCTGAAGGGAGCACAGCTTACACAATATCGCTGCACACCAAGCAAGTTCAAATCAGAGGATTGTGAAGGAACACAGAACAATTTATATTAGCATTTCATGGTCAAGGATCCCTTTGACGTTCCTTCTGTGCTCAGACTGTTATTTTCTGGAGCACAAAGAAGAATTCAATTACCCCGTTTGGCTGACAATGCCCAGGGCAGTTTTCCCTACAAGTTTTACACACTTCAAGCAGCACATCCGTCATCTCCTTTTAACCCTGCCCGTGCCAAGAGAACCAAATGATCACAGCAGGGCTCCCAGCCTGACTTCAGAGCTAATGTTCCTTCCTAAATTATTCCTTTAATTTCTGCACTACAAATACAATATGAGCTTCGTTCTGAACAAACTTAATTACTTCAGGTCAAAGAATAGAAGACTTATGTACAGTCAAACTGAAATGATACTGGTTTGTAGAGCAGAATTAATGTCAGCTGTACTTATATTGCACATTCAAGATTACATTAGCATGAAAAATGTTAATGGCTTTGGGATTCCTTCCAAAATAGATGCATATTGACTTTTTTTCTTTTAAATACATCAGACTAGTTTAACTGAGAGGTTAAAAGCACTTGCAATAGTATACTAAAATATTGAGATATGTAGGTCACAATATTCTTCTGATTTATTTCTCTCTGATACACAGCAATGCACGAGGGATCTCATTAAAAAATAATCTTCCAGGGTTACCATTTATAGCATGTTGATCTATTTTTCTTAGAAAATAAGTAATAGTTATATTCATATTCACTCTACATCCCCCAGTAACAAGATGACAAGATAAAATATTTCTTCTTAGAGTTTAAAATAATCTTAAGAAAAATTAGAAGCTATGTTCTATTTCCCCTCTGCAAAAGGGTGAAACACAGGGATTACAAACCCAGCCACAGCAGCACTGCAAACAAGCCAAGTTTGCTCTGTCCTGGCCATCCTGCCTTTCAAAGGCACAGCACACCTTCATCCCCCTGACAAGGGAACAGCCCTTGGAATATTCATACAGAGGAAAGGCCAGGAGTGCTTGTGTCACCCACAAATAGTACTACACAAATCTGCAGATACCGTAAAGGATGTTTTATGGCAAGTCTCGAGGCATAAAAACATATAAAATCCTTAGATCATTAATAAATGAAACAGCATGAGTGAAGTCGACCACTAAAAAGAAAGACACCCTGTAAAGGAGCAGCTTGGAAGAGAATGGGGAGCTTTGTGGTGTTTGCCAGTGGAAGGACATTTCCCAAAACAACACTGCAGGGAAGTTCCACATCAGCCTTGGAGTGAGTGGATAACAAAGTGTACCCACACATACATTGCTTCCATGCATCGAAGGAAACACTTCTGAAATTCACCCATTAAAAAGAAAGCTTGCTCTGAAACCGGGCAAATATACAGTGGTGAAAGCACTAAAGTAAGTTATTTTACCTGGTTTAATTAGGGTAGAGAATCGATCACAATCTATAATTAGAAAAGAGTGAACAGATGTTTGATAACAAAATGTTCTTTAGCAAATGCAAGCAAAGGGAGACCGAGGGGCTGAAAGCTGAAGTCTGCAAAGTCCAGCCTGAAAATAGCACCCCCATTTGTCATGGCACTCGCTGAATCACAGCACAGTTCGGGTGGGAGGCACCTCTGCAGCTTACCCGGTCCATGTGCCTGCTCAAGGCTGACTGAAAAGGTGCAAACAAAAAACCCACTCCATCCTAAACACACAGTATTTGACTGAAAACGGGGTAAAAATCCAGGATATGGTCTCTGAATTTATCTCAGTGAGGTTAATTAAACATTAATAAAGAACAAGCAAGATTTTGTTTGGCTTTTGTCGGAAAAAAGTCAGGCTGAGTTGTGCTGACATCCTTTGAGAGACACTTTTTGTCAAGAGAATGATTGTTCATGCAGGTTAATGATGCATCAAAAACATCTGTCTCAGGTGTAAACACCTTTGACATAATCAGGAAAAATTAGTTAGAAACCCCTAGAACTGTGGACTCTTTCTGCTCAGCAAAAGATTAACCAAAGGCACATGTTATGAACAAAACCCCAAACTTGTTTTTCCCAGTTATTCCAATTGTCTGCCCCCAGGGTGGTAAAGCACAACCAACCCAAATGCAGTTCAGTTATTCTGGTGGATTCCTTTCCAGGGTGCAAAGTGGACCTTGAAACTGGAGCTGTGCTTCAAACCGAGGGCAACAGAGCTCCACCATTTCAATACTCTGCTCTAACCTGCTTTTTTAAATGCACATTATTACAAACACATTTTGATGGGACACTGTCCCTCAAAACCAGGCTGTTTCTGCAGCTTTCTGCATGGTGCTGTTCTGTAATAGTTCAATGAAGGCGATCAAAAGGGTTCAGGAAGCAGAGCAGAATAAAGCACATTTCCAAGCACAAATGGACAGCTATAAAGCTCCTCTAGAGTTAGAGAATAAAGATCAGTGTTCTTGTGACCAGCATGAGAAGATGCTGTTTGCAGATAAACAAGTGACTGTTCATCACAGCATTTCCATGGTGTGTAAATAATAACACATAGAAGTCTGGAATGATCTCATCTCCCCACTCTCATGGACAAAGACTAGGACCTGAAAGCTGAAAAGCCACTTTCTGCTTAGGTCTACATGTGTGTCACTCGGATCATTCAGTCCCTCCCAGCATGAGAATTCCTGAGCAGGATCTCTATTGAAGGAAGGTTTCCAGAGTCATGCCCCGTGTTTGGAAGGAAGCTCACCTGCAGTGGCAGCTCCAAGCTCTGCACACAAAGCATGTCCATTTTGCACAAAGTAACTCTACATGTTGAAGACATCGCTCGCTTCGGGTGCCAAATGTGTAACCTTGACTGCTGCTTTCACACTGGCTGAACTGGGTGTTTTAAAATGTACATAATTCATAAAAGAAGGGCTATCTGAAAGGATCTGAGATCCAGTTTTCCATCAGTTATGCCTCTCAATTCACATTTCAGCCTACAGCTGAGACTGCAGGTCTGGGTTGGGTGAGACATTTCTGTTTTCACACATTAAGATCAATTTTCCTCAGATTTAGTAACAGCAAAACTGTCTCTGTGACTGACTTGGTTTTATCTGCTCTTTTGTGCTAAGTTTAATACACTGTAAAAAGGTCTGAATAGACATCTATTAAACAAGCCAGCTCTGACAAGGAGATAAGAAAAAGACAAAACTTGATTTGTCGCCCACCTGAAGAACTAACTAAGCATGGTCTTGGAGTTTATGCTAAAAGATTGTTTTTAAGTTGTCAAAAGGACAGCTTTGGGAGCGGAGCTGAAGAACTGGAAAAAATAAAGAACCAAACTATTGTTGGCAGAGGAGAACAGAATTTCATCTGCCAAAAGCAGGGACATGAACGACAGAAACGGAGGCAGCAATTCAAAATTGTACAATTTTCACCCAGACTACAGGGAAAAAAAATCAAACTCAAAGTGCAATATCAGCTGAAGGGTAGAATCAGAATCTAAACTTTTTATGCTGTAAAGAAGTTCTTTTTGCTTAGTCTGTAAATCAAAAATAGCCTAGTGCTATAAACACCTTGTAAGAGAAAGCTTAATAAAGATGCATAAATAATTAAATGCCAACGTACGAATTTTTCAACTAAGAGAAAAGGATCATTGTCTTGCACTCAAAAATGCATAAAGGACATGATTTCCAAAAGGAATAAAGCTGAATATTATAAATTAAGGATAACTGTGCAAAATACAATGGCATGTTTATCAGCCTTAGCTCTTATTTTCCAAGAGCTGAAATAAAGTTGAAGAGGAGGGGGGGAAAAAATGGTTTCAGAATGTCACTACTCTAAAAAGCTTTTGAAATTAAATGAGTTCTGTGGTTGGTCTGCTGGGAGGTTCCATGGAAAGCTGTGCCAGCCCAGGACAGAGGCAGGGCCAGCTTGGGGTCCTTACAGAGCTGAGCTTTAGCTAAACTCTCCTCTTGCTTTCCCTCCCAGAACTCTTCCAATCTCCCTCCTTTGCTTGATTCCAAGACAGCCCTGCTCATCCTCTGACCTTTCCACATCTTCCAATAACACTCTTTTGTCTCATCGGTGTTTTTACCCACTTACAAGGGGAGAAGCTCTCTGTAAATATTTGTAAAACTAACTCACACTCAGCCTTTCTGTACCTGTGTGTCCCCTCTTGTCTTCAGGGGCAGGCACTACTATTATTTATATCCTATATAGCACTACAGACCAGATAAATCATTTCATGTAGCTGTGGACTGTACTATACTACAATTAATTAATTATTGTTAGTGATCATAATACTACTACCCTTATCTGTTCCATATTTGGTTTGTTTAATGTTATAAATATTTCGGGCTCATCCCTAAACATCTTCCCTGTAACTGGCTCTTCTTTCAGTGCAGGAGCCCCAGTACAAGTCCCGGATATATCTGTATGTATTTTAAGAACCTGTCCCTGAAAGATTTTGGATCACTCCTATTTGAATGTGCAATAACCTGTTAGCAGCAGCTAAGCTGTTTCCCACTGTGGCTTTTTGTGTAACATTGCCTGGTGGTAGATAACCTGACCTGAAATTGTCTGCTCCAGAGCTGAGTGGATTATCTTTCACTCCACACTGCCCTTCAATCTATCCCCAAATCCAAAAACCTTCCCATGGCTCCCAGAGAAGGAGAAGGTCCAAGGAACAGAGGGGCAGTGCCATAACAACTCTGGGCATGTAAAAGTTTTCACTGTTGCAGTTTTTCAGCATGGTGACAAGAGGACTCAGAGCAGAAGGCAACCCTCCTACCTGCTGCACAATGGTTGTTAGTTCCAGGCACAGTTGAACAATGTTGTTTTTCAGCAGTGAATATTCTGTCACGCTGACAAACGGAGACCTGTGACAGGGCAAGGACAGCTTGGCTCAGTGTTAGGGGGTTTAACTCCTCATCACAGCATAAGCAGATATATATATAACAGATCAGTTCTACGCCACAGAAACATGAATTATAATTATATTAAAACTATTATAACCTCCAGCAGCAAGTCACACAACTTTTGTATCATAATGCCTTTGAAACAAGAAAAAACAGACAGGATGTAAACTGGATTTTGGCCAGAACAGCAGAAGTTATCACTCTGGTGGAGAGCAGAAACAGGATCTCCCAAAGAACTGTAAGCAGCCTGGATTCCCTTTGTACTGCTCACCAGAAATAAGGCTTTCCAGTGTGACATCACTGCTCAGCAGCAATCACACCTCCACCCAGAGAGCTGACTTAGTCACTAACAGCTCCTGCACACTCCGATTTCCTGCAGGCTTTCCAAATTCCAGCTGAATCTGACCCCCTTTGAGTTCATAAGAACTGACAAGGTCATAGCCTGAGAGAATATGACTGCTGGCATTAGGTTAGGAAGATGTCACCAGGATTATACAAATCCTGTAGAGGAGGGTGATTCACTCTCACTGTGATTTCTAAGGTGCCATTTATACATTCCAGAGCATTCAGATTCAAGATAAAGTTATTCATTGCCATAACTTCCAAGAAAAACAAACCATAAATGCTCTGATGCTATTTTATGTTTTCCTTTCTGTCTTGCCACAGTCAGAGAGATACTTTTAATCAAATTCTCAAATCCTACATCTCAAAAAACAGTGGTGGATTGCTGAACATGAACCAGCACGACTGTGCCTAACACATTGAGCCTACTCTTGATAAAAACTCTAATAAGAAAATGTAATTTTCACACTAAGCAACTACTGTAATTTATTTTGAATATTCTTAATTGATTTGCTCAACTCCAGGGTTTTGTGTCTTTTTCGTGGCTGAAAGGCACTTCAAACTTTACAAGCTTTTCTTCCTTGCCTTTCATTCTGAAATTTCTGATGACATTGCCACTTGTGGCAGTGCGATGTCACCTTGGAATAGCACAGCACCATTCACTTCACACAAAATCCAGCTGCAAGAATCTGAAAAGGTAACTAGAGCAAACAGTAACTCCCTCCTGGCTAAATTTTGCCTCCAACATTTGAGAAATCCGTAACGTACAATTTCAAGCTAAAATTCCAGACCTGCCATTTTAGTGTTAGAATAAAAGGGCGTAAGGGACAAAGAAAGAGCAAATACAAACCTCCCCAAAGAATTACTCTCATGTGAAAGGGGTTGATGAACAGCTAATTACCTGTCCAGCCAGGCGAGGAGGTTCTTGGCAGCACCAATGAGGTCAACCACAGAGGTGAGGAAGTCATTGGGCAGGCGCCTGGAGGCTCTGCCGTCGTAGTGGCCGCTCCTCCTGCGGCCCGTGATGAAGTTCTGCAGGTTCTTGGCCGAGGCGTTCAGCTTGTGAGACAGAGTGCGCAGGTTCTCGGTCTCCAGCCCGTAGTTCTGGGGGGACACAAGGAGGTGCAGTGACGTGGGGGGGGGTGGGTTGGGTGGCTGTGGGTACCTGGCTGGGCACCCAGCAGCAGGGAACACACGGGGGGCACCCACCACCTCTGCTGTGCCCACCACTCAGCGCTGGAGCCCCGAACAGAAGGCTTTCAGCCCCTGAGGGAAAGGCAAACATGCCCCCATGTGCTCCGTGCCAAGGTCTGTCCCGTTCTCAGGGAGTGCAGATGAGGCAGTGACTGTCCCCTCCCTGGATCTGTCCCCTCAGAGAGCCCATCCACAGCAGTCCCACTGCCAGGGGTCTGGCTGAGCCTCTCTGCCAGCCTGGGATCTCCTCACCTGAGCAGAGCTCCCCTGCCCCTTGGGCTGGGAGTATGGGATGCAGTCCTGCCTGGCCTCCCTGACAGGCTTTTCCAGGAACATCCCTTCCTGACCCCTGCTGTTGCTGGAGAGCAGCTGTCCCCCATGGAATGCAATGTGGGAACAGCAGAGCCAGGTGAGAGCAGAGAGTGGTGCTCCTGCTCTCAGTGGCTGCCCTGGGAGGACTGTGAGAAGAGAGCAGGCTCAGAGGAGCAGCTCCTGTGGTTCAGAGACTCCAGCCAGCCCCAGGGCTTCATACTGAGCAGCTCTCATGGGATTTTTGTTTGTACTTCTACTTCTGATGGGGGGAGAAGGGTTGAATCTAATTAAAGATTCCCATTCCTTCATCCATGTCTCAGTCCTTTTATGACCAAGTCAATCCCCACCTAGACCCAGGTAACAAGCACAAAGGCACCTCAGCTCAAATATGTTAAATAATTCAAACTCACACAGAAAGTGTCAAACACACTGAAATGGACCCATATTTCTTGCAGCCCCAACAGGATGCAGCACATGAAAGAATCTGAGCATTAGAACAAAATCAACTCAGAGTTTGAATTGACTGCCCACTATTAATTTCAACTATGCTTTTGTAACAAAGGATGGCTGATCATGAATGTCATGTTAATTTTTTTCCCTGAAGTTCTGCCTCAAAGCAGAGAATAAAGACCTGCAAAGAACACACTCCCTTGACAGATGTTAACATGGATATTTGTACTAGAAAGAACAATTTTCAGCTCCAAAAAGGAAAATACACTGACCAATGACAAGCTTGTGAAATAGGCTTGTGTGGAAGTCAAACAAAGTACAAACAAATATGCCTGGTGAAGTGTCTTGGCCCACGTACAGCTGGCACGTAGGACGGAGCCTCCTGTGCCAGACCCTGTCAAAGTTCACTCCCAAAGAAATCCAGCCCTTGCCCCCAGCTCAGAGGGCAACCTACAAGGAATGGAGCGCTTTGTTACCGGAGAGAGCTCACTGCAAACTCCCATTTAGAAATGACCTGAAATATTAGGGACAGAATGAATGCTGTTGCACACATCTCATGCCAAAGCACCCCCTTGGTGAGGGCTGGAAGCAGCCAGTCCAAGGCTCAACAGCAACCCAGTCACTGCAGAGGAGAACAACCTCTGCATCTTTTATTCCAGAATAAATACTTACAGTTAGCCACAGTCCTTCTACTTTGGAAAAGTTTAAGTTCCAAAGGCAAGTTATATTTGATATTAGTATGTCATCTGTTTAATAGTGGGGGGGAATCTTTTATTAAAGCACTGCAGGAATTCCCTCCCCTACTCTTTCTCTCAGCTTCCACACCTTCCATGCCAAGGTGATGACACAGTGGATGTACTGGAATGCCTTTTCCAGCAACAACCAGCTCGGCAGGGCTTGGCTTTCCCTCCAAAACAGTCTCATTTTGCACACTCAGGAACCCATTACAAGGGTGATAAACTAGATCCCATGGAAACAAGCAGAGAACATTTCTCCAATAATTCGTTATCACATAAAAGCTCTGGAAACCTGTCAGTTTGCTTTTCAGCAAAGCTAAGCAGGAAAGGACACAGTTTGACCACTGAATCTATAAAACCCAGAGAGTATTTCAGATCCTAGCAAGTGTAATCAGCCAGAGCGATCTTCTCAAGTCACTGGAAAACACAGAGCATCGAACAGAAACTGTATTTGAGGAAATCCACCCAGTGAACCAGCTGTTTGTTTTATCTTCACATTTATCAATTGCACATCAATGGCAACCTCAACTGACGTCAATAGAAAATATAAAACAAAGCAAAGCATAGATGAAATATGTTCATAAAGATAATCAAAGGAAATTTTACTTCAGCAGAAGTGCTGATGCAAGTTGGTGGTTTAGCTGAGACTGAGAGAGGCGCAACAAGGGGAAAAGATAAAGATATTACAAAAATGACAGTGAATCAGCACCTCTCTAAGAGACAGAGACACTGGATTGCTCTAGATTACAGCTTGCCTCAAAGTCAAGATTTTCACTGTTAAATTAAACTGTAACCAAATACCACATGGGAAAAAGTTGGTTAAAAACAGTCTTTGCAAGTATGCCCTCCAAGCACCTCATCCTGATGCTCTGAGGCCACCAAGCCCCACAAGCCTTGCACTGTCTGGGCATCAGAACACGATGGAAGAAAGATGTGGCCCCATCTGGGCTTTCCCTTGTCAGCAACCAAAGTGATGGGGAATAAGGAGACTGTTCCAGAGGAGAAAAGAGCAAGAGAGTGGATACATCCCCAAAATTGAACTGCACAGGTTATGAGCCAGTGGATGTGTTTGAAAACCAAGAGTTGTAGTAGATAACGAGTAAGTATATGAGGAGCCTGGTGGTGCGTACGTGGCTCTGCAGGTCCCCACATCTCCTCTAATTCCTGCAGGCACCTCATCTACGTGTTGCCAGCTGAGGGAGTCTCAAAGCTGCCAGCCCAAATCACTGTCACAGCTGCCAGAGCACACTTCAGCTTTCACAGCCGTGCATTCTGCTCTCCCCGTGTTAAATACGTGCTGTTATTGTGAGCCACACCATGGAAATGATGCTCCTGAGCCTGGAAAATTCTGTCTCCTGGCAGGTGATCGCTATCTTGCCCAGTAAATCCTAGATATAATTCCTGATTTAAAAAGGCAGACAGAAAAATAAAAGATAAAACCTCTAAAAGGGACAAGAGGGTGCCATTAGCATAGGCAGGGTTATTTTTCATCCCAAGAGCAGAGGGGGAAAATAAACCAAGCAAGGTTTGTTCCATTCCCTGCTTTTGTATCATGATACTTCAGGTTGTTGCATCACCTTTTTGATCAAACGACTGAATTAGTGGAAATGGATATACAGGTGTAGGGAATGAATCCTGACTGCTAAAGCAGCTCCAGCTGCTGTCTGTCTAGAACCACAGAGCCAGCACTTTGTCAAATTATCATGAAATCTGGACGTGGAAACTGCTTAGTGGGAATAGAAAGTCAACTAAAGTCAACTCCACTCCCTCCAGTAAAAGGGGCCTGGACAAGGACAGGGCAGGAAGAAAGGGCTGGAGGAGCAGCACACCGTGAACACAGAGACACGACTGGTGAAGCTGTTAAATAATTCCTGAAGCCTCTTCACATCAAAGCACAGTTTGAAGGGAAAGCAATTCCGTACATGCCCCAACACATGAGAGCATCACCATCTGCACCCACCCCATGGGACACGCGGGTTATCTGCTCTGTCAGTGACAGATCCCGTGTTTCAGGCTCCAGCTCAGCCATTCCTGATGCCCCATTCAGCGACAGGACTTGGAAAGAAGCATTTCAATGGCAAGCCTTACAGGCAAGTGTGAGCTCAGAGGCTGACAAGCTCATTATGGGAGAGTATCATTAGCAGAACGCCAGGCTGGAGCTGTGCTTGCAGGGCCGCTCGCAGTGAGAGGCACAGCTGATGCAGGTGCAGCCTGGAAAACACAGCCATCGATCCCCCAGCTCCCATTCCCGGACTGTCAGGGAGCATCCCTGCCGTGCCCCAGCCCCCTCTGCTGCTGAGGGAACACACAGCACAGGACAGGTCCCCCCCAGGGCTTTCGCACCTGATCAGCAGCTCCAAGTACAGGGAACAGGTGGCTCCTGTCAGGAATGGGGAATTCGGGAGACAGCGGAAAATGCCTGGGGTTTTGAGCAACCAGAAGCAGACTGTTGCTTTTATCGGTGCAGAGCAGCTGATGTGGTGCTGAATCCTCCATGCAATTAAAAATGCATACTGGAAACTGAAAAATAGGAAATCTGCCTCCAAACAGATAATTCCTCTTTTTGATTTCATAAAATCAAAAATGGAGAAATAGCTAAATACACAGTGGTCATGAACCCTCCCAGCTTATGTCCATGCAGCAATTCCAGCTAAACATTCTGCTTGTTTTGTACATACATTTGGGTTTGAAATTCCATTTTCAAAGCAGAATTTTCATTCCATTAAGCAATTTTTTTTAATCCATCTAACAACATAAGATATTCAAAGAAATTAAATGAAGAAAAAAATCTCCAGCAATGGCTTAGAGTGTTTTCATACCTTATTGTAGGTACGTAATAACATCACAAATTAGTATTTTATGCTAATAAAGCAATCCAGGAAAATTTTAGCTACTAAGATAAAATAGGCTAAATTATTGTAGCAAACATCAAGATGAAAAATAAGAAGTATAATGGGAAAAAAGCTAAGAGCTAATCAGTTTTTTGTGAACAGCAACACCTGAAGATCAAAAGCTGAGCAAGAAATACCTGCAATATAACAAGAGTTTAGTTTTTCTATAGAACTCCCCTCCAGCATCTTTTCTTACTCATATAATGAAGTTGTTTTGCTGTAATGTGACATACAGAGATAAAAAAAAGCATGCACATTGAAATTTAGCTAAGTTTATATCCTGTGTCTATTAAATAGTTTATATTGCGTAAGTAATGACTTTAACTCACCTTAAAAACAGGTTTCTTTTTAATGACAGTAATTTTTCTTGGTGCTGTCATTCATGCAGGTAGTCAGTGTAACACGTGTATAAATACACATATAAATATGTATAAACATGTGGATGCACACACAGCCTTTTCTGTAGGTGATGCTTTGAGACTTAAAATTTCCCCTGAACACTTATGGAGAGATATTGCACAAGAATAAAAGTCTGGAATTGGTTAATAACTATGGTAATACTATGCAAATATGCAACACCCTAACACAAAGCAGAGTCTGTTATCTGAGCCCCCTCGATGCTTTTCCACGTGTAACTTTCCTCCCCTTCCATTATAATTATCCCCCCTTGCAGGAGCAAATTGTGTCACAATTCTTCATCTCCCGAGTCTCTAATTTGGAACTCGTCACAGTGCTTCTAACACCTCAGACACCTTCCTATTATCTTGTAAAGAGGTAAATTAAGTAGATCTAGAACGGAGATTAAATATTTTAACCTAGTAAAAAAATTAACATTTGCATTGTGTTACTTACCTCCAGAAGAAGCTTTAGCATTTGCATTGTAATCAATATATATAAACGCCATCAAGCACAATTGAGGCGCCCTGAAAAGTATTTTATTTAAAAATGTGGGGTTTATTTCAGGAAAGAATTAGAACTGGATAGTCTTTCCTTTCAAAATCAGACTTAAAGACACTGCAAGAGCAATGTCTGAAACAGGTTGGTGTTTGGTTTTTTCCCAGAAAATGGTATTTAAATAACTTGTTAAATTTACGTTTAAGACTTCAGGGAGTCAAATGAACTGACACCTGGTGAGAGCTGGAGGAAAGCAGCAGAGGGGGTTACAGACAGAAGCAGATTTGTTGGATCTCAGAAGAAGGATCACTGATTATGCAAGACTTGCCCCACTCTAGGCCAGCCTAGAGCTGCACCAGTTTCTGTTATGGAATGATTAGGATGAGCAAGAATTAACAGGATTCCTCATCTCCTGCCTAAACATGTTGTAAGTAGCTTTTACATTGCAGCTCCTGCCACAGATCTCTGAACAAACTGCATAAAGCCTTCCTGGTCTGCTTAATCCTAATGAAGCAACGTGATTTAAATTGTGTAATAGCCAAATACTCGCCCTAATTGGGTGAGCTCGAACAAACTGGAACATCTTAGTGGTTTGTTTACATAGGGCTACACAGGTCTATGGAGAGTGGAATACTTGGCTAGGGGACAGGATCTAAACCTCAAAAGAGTGAGGAAATTAAATCCATTACAGAAAGCAGACACCCCATCCAATACACTGATTAGCCTGACAGAGACACTTGTGTGAGAAGCCCATTTTCTGAAAGAGCATTTAAAGTCCTCTCTCACAGCATTAGGTGGTCACAGAGAGACCCAGCACATGGTGACACACCAGAGGCATTGGGGGTTAAGAAGTGGAAAACCAGGGAATCTGCTGCTCCATCACGTAAACTGCGGAGAGCCAGGATAGCACAAGTATAAAGGAATTGTAGTTGGACGCAAACAAAAACGCTGTGATCACCGTACCTGGGCCCAGATGACTTGGGCCACTGCTCTGAGAGACCCTCAACATGACCAAGGTTCACTTTGATGCAAACACATTTTTCAAGATCATGCCACTCAGTCTGCTGACCACTTTAAAGAAATACCTTGCCCATATATTTTCTCTTCCTTTTTTTCCCTACCCCTTGAAGAGATTGTATAATTCTTTTAACATCTAAAACCGTCTTATTTTTTCACAGATTTAGATTACTCATTCAGCAAGTCTCCTTGAGTTTTATTCTGTTTGTAAATAGTCTAAATACCTAAATACTAGAAAACCTATTTGTCTATTTAGTGCCCATGCTAAAAGCTTTAAGGAAACTTTTAAGAGAGGAGATTCCCTCTGAAAGGAGAGCTCACGTCCCAGTAAAGTGGAGCATTATCCTTTACAAAGCTGAACCACCAGTGGTTATTTCTGTGGAGGCATCGAACCATCAGGTTCACAAACAGGAGAGATTGATCAAACCTGTGCTTCAAAGACTGCCTTAATTTATCGAAGTGTTTTCCCTGCTTTTCCTGTGAACCTGAGCAGCATCCCTGGGAGCAGTTCCTGACTGCTCTCCCACTCTGCTTCCCATTCACATTGCTGCTCAGCTCTGGCTTCACAAAGAGTTTAGACCTGAACTCCCTGCAAGTGAACTTGCATTTAAAACAAGCCTCCATTTCAAATGCATTTCATGCTGTCTTGTGGGGGTTTTTTTTGCGCAAAACCTGAAATTACAGCAGCATAAAATAACAAAACCTCCCAACCACTACAGCCCCCTCCCAACCACGCTGACACAGAGTGGTGAATGCACTGCCCCATCCACTCACATCTGGCCCCTGCCAACCCAACATCTGGGCACATTTAACAGCTTCGGTTTCAACTCCCAGGAAAAGCACCAGTAGGAAAATGCAGCTGTGGCAGCATTTCCTTTGTGACAGGCACAGGAGCAAGACCCCAGAGGACAGAGGGAGTTTGGCTATTTTATGGCTTCTTTCACACCACCAGAGAAACTGTTTCCACTGACTTTATTTCAGTATTAAGTAAGGGCTGATCTGCGTATGGCTGCAATTAAAGAACATATGCAAGGCAGGC
This sequence comes from Acropternis orthonyx, assembly GCA_035583155.1. NCBI lineage: Eukaryota > Metazoa > Chordata > Aves > Passeriformes > Rhinocryptidae > Acropternis > Acropternis orthonyx. Next base: position 1,658,911 of record JAWWEU010000138.1, on the reverse strand, counting down.
AGCCTGGCAGCCTGACCTCTTCCATATGCGTAGGAAAACAAGGGATGAGCAATGTGCTGACTGGGGATACTGGGATAAACAAACAGGAGCAAAGCTAGTCACTAGTACAAATTGCCTCCAAAAAACCAGATTGGACTGTGATCTGCTGACTTTTCAGAGTTATCAGCAGTTCCTGCCTGCAGTAGTCACTACCAGGCTGGTGTGTGTCTCTCTCAGAAACACTTCAGTTAGTTACACCCACATTCTTCCCTCCGTTCCCTGTTGCCAACCCAGAGTACCCCACTGGCTTTATTTCAAGAATAAAGTGTCTCAAGCCTTTGCTGTGCCCTTCCAGTCCTCTGATCTTTATGGATGTGCTCCAGCCTTCTCCTCAGTATCCAGGGAAGCTGTACACACGTAACAACAACCACAAACCTTTATTGTTTGTTACCAAAACCTTGTGACCAGTTCAGCTTTGCTATTCACTCCATAATTCTCAGAGTTTTGTGTAAGAACCAACCAAGCAGTCATAGGAAGTTTCATTTTCTCAATGTTTTTAAGTACCTCTCAAAATTAATTCTATGGCAGAAATGCAAGACTGCAGAGGAGGAGAGATTCGGTACATAACACAGAATTAGAATTTTAAACAGTGGTGAATTATTCAAAGTTCAGAAAATAAGTGATAGGCTTGTCTTGGAAATATAATGTCAACGCTGACCATTTCACCTGGGTCAGACACTTAACTCAGATTCCTGCAGAACTGGAAGTTCCACATAAAAATATGTCAGTTCAGGAGAAATGTTCCATCTATTCATAACAATTCAGAGAAGCATCTAGAAATTAAATTAGCAACAAGATTCTTCTGAATGGGTATTAATGAGGGTATGAAAAAGTTCATTTATCTATTTTTATTGTGAATTTGCTGCTCCAGCAACTCAGTCAACACCAGTGACATGAATATGCATGCGCATGCATCTCTATTTGCATGCATATGAATTTCTGACAATAACTGATCACAGATAATTACTCAGGAATTCAGGCACCTCTCAGCCATTGATAACATAACACAGTGGCAGGAAAATAATATCTTACTGGGGATTTAGGAAGGAAATTGCTCCTTGCAAAGTAAAAAAGCAAGTTTTGCTAGGGAAGATGTCATACTTGTGACTGACACTGACCTGCTCCCTGCAATTCCCTGCACTGACAATCTCCACGGCATTAATATCTGACAATGTCTAACATGCATTGCATCATTCAACCAGACTGCACATCAGGGTCCTGCAGAAAAAGTGAACTATTGCTTTCTGCAGGGGAAAGAAGATTCTGCAAATGAAACACACATGCAATAAATGCAATATGTTCATTTCCAGTGGAAAAAAATTTAATCCTAGGAAAAAATTAGATGCTATCTTTAGTTGTTCAAAATATTGTTCATAGATAATTATTTTAAATCCTGTGTAAATAATAGTGCAATTATTAAAATGTACCAGTGTGGACCATTGGAGACAATTTCTTTGATGTTTAAGATTTTGAACACAAACAAAAAAAAAAGTTCTGTATATCACTGAGCTTTTGGGTTATTTTAAAGAGATTTAAATCTACTATTAGTGGAATACTTTTTTTCATTTAAAGGGGAGAACTTAATCTTTTCCTGCAACAGTGTGTAGTATTCTTTTTGTTCTAAAAATAGAATCCTCTTCTGCTCTTTAATCTAATGTACCTTCCCCCTACCATTTAACGTGATTACCTTGGACTGAATCAATATTCCATTAGCTGGATCCAGTCAATGGAGTGTCTCTCAGTGCCTGGATCCAGCCAGTTCTCAGGGATTCAGCCCCGGCACAGCCCAAGCTGAAGCCACTGGGACACCAGGGGTCATGCACAGGTATTTATGCACTGAACACAACTTCAGCAAGCCTCAGTGCTCTGGGAACGGCCCCCATTTGGATGGTTCTCACACCCAGGGAAGGATGGGAATTCAATCAGCTTTGGAAAAGACTTTTAACAAAGCACACCAGGTCAGGATTCCCAGCCTCGGCGGGCTAGTGGATTAAATCCCGTGTTGCAACGCTCAGTGCAATGATTGTGCAGCCACAGCCCCAGAGCCTGGGCAGGGCTCTCACAGAAAGCACAAAGCCCTCCCTGTGGGTTTTTGATAAGCCAAACTTACACACAAGGCCATGAAATTCTCTTCCCAGTAAGACAGAACTATTATGCACAGACCTGTGTGAAACACCTGTGAGCAGATCTGCTTTGGGCTGCTCTGGACTGTTTGTGCAAACAACCACCTTCCTTCAGTGCCCTCATCCCGAGAGAGACTTGGAAAGGCCAAAATCGTCAGCAGACTTTAAAAAGTAAAAACAAGACAACCCTTAAAAGAAGCTATTTTTCCAAACAGCACAATTTGAAAGGCTAAAAGAGAATGAAGCCACTAATTAGACCGAGCAAAATATGATCCACACTTCCTAATATGTGCAATAATTAACTAACTCAATTCAATGTTATTAATTCAATGTTTTGGCAGAGCACAATAAATAGCACTGGACTGCCAAAAGCTGAACTTCTTTTCCAATTGAGATTAATAAAGCTCTCTGGATGCAGAGATGTTTGTACAGCCAGAAATAATGGATGTGCCAGGTTCCTGATTACACTGAGGAGATGGAATATCTCTTCATCTCTCCTGGAGAGGGATGGCATTCCACTCCAAAGAAAGATTTATTTCCATCTACTCAAGCATCAATATATATATAAAATGAAGATTTCAGTCTAGTATAATCACCTTTGAATAACCCCTGAAATATGGGTGGAAAGTAAGTATTTGACATATTGAATAACTTGTTCAAAATGAAACTTGATTAAAAGTCAGGTAAAGTAAAAATAATACTTCCCAATACACTCACAGAATTGACAAAAAGTGCATTAGCAGACTGAAAAATAAAAAGGATCTCAAGAGAGATTATTGTAGGCATGTCCATGAAAAGGTAGTATTAATTTAAAAAAAAAACCCCTTGAATAATTTTAATTCAAAAGAAACAACTTTATCCATAGATACAGAGACAGCTACGAAGGACTGGCTGTTTCATCTTCAGCACGGAATGCTCCAAAATACATCCCTGCAAGCTGCTTCCCAGCTGACCAACACATTACTAATGCTGCTGTCACTTTGCCAGAGAAGAGAATAATCCTAAAGAAATGTGTTAGAAAAGTGGTAGGAAAATAGAATTTCCTGGTACCTGTGCCCTATACCTTATTTTTAAAAAAATCAGGACATATGCAAATAAATTCAACTCATTGCAGTTATTAACCACGGTGACCATCAAGTGACTTCATTGTGCCTTCTGGCGGCCACCCCACCGTGCCAGGATTGCAGCTGGGCAGGAGCTGCAGGGACAAGGTTTCCCTCTTTATTTCTCCTTGACATGTCCCCACAGCACAGGCCCCAGTTTCACTGGTTGAATGCCTGCAAAGTAGCAGGACTTTTAATTACTCGAGGTACAATCTCCATTGGATCATTCTGTTCGTTTCCCATTCATTTTTCTTCCTTTCATTATCAAAGTCTTCCTTCCCACTAGACTGTTTATATTTTAATCTGTGCAGGCTTTACCAATACACTGACTCCAATACTGTCCTAATTAAATTAAATTTCCTTGCATAGATTTGAACAGCAACCCATGGTGACCTCAAAAATGTTTCTTTTCTTGTTTCCAGTATCCTTTACTCATTACCAAGAAGTTATTTTCCCCAGGCCCTGCTACTTCTTCAGATTCAGCCTCTGTGCAACGAGTCCTCCAACACATATCCCAATTAATATTCCAACTTTAATAAAGTTACAGTCCAACTCCAAAGTGGCCCACACTTTTTAGGCCACAGATGTTATTTAGATCACTTCAAATAAATAATTGCAGTTCCTGACCACACTAGCAAGAAAGGACTTTGATGTTCAGGACAGGGCTTTTTCCCCACAGCCATCATGCCCAATTTTCTTCATAATTAAAACACAACTCAAAAATGTCTTTCCAAAATGGTCAAAGAATTGGAGCTGAAAGTAAGGCTCACCTGTGACTTCGCCTTTCATAGCACATCAATTCATCCCTGAGCCATCCTGAGAAAGTGCCTGTACTTTCTTTCCTCCAGAAAAAGCTGCTCTCACCTTTTGCACTTGGATTTCACCCTTTCATAAATGAGATCATTCTAACACCTTAAATTATTAAATTTTAAGGTAAAATACATATCCTTCTATATCACCGCATTGCCCCTTGTCCTCTGCATGGGCCTATGAAATACTCTTATTATTCCCCATCTCCATTTCTCACATTTCTTTCTTTCCTACTGCAGGTTGTCTCCTTCCAGTGTGGAATCTTCCCTACACAGCATTCGCAAGTGCAATTCAGACAGATGTGAATTCAGCTTTCTTTCAAAAGAAAAACAATGATCTGTGGTTTTACATATTAGTAACGTCTCTTCTGATTTTATTCTGAAATACTGTGGTTGAATCAATTAAACACATGTTAGTTTGTGGGTTTGATTTTTTTCTTTGTGAAAAGTGGCTATCAAAACCACATCAAGGGCAGATGTGTAGTAGTTTGCATTTAATAATGAGCATTTGGAGTCTGGCTCTCAGGTGGTTTGGGACAGGGAGTAAAAGCCACAGGAGGTGGCTCCCTTCTTTTGTGTTCTCCCTTGCCCTGTGAGCCCTCCCTGGGGCTCAGCACTCGGGCTGTGAGTGCCAGGCAGGGCTCTGCCCCCCTGGGAGAGGAGCAGCAGCTGTGCCCTGTGATGGGCAACCCCACCAGAGCCCCAGCCCCCAACGGGACACGGGCCAGGCCGTGGGGAAGGCACATGGAAAACATGGCACTGCAACATGAATTCCTGCTCATCCCTGAGCCTACCTGGGAGATTCCTACAGAACGCTGAGCTGTTCCAAGCCTTCCACGTCCCCTCTCACTAAGACCCTGCTAATAGTGACTGGAAGAAATGGGTCATGGACTTTGGGCACTGCCAATTGCCAAACAGGAATCAATGGAGAAATCCCTGCAGGAACAAAATCACTGCTCATTGACAGGGCCCAGTGAGGGGGGACAGGCAGAGCTCAAAGCAGGGCTCATGGATATGGACAGGAACAGAGCTGTCCACGATCCACACTGCGCCAAGGCACAGAGGATGCTCTGCCAGCAGGGACTGGGAGCTCAGTGCTCAATGGCCAGAGGGACAAACTCCTGCTGGAACCAGCTCTCCACAGGTGGCATTTTACACCACATTGTTGGAATTGCTGTTTCCCCTGGTGTTTTTTTCATAACAAGCTTTCAAAAAAAAAAAAAAAAGAAATCCATATTTATGCATCTGCAAATAGCCTGCCCTCTGCAGCCTGGCCATACACAGCAGCACACACAGGGCATTAAGGGATTGATTCCGACTCACTGGGGCTCTATTGCAACTGCTCATAAACTGCAGTAATGTACCTCAGGGGCTCAGGGAGAGAAACGTGCTCCTTCAGACATTCTGATTCTAATCATTTCTTATATGTTAATTCCTGTTTAGTGGCATAAACAAAACACAGATATTCCCATACCCCCTTTTAAAATGGTATTTAAAATAAGGTATTTCCTCTGGTTCTGTAGACAAATCCCTCACAGTGAGGAACTCCAGCTCAGTTTTCACTGGTCACTTAACCAGCAGTCAGATATCAGTGTAATAATCTATTAATGTCTCAAGATTTAGCACAGAATAAGAATACAATTGTGATCTATTACAAGGATATTTCAATCATGAAAGGCAGCATCAGATCTTCTATCATTCAACTACTGCCATTATTTAAAAGAATTAAAGATAAACGCTTACATAGGTTTGAATTCTTATGAATCATTGCAGTTTCAAAACAGCCATTATGCTCAGTCTGGGAAAAGTTCTCCTTGTGATCCTGCAAGAGCTGAAGACCATGCTGTGTGAGCAGCGAGGGCAGGAGCGTGGCCCCAGAGCAGAGCCCCAGGCTCCACACTCACACAGCACAAAGCACATGGAACAGGCAGCAAGAGGAAAATTTAGAAGCAGGGAAAAGCAGCAAAAGGCATTTTACAGCAGAGTGAGAAAGGAAGGGTAAGGGCTTCCAGGCAGGAGGCTGAATAAATGATACCAGCAGCTGGAAAATCCCCATCCTGCTTCCAAAGCTAAAGGAAGGTCAGGAGACAGCACAGCAAGAGCTGCACTATTGCCCAGCAGCAAGAAGGACGTTTTCTTTGCTTAAAAAAGAAAGAATCATCCCCAAACCCCCAGCAAGGGTCCTCCCAAAGGGCAGCCCGACCTGCTTTGACAGAGGAGTTATCCACTTTGGAAGGACAGATCTGCAGCTACACTAAGAGGATCTTGTCAGTCAAGGTACAAGCCAGAAGAAGATGAGTAATAAGAGGTACTTCATTCTAGTTTGGGTTTTTTGACTCAGATCAAGTGCATTTTACCCCACTTGTTTCTTATCTTACTTTTAAGTGCCAATTTCCCTCTTGGAGACAATTTATCTTATCAAAATCCCACAGGATAACTTAGTTAGCAAAAGCAGAGCTCCTGATAAAGAAAATACACTTGGACTGGCATGTGCTATTTACCTACATAGTTTTACCATCTGCTAGTACTTTATTTTTCACTCATTCACCTACACAAACAGAAGAAAGTTATTTTTTCTTTAAAGGTAATACCTTACAATTTATTAGCTGGCAGAAATTAAATAGCAGAGGAAAAAAACAATCTTTTGATATCAAACACTCTGTTAAGAGGCTAACTGAACTAATAACCCAATAATTAGGGATATGAAAAAAAGAGTGTTCTTCCAAATGCTTGCAGGTTGCTAAAAAAAACCCAAACCCACTTTTAATTGACTGAGCCACATGTCTGTAGTTTAGATAAAGCAAATTTTACCATTCCAGTCTTGTCTTAAAGCTCATTTTAAACAATCTTCCAGTCTAATTATCACTACCTCCTGGCTCTGCAGTACCAACCCTCTCGAAGGCTGGCACGGCTGAGCCACTCAGGTCTGTGTGGTTCAGGGGAGTGTGGCAAATGTCAGTGAAATACCAGGGCATATGGCATATAATTACAGGACCATATGGATGCCAGTGCTGATAGTCAACAGCATTTGAGTGCAGGACCAAGAAAGCCAGAGGAAAAGCGATAAAAGACTCTCACACATAATCATTAAATGGATCTATATAGTTCCTCTGCAGCTGAGAGGAGCCAGGACACATCTGTCCCTCACTGAGGTGAAGCCACCGTGGCTGGAGAGGGCAGCCCACCGCCCTTCTGGGGGGGTTCGGAGGTCTCTAAGCCCAGGTGATTCAGGGGAGTGATGCAGGCAATCCCTTACCAAAGCACAGAGCAGATCCACAGCTTCCAGGATGAGCTCCTGGTGGCCAATGCGAGTGACGCCCAGCTCCTCCAGCTCCTGGTGCGTGATGTGCAGCAGCTGCTCCCCCGTGATCTTCTCCCGCTCAAAGTTCTTGATGTATTGTTGGAGGCAATCATCCAAGCCTGGTGGGAAAAGCCAACAATGCAGACTCAGGGAGCAGAGCAAAGAATTACTGTTCTGTAGCTCACAAATAGAGACATTTCCTGGAAATACAAGTACTCTTCCCTGTTGCAGCTATTATGGAAAATGTGCAAAAAATTAACTTAGATAACACAGCACATGCTGCTAAAGAAAGGGGTTGATACTACTTATAAAAGTTTATATTATGTTAATTGCAACATTCTTAAACATTTTAATATTCATTTTAGACCTTCATGATACTTAATAAGGGCACCAGGGAAGGACAAAGCACAAAGAGTAACATTAGAGAGAAACTTTTTTTTTGTGATGTCACAAAGACCTAAATATAAGTTTATCTGACGATTAGGAACATATTCTTCCTGGTCCTGCTCTTCCAGGACTCTTCCAAGTCAGATGGTGTGGCTGTCACTGACTGGGCAGTGTTTTCCAGGCTCAGTTGCCCCCACGCTAACTCTGCTGCACCCACTGCCAACCCCACCCCCCAAAGGCGAATTCTCCACTTTCTGGAACTCAATAACACACAAACCATTTTGTTACAACACCTGCAATTAATAACAAACCGTCGCCCATACACAAAGAGTTGTTCTGATTCTCCCTAAAACTTGACCAGGCAGAAATAACAGATTATTCTGTTTCTCAGACCAGAGAAGGGACTGATGAACATCGTCTGAGATCTCCTTCATTCCTCCCAATCTGTTCCCAACCCACACATGCTCTGAGTTTCCAGAACAATTACTTGAGCACAAGGCTTTAGTACTAAAAGCTGTGTGAGGTCACACAGAGTTCCCTCAAGGACTCTGTCACATCAACCACAGCCTGATATGCACACGGTTTCTGGAGACCTACAAAATTCACCTTCAGTAACTTCACCGACCAAGCAGAGGAGGTAAAACACTCGGATCTTGATTATTTGTCCTCCAGGGATGCAAGTAAACCCAAGAGCCATTAAAATACAGATATCCAGAAAGCACAGAAATAACCAACATGAGCATTTAAGGAAGGCAGAGCTGTCATTTCTGCACCAGCCATTACCAAACACCCTCCAGGTTACCAGGGGGGCTCAATTAAGGAGGAACGTGTAGCCAAGCTCAGAAGCCCATCATGTATCTAAGGAAAGCAAAGCAACAGGCACAGGAACAATATTGTTGTCATTTTTCTGCTTAAAAGTCCTCATAAATGCAATATAAACTGAAATAAAGCAAAAGTCAGTAGTCTTCATTTCCTGGATTATTAATCTAAAGAAACAGGTAATTCCATCATGTGCCTCAGTACCTTTTAAAAGAGAAATCTGTGGCTGTTTTAACATTTTTTGAGTCACAAAGGTCCTTTTACTTAAGCAGATGGTAGAGTTTGGCAGTGATGAACAGAATTATATTCCTCTAAATCAGCACAGAATTGCTAAATGAGTTAAACAACACAGTGAAGGAATTCCACTAAAGACAGATTACAAAACTACAGCACTATTTATTACTCCAGTTCTAAGCATACCCTCTTAGATGATATTAAGTGCTTGAATTCAATCTACTAAAACTGGCTAATTGAATTGTCAGAGAAAGCATTAACTTAGCACGTGACTAACACGGAGCACCCTGGCCTGAGTGCCAGGATTAGTGCTCACATGCGAACTTCTACAGGTTAGAGAAGTTACCAGAACAACCAAACCCAAGTCAGAAAAGTGAAATATATGACATTTAAAACTACCCTGTAGGCAAAGGCAGCTGACACTGTCGATGTTCTTCAGGATAGCTGAGAAAGGGAGACCTGACCCGTGTTTGGTGTGCTGGGCATCACCACTTTGAGTGTCAACGAACACAACATAACTCAGGTGAGACACCAGGACTGTGAGGACCCCAGAACTGACTGAAACAAAACAACAGATCTGCCTTCTGCCCATAAATGCAAGAGGATGTTTCAGTTTCATTTCATTAACTGCACTTTCAACATGATCCAGTTCTTTACTCTGTAAGCTGATAGTCCGAAGTTATGTTATAGGAACAGCTCATTTATCATTTAGCAAGTCATGTGCACAGCTTTATAGGCACTTATATCCCCCACAAAACTAGATCAGGGATAAAAATATCACATTTCATGCTTTAATTCATAACCATGAGGTAGTTTGGAGTTTTTCCAGAGGGGTTTTTGTTTGTTTGTTTTTTGTTTTAAGATCAGCTCCTCAGTCTCTTTGTGACCAACACCTAAACCTGTTCTCTGCTCTGGGATGGTTTGCAAACAGGAAACTATTTCTCTGCATCTATTCATTATTTCAAATTATCTCATGAATGATTTTACAGAAGTGCATTTCAGTGTGGACTGATTGAAAACTGCTCACTGCAAAATCTGCAGTTAATATTTCACATTTAAATTCCAAGCCATTACACCTTTCTGTTCCCTGCTTGCCCAGGAACAATTTCTAGAGGAAATATTCCAAACCCTACACCTTCCAGATTTGCTTTTAGTGCATATTTCCCTAAAAATCACAAGTCACTGAAATGGCTACTAAAGATTAAATTATTTTGAAGAAAAGCAAATTAATTAAAGAATTCAGAATCAGTGGCCACAAATAAGCATTTGTGGTATTGAGAGAGACTTAGAAAACCCCCAATGAACGTGACACGCTAGGAGAAGCGTGCAGTGAGACGTACAAACCCTGCCCTTGTGCCAGAGAATGTCTGACAGCAGAGCAAAATATGCAATTTGTATTATTGGTGCTGCTCTGAAATAGCTCCCCAGGGCACCTCTGGAAGGCTTTCCGTGCGGGTGCAGACAGGGGGGCAGTGCCTCTCGGCGTTAAGGGCTCAGGGCACGGCAGCACCGCCTGAACACCCACAGAAAGGCATCTCTCCGTGTGCCCTGTGCTGTGCCCCTGCCGCTCAGGCCTTGTGAGATGGTACCAGGCAAACCCTCAGCTTTCAGGAGCTTTGCTCTTTGGTGTCTTGGCTCTAATTGTTTTCAGCACGAAGATATGGAGGATGCAATTAGGAAGGTTCAGGAGGGGATCATGTTGACTCACCAAACCCAAATGCAATATTTATTTCCTCAAGCCACTCAGGCCTCATTAGTGCTCTTTATGCAATTTCCCCCAATACAGTTTCTGTTTACAGATAACTCTTAAAGTAGTTAAGATTCATAACTACAAAGAAGGAAAGGGCATTAGCTCTGCTTAGATAAAGGTAAATAAAATTAAACCACTATTCCCATGTTACAGAGCATCAGTGTCAAACCAGCAGTTCTGTTGCTGCACATTCTTGATTCGGGCACAGTTTAAAACTAAATATATCCTTCAGAGTGCAATAAATTGATTCAAGTAAAAGTGTCTAAACACATATGTTTTATTTTAAAGCCAGGGCTTAACACCCACAATGAGAAAACTATGGTTGGCAGTGGAAGAACTTCTATTTTTCCAACCCAGGTTGGCTAAAGGAGTTCACTCA
>JAWWEU010000138.1:1613934-1647867 GCA_035583155.1 Acropternis orthonyx | reverse complement strand
GAACCAATGAGGGTTGAAGGCATTTCCTGATCTTTCACAATCCAACAAAAAGGAGTTACCCATTCTGTGCTGACTGAGCCAGCTGGGAAGCAGCACTGGCTGAACATCACAATAAAATCTGTATAAACCCACATGCCCAGAAAATGGCCTTGTAGAGAGAAATTGGGCAAAACATGCCATAAACCAAATTCACCTGAAAACTCTGGCACTTTCACAGCATATAGTTGGACTTGATGATCTTAAAGGTCTCTCCCAACCCAAACAATTCTAAGATTCTATATTGTCTCTTTCCATTTTTAAGCAAAAGAAAGTATATTAAATCCACATGGAACAGGAAAACTTCCTCTTTGTATTCAAAGAGTAGAAGGAAAGGAAGCAGCTCTGTATGTTGACTATGTTGATGATTTTGCAAATAAGGCATTGCCTAAATCAAGGAAACATGAAAGAGAAAAGAGGTGGAAAAAAATAAGGGAAAAGGGCAGAAAAACAAGCCAGTTAGCTTGAAAAGGTTTATTTTTCAGAAATGCATTAATTAAGAAAAGAAGTCATTGAAACAGAAAAGCAAAGCAACATCTTAAAATAACTCTGTACTGCTGGTTAAAATCAGATTTAGGAATTAACTCAGAGCAAACATTACAAAAGAGATGCTCCGTATTATTGGCAAGAAGGTCCACTGAGATGAAAATGAAGCTTTCCATGGGTGTCAACAACATCAGGTTTAGTTTCCATTAAAGCACAAACACTGGTGCTGTGTTAAAGATCTGTCTTTTCCTCTCTGCCATTCAACAGGTATTGGAAAATCTTACCATTATTGAAACAAAAATCACTGTAAAATAAATGAAGGGAAAGCACAAGTTGTTGCCTTTTATGATGCAGACAGGGCAGCTCTCACAGGGAGGACTGTAGGGACAATAACTTTGGCAAGTGTCCATCACAAAAGTAGTTTCTTATTTAAAAGTTCGTAATTTTCAATTATTCATAAGTCTTCCCCTAAGTTACATTTATTCACTACTCCTTTTTCATATATTTTAACAGATTTTTGTTACTTAGTGTAAATTATGCTGGCTTTGTAACCTATCCTAGAAATCCCTGGCCAAGTGATGGGCTTGTTGCTACTATATCATCATTCCCAGGGGGACAACCCCCAGCATGTGGCTGGAACAGCAGGACTGGCTGGGAAAGGAGGGGTCCCAGGGAGGGCCCTGCCAGTCCAGCCTGTCACAAACAGCACTGCTGTCACCAGGTCACCCTCCTGACAGAGGAGGAGGTGCAAAACCAGACCCTCTCTGAGAAAACACGACTTTGCTCACTCTGCCTTTAGGATGATCAAGGAGAGCAGCTCAGTAGGAATGATGCGAGAAGTGTTGGAGTTCCCTGCCAGAGAGTTTGCCAAAACCACTTTGGGTCAGGACCTGACAGAGTGTTTATCCTTTTTCCTGATGAAAAAAACAGCACATAGAACACTAAGCTCACAGTTGCACAAAGGCTTATACACAACAGCAAATCTGAGTTACAAGTGTCTGGGATCTAGATCTGAAGGACAAAACCTGGGAGTCGATAGAACCATCTGTTTGTTCAGAAGGATTGCACTGTGGTCTGCCAAGGCAAATTAATAACCTATTAACATACCCCATTTGACTAATAAAAGCTGTGCAATAATCATCTCTGTTGTTGCAGAAGGGTGAGTTGTGAAAAAAATCAATATATCAAAGTAAAACAGGGACAAGAAATTTTCAACTGTTGTGCTGGATGTTGAAGGGAACCCACAAAGGCTCCTGTGCCCTTCAGGGGAGAGAAACACCAGCAGTGACCATGCTCAGCAAGGGCTGATGTCTTGTGGAACATGTGAGGATGAAAAAAGGACAGAAACATTGCAAAGAAGGGCAAAGAGAAGGGAAAAGACAACAGAAAATATGTGTGGCTTTGAGAAAGGGCATAGACAGAAGGATGCTCAGGTAGGTTTGGAGCCATAAGTATGGAAACATCCTGTTGGATTCCTGCTGGGTTTTACAGGTGAACTCACACAGGACCTTCCACACAGACAGGGCTGCACTTGGGACACCTCACCTGAAGAACCAAGGGCTGCCCTTCCCAGGCAGAGCAACCTGCAAGGGCACAGGGTTAGAAATGCACTACTGGGTCAAAGGAAAACTCATTTCTGCAGTGGAAATTCCCTGATGAACTGGGGAAGGCAGCACGAGCTTCTGCTCCTGTCGCAGCCTTCAGTTTACAGGTGCAGATCTGCTGAAACACACTCAGTGTTGAAGAGCACCCACAGCCCCAGCCCAAGGGATAGCTGTTCCAGAAACCAAAAAGGTTTGGCTTTTTAGAGAAACAAGGGGTATTTGCCATCTAACGCAATGCTTAGCAGAAAGATCTGGAAGAAATTTGCTGGTTGGCTGGCAGAGAGGAGGAGGCAGAGAATTCATGCCTTCTCCTAAATATGATTTTATTGAATACACACATCATCCATATTCTCGATCAAAAACCGCTTTGATTTATTGCACTGGGCTCAGTCCCAGTGGATCCTTTCCAATTTTTGTATAACTAGTAACAACAAAAATCATCAGGTTGGTATTTTTGCCTGTGACGTTACAAAGCTTTTAAGAATTATTCAGTCCAAATAAAGAAAAGGAATAATCCTCAAGGCCGTGTTCACATTAAGCTGATTCTCAAATACCAGATATTGGTTCTTAAGCCCTTCAGGAGAAATAAGAAAACCAAAAACGTTTAATGCCTGGGAAAAGGATCTTCATACCCTCCCAGTTCACAAAGACACAAAGCATGTGTTTGGAAACATTCTAAAACACCGAACTTGGAGCACTGCAGAGAGTGGTCTGGGTTCAAAGGGACCTTAAAGATCATCTGTTTCCAACCCCTGCTGTGTACAGGGACACCTTGCACCAGACCAGGCTCCTCAGAGCTCCATCCAGCCTAAGCTTCCCAAAGTTTTGTTCTATCTAAGAACTAAAGATTATCACACAGTATTTTGCATCCTTAAGCCTATGCGTCACAAACCTGATCTCCAGCAATACTGTAGCTAGAGCACAAAATTCCATACAAAACCTCCATTAAAAACCATAAGGCACAGCAGGAATGCACAAACAGGAGAGAATTCCAATTATTCTGAAAAAATTAATCCCTGTGTTCTAGCATTATCTGACCTTTAAGTGCTGGGCTGTGCAAGGAGACTGTGTGAGTGCTGCTGCCTGGCTGAGTTTGCTCTGTCACTCCAGCATTCACACGGACACAGATGGATGTTTTACATGCAAATACAGGCAGACTGCTGCTGGAAGGTACAGATCATCATCTGCATGAGCAGGAACTGGGGCGGGAGGATCACTTGGAATGAATGCTTCCCAGGCACCAATCCACACCAAAAATGTTGGCTTCCATTCCAGCCTTCAAAGTGGGTTGAACTTAATGGATATAAACTCCACTTGGGCCAGACCGCTGGCTAAGGCTGAGCAGGTCCACAAGGCACTTCCCTTGCTCCCGTTCTTCTCTCCCAGGGGTGCCAGGATGCACACCTCTCCATCCAAGCCCTCTGCAGACACACTCGGTACCAGGGTCCAGCCAGGCTCCCAGCAGCCCTGCATTCCAGGGGCTCCCTGCTCCTCATCCCCCCCATCCTCATCCGGCAGCTACATCCCACACCCCGCCACCGGCACTGCCCGACAGCCCCAGCCACAAATGGGTGGGGGACCCTCTTACACTGCATTTTGTTAAGGGAAAGACCTGAGGATTTTGTGGTATCTCCACCTGCCTTCCTTCACTGCCAGCTTCCATTTCCCAATATCACGTTTCTTCTCCTTCCATGTTGTCCCTCTCTTCTTTCCTACATGGGAACTTGGTGGCTTTGTCTCCTCCCTGGCCAGCAGGGAAGCAGTGCTGGGAGGTGGGAGCTTCCAACCTCCCTCCTCTTGTCTCCCCAGAATAGGGCAGAGCTTCACTTGCACTGACAGATCTCCTCAACCTTTGTAAAAGGGACACAATCCTCATGAAATATAAAAATCCAGAGCCAGTTCCTAAGCATCCAAACTGCCTTTTTATTCCCCTCCAAAGTGCCCTCCTCTGAGTCAAGACAAACATCACTGCCACTCCACCACAGTGCATATCTGAGACAAACCAGCCTCCCAAATTCTAGCCCACATTGTAAACCCAGTGGGAAACTACATCACTAACTTCATTATTTTAGTTTTAGTATGGCTAAAGCAAGGGGCTTTCCCCTAATCTCACTGTCTCTAATTCCAAGCTCTTTTCAGCAGCAATTTTCCAAGATAACTATATTATCAAGACAAAAGCTGTGCTGAAATTATGAATATTTTAAGAGTTCACAGCAGCTGAGAAGGTTCTGTAAGGGGATGTGTCAGGCAATATTAATAACAAATGAACAAACTGCTGAACTAATAAAATTTGATTTAATGATATGCCATCCCCCTTAAATTGACATTCATATCTATGAAGTAAATGACTTAATATAGTTCTGCCTTCATTACCTATGACTGAATAATAGGAAGTGAGGACATTCTAACATTGTCTTCAACAGTGTTGTTGAGCTATGGAATTACCACAGAAGCAACAAACAGCATTTTCCAGAAGCCTGCTGGAACTAGTCCTGACCTTAAAGAGGTTTCTGGAAGGAAAGAGTCTCACAGAGCACGGATCACACTGTCAGGCACAGGTCTATGCTCCTTGTCTCACATTCCACTACAATCTTAACCTCGAGGTGTGGCACTGATGGTGGCACTGATGAATTCCCCATAAAAAGTGATAAAAAACGCAAGTGTTTTAATTAGCTCTTTGTGCTAATGAAAATGTACATCTTTGCTTAGCCTCATTAATTTTCTCCTTGCTGAGATGTCACTTCTGCAGCAGCAACGGATGACCTGGACATGCTCTAAAGCCCCCACGTTCACACCTCCCTTACTGCATGAGGTGCTTCCACTTTCCAGAGTGACCAACCTGGGGATACTCCAACCCCGAATTTGCCTTGTTACATTTATTTTCAAAGAGAAATGCTTTGGCCCCATGCAAGGCAAGTATTTCTATACTTCCTACATCCATTTGTAATTCTTAGTTTTCTGTCTGAACTGCCGAGATGACAAGCCAGTGATCACTGGCCCACCCACTATTCCAGACATCCTGGAATACATATCAAAATTTCAAATAACTTTTAGAATCAGCTAAAAAGACAATAAAAAAATAAATTCTGAAGGCCAAAAATAGGTTCATATTTAGAAGAATCTTCTTGATTTATGCTCAAACCAAAATGCAGAACCAGCACAACTAAGTTCTCATATCAATTTGCCCAATCACAAAAGAGCAAAAATTTCTGTACTGAAATGATTCTGGTGATGAGCAAACATCCCTAGGGTTGGTAATAATGGCAATAGCATCCACCCTGCACACACGAGGGGTAACATCGCTTAGAAGTGGAGAATTGATGTGATCAGGGTCCATATTCCTTCTTTTTGGAACAAGTGCCAAAGGCTGTCTCCTCATCCCCCTGGGCTGGAGGGCCGTGCCAGGGGATTCTGAGAGCCTGTTCCAGTTCTCTGCTTCCGAGAAGGTGTGTTTGCAGTGACCAGTAACTTGGGGGCAAAGATGATGGGGGGGAAAAACCTCTTTGGGGAACAAAAACTGCAAAGAAACCACAACACCCCAAAACCATGATGAAAAAGGAACAACTCAGGTGGAAAGAAAAGCAGGAAATCAGTATCATTTCCTTCACCAGAGCCTGAGCACATTTTGCTGAGCTGATTTCAGACCCCACAGTTCCCATTTTAGAAAGGTCAGGAAGTCTAATGAGGAGGGAACAGCATTAACCATGTCTCAGTTACAAGGATGATCTAAAAGCAAAGTACTGGAACAAATAAATATAACTGAAAGCTCCTTTGTCCAGCTCCTGAAGGTTTATCCCCCTTGTGTTCCCAACAGCAAGGTCTTAATCTTCACAGAACTAGTTTGATATCATACAAAACCCAACTATACCACTGAGCAAGTCCTTGTACAGGGACTAGAGGGATGTGCCCCACTGGTCCTGTCTTCAGTGTGAAGAAAGAGAAACACTGAGGAGAGATAACGAGTCAGTCTGAGCTAATCAATAGCGACAGTGACTTGTCAGAAAATTCATGTAATAGCAAGGCAGACATTTAAATTTGGCTGAAACAAATCCTGCCCTGAAAGTCTCTCTGAGCACCTTGTCAGAGGGCTGCACGTGAGTTCAGTTCATAGTCATACCCAAACCCAGCCAGGCACAGGGTCACAGAGGCTTCAGAACAGCGACTACCCAAAACACACACGAAGGAAGGGCCATTTTTCTGAGGCAAATATCCTGCTGGGAGAGTTATCAACCAAGCAAACTCACCCAGGACACCAGAATCCTGGATTATGCCCTCCCTCAGCGAGTGCTAACTGTGCAAAGCTCAGTGGGGATAAAGAGCTGACAGCAGAGAATCAAACAAGAAGTGCCACAGATGTTTCAGTGCCAAAATACATTAATTTCTGTTCCAACTTCACTGACACGCTTCACTAAAAATCCTGGATATGGAAAGAACAGCCAAATGCAGTGCAGGCATTGGGAGTGAAAAGCCCAAACAAATCAGATTCCTGCTTAAGCCCAATTTCTTCAGCAGCAACAAGTCCATGACCCAGTTCATGTGCAATGGTTTAGACACCTGCAAGAAACAACCCCAGGAACAGAAGGAGGCCTTGGCAACTCTTCACACACCCCTGCAAAGTTGCCAGAGACATCAGATTGCTTCAAGAAATAGAGTCAAGGGGTAGGATTCCCTTTTTTCCAGGGACATTCAGAAGCTTTGGTGAAGGCACCTGTTGGCCAGTGCTTGGGCAAGGCTGCAGAGCAGTCACTCTGGGGTTTCACACACATCCCTCTCTCATCCCTGTTGTTTCAAGGAAACCCTGAGGAGCCCACAAGCAGCACCACAGCTCGTTTGCCATCCTGGTGACTCCACAAATCTGCATGGTCTCAGATGAGGCTCTTTCCTTAAGCACTGTGGAGGAATTAGCTGCAGCAGTCCGTGCTTAGCTCAGTCAGGTCCTTAGCAGGAGCTGTCACCTGAGTGCCAGCAGCATCCCGAACGGGGATTCCATACTTTTATCAGTACAAACTATATGACATGAACAGAAGTAGGCAAATGGGGGGGGAGGGGATCACAAAAGAAATTAAAATCAAACTAAATTCTACTGAAGAAGAAAATCTTCTTTCCTTACATTTACCCATTTTCATTGCACGTTTCTGTTTCATGGCTATGCCAGACAAATTTATTATGGCTGTTATTGAACAAAATGAGACTGCCACTTTCTGTGCAGTACCAGCTGAACACCGATTAGAAGTCTGGCTTCAGCTACATGATGAAAAACATTACTGCATCTTAAATCACTATTACTCGGTGTTTTAATTCTGAATTTTAAATGTTTTGCTATTTGATCTGGACATGGCTTATCCAAGATTAAATGCTTCTGTGAAGTAACATGAAACAGGAAAGAATCTTATCATATCTAAAGAACTATATAGCCAAAAGTCCATGAATAAGATATGATTACAGCTCAATGTAAAGAAAATTTTAATCCTTTCAGCAAAGCAATAAATTTACTGATAATTCAGTACAAGAAAAAAAGTAAAAACCAAGTGATTACAAAACATTTCAAAGCCAGAGGATGTCACTCACTCATCTTTGGAAAGAGACTTTTTAATATGCCTAAGATGATTAAATCTCTTACATGGCAACAGGCAAGAGAGGGACACCGGGAAGGACTAGTGCTCCAATTTCAACGTCTCTGACAAGGAAGCATCAGACTGGAAGAGCCACAGAGTTCCCCTCCACCATTCTGAGCTATTTTTACTCTGTAAGTAAATAGTTAAAGGGTTTTTTTCTCAAGTCATCACAAGGAGTAATAACACGGCAGGAGTAAGCAGTGCCCACAAACCCTCTAAATGGAGCTGCTGGTGGAAAGGTAAATGTAATAACTCTGGCAGTGCAGCCCCCTCAGCCCAGAGCAATGCACTGCAGCGAGCAGGAGAAATTAATTCTGTGTCAGCAAAAGGAGCACAAAAGGAAATCATGTTTTGGGGACCTCCCTCAGGGTTTCTTCTGCACTGCCCTCACAGCCATTCCCAGCAAAGGCTCAAAGGAGAGAATTATCTTCTGGTTTATTTGGCACATGTGCCAGAGAAAGGAACGAAGAAGGGTATTGGAGGTTACTCAGCTCCTAAGAACACTTAGGAAGTGGTTTGGTCAAACAGCATCAAGCCAAGTGGACCAGAAACAATAAGTTGCTGGGAAAGGCGATACACAAATAAATTAAACAACAGGTTTCTGTATAAAAGAGCTGCTATAAGAAAAAAGCAGGAAAATTAAGATTGAGATAATCCAAAAAGGTCAGAAGAGTGAACTAGATGTGACCTTCATATTTATGAAACATTCTGTCTTTAAATTGTTACATGATCAGCTTTTTCTAAATGGCCATTTTCCTGAACTTCTACAACTCTGCCATGAAACAAACTTCATCCTAGGAAATTAAGATATTAATTTCTCCATGAAAATGCATCATGTCCCCCATCACTGCAAATGTTTCTTCTGTGATATTACTCAGTAAATTAACAGGTAAATCTGGTGGCTCCAGCCTCTCTCAGCACATCCTGGATCCACCAGATTTCCTTTCTGACCTCTATGTATTAATAAAAGAAACTTGAGAAGTTTCAATGTGATTTTTATAACCCTTAATTTCCAGGGGAAATGCTGTCACTCACAACAAAGGGATCCAGCCACAGCCACAGGTTCAGTGACTCCAAACAGGCTGCAGTGCAAAATGCAAAACCAGCCCAGGGAAAGAATTCTGGAAGTGGATTCAGCAGCGTGAAATCACTTCAGGTTGCATTAATGGCACTGTACAAGCTTAATTTTGAGCTGTTAAAAATTAAATGCCAAGTGTATTGTTTCCCCAAAGCAAATACCAACTACTGAGTCTTTTAAATTGGAACGTGAACTGAATTATTTTATATATTTTACATATATTGTGATCCTTTGTTTTAAAAGCTTTAGACATCTACTTTAGAAAAGACATCTGCATCATATCCCTCCCTAGCTAAGGCCTCTGTAATTAAGAATTTAAAGAGTTTCAGAAACAAAAAGGTGTCATTTTGATCTCAAACACAGCAGCCGTTTAAGATTGAATTTGGATTTTTCCCTTAATATCCTTTTGTCAGATAAAAAGTTCATTCTTAAGTGTAGTTTAACTAAGCTGCTAATGTAGATGAATTGACCACGCTATTAAGTGTTTCTTTTCCATAAGAATGTATAAATGGGACTGGAAAAACTCAAATTATGGTAACTTTTAACACCCATCTTACCATGCTATTTGCTCCCTGTGACCACATTGAAAACTCTAACTTAAAAACATAACCAGATACCTGCAAAAATGCTAAAAGTCATTTACAGAACTTGAATGTCCTTGACTTACTTTAGGCATTTTCAGGGACAGGATGAAAAATTAGTATTTCCTCTAGAGGGCTTCAGGGTCTGTATTATTTCCCAAGTCACCCACGTCCTACAGCTCTAAGTGGCTGCCCTACTGAGGGTCACAAAGGCTCCTGGCTGTTCTCATCGCTCCTGCTTTGGGAAGGAATAATCACAGCTCATTGTGGGCAGAGATAAGGCCTGGGATCCTGCCATGGCCTGTGCCCCCTCCCCAACAGCGCTGCAGGAAACCAGAACTCACATGGGTATATGGTTGTAGGATTTTTTTTAAACTAGAAATGCTGACAGCAATAAATTTTCACTTGATGTTTTCTTGGAATATCCATTTTCACTCTGTTTTCTTGGAGTATTACTCCTTGAGAGAACCAGTCCTTTTTTTAAAGATTACCTTAGTACCACATAAGTATGAATGTAGAATTTAACAAAACTACCTAAAACAAAGTATACGTGAAACTCACACTAAATTACTATTTGATTTTATTATTATTTTTTAAAGTTCTTCTCTAAGCCTATTTTGTGGTAACCAAGCTCCTGATTCAAATAATTTATGTACTAATGGACAATTTAACTGAAGTTTGGAACTTCCAATTTAATCTCTTGACTATCCCAACATCCCCATGTCTTGGATCCACCAGCCAAGATATTCTGCGCTATGTTCTGCCATTTTTCTCTATTTTTGTGCCAAACTTGTACTTTCTGTGCCTACCTGGCTCCTGAGCCACTGCCATTCACTGCCCCTCAGCAGCTCTCAGGTATGTGATGTGTCAACTACACTTCTAAATATGATACCTTTCTTATCTTCCCAGATACAAAAATGTCACTACAGGTGCAGTTCCAGAAGGGGCTTAAGCCAATTTCAGAGCACACCACTGCCAAAAGAGGCAACAACTTCTCCTCCCCTCTCCTCTTGTACTGGCACCAGGAATTCCAGGGCAGCACAGGGAATCAGCTCAGCTGTTCCAGCAAGTGGAGGGCAAAGGGAAGCTCAGCCTTTCCTGTGACCAGCCTGTCAAAACACCTTTGGCTGCTGAGTTTCCAAAGCACAGCTCCCATTTTTGCTCCTCTCTGCCTCCCTTGCTGCTCCCTCCACATGCCTTTGTGGCTGCACGTTGAGCTGAACTGGGGAGCTGATCCATCTCAACAACAGCCAAAAAAAGGAAGGAAAACAGGTTCTTGTTTGGCAGGTGAATGTTCTCCAAGGCAGTTTGCAATACAGGCACAGAAACCTGAGACAGCATTCCCAGGAGACGGGCAAGGAGGAGCTGCAAGGACACAAGGAGCATGGAGGGAGGAACAAGGGGATGGAGCTCCAACCACTGAGACCAGGGTTGCCATGAAGAAAGTTGTTTGATCAACTACATCTCTGAAAAAGCTTGGAAAGAAAAGTTATTCTGATGTACCAGACTTCTACTACAGCAAGATTTTAAAAATATATTACAAACAGAGCCCTACAAACGAGTCTTTCTTCAACAGGCACAAAGTGTTTTAGTCCCAAGTGCCTCTGGTGGGACTGGTGCTGCTTTTTGTAGAAATAGGACATAGGAAAGGAGCAGGAAACTGAAGATTGTCAGTGAAACTTAGAAAGTTAATTTGGAAACCTTGCACTAGGAATTAAGAACCCATCAGTTAAATCCTTGACAGTTACAGGAAACCTTCTGAAGTTGTACCTTCTGTTTAATTTCATAAAACAGCTGCCAGCCTGTACAACACTCCAAATCAAGCACATTTGCTTCTCAAAGAGGAGCCTAATTAATCTCCAGTCTGATGCTTGTCAGATATTTGCAGTCTGTGCAAATCAGAGCACGAGAGCTCCGACCAGAAGATCCCCCTTCCACACAAGAGACTACTGGACACATTTTTCCCATGAATTCTGGTGCTGACAGGGAAGGTGCCACCCTTGGGATCACTCCTGGTTTAATACAGGAAGCACTGCAGTGATGATTTGTGAGTGTGGCCTTGACTGAACAAAGAACTCGAGTGCCTGCCTCACTTCTCTGCCTATTGCTAATCCTCCAATTGATTGCCACAGGAATATTCATGACTCAAATCCAACTTAAGTGCATTGCTGGAGCAGAGCCAGCACTCACTGAACGCTGCATGGCTGAGCCCACACCGGGCAAAGGTTTGGAGATGGCCCCATTCCATTTCCCAGATCAAAATTCATGTCTCTGGAAGGACATCCCACGGAAAATTTATGCCTCACTTAAAGCCTCCTTCAGCTTGAAAACCCCTCTGTAGAATTAACACCTCCCATGATATTTCCTGGTTCCAGGAGCGCTAATTTCCTCAGTACAGAGGATTTTTTTACAGAGCATATTTACATCTTCCAATACTGACCATGACACCACTCCTGAGGTCTCCTCCACTCCAGGGTGGGCAGTGGTGTAACTTAACGTGGGTCTGGAAAGAGATTACTAGTAGGTTGCTGATTAAAGAAAGAGATAAACATTAAACAACATTTCTCATTCTGTCTCATCTATACATTGTCTTCCTCTGTCATAACCTTTGGATAGTACTTTGATAAATTTATAAAACCCTGTAAAATTGTACATAAATATTAGCTTAATCAAGAAAATACTGTATAACCTTTTAAGGACTCAAAGTCACGACTCTTCTGTTGACTGAGAACAAAAATAAATCAGGGGATGGAAATATGAAACCAGTGGCCACATTCAGCAAAGTGAAGCTACTGATCACAAAAAGAGGATGAGAAAAAAGTCCTCCAGACCGTGACTGATGGTTGGGTCAGCACTGCAGACCTGGAGCCAGTGGGGAGCCAAGAGAGGTGGAGGTGTCCTGCTGTGCACTTTTCAGCCAAGGGACATGAGTGTGAGACACGGAGATGAAAGGAACTCTGAGTTCTTATTCCCCAGACAAGCCTGTCTTGTCAAGGTCAGGATGGTACATGCACTGAGCCCCAGCTGAAACCAGAGAGATTTGGCTCTATATATGGAAAAACAAAAGGTCAAAACAAGCTTATTTTTTCAAAGATTGAAGGAAGAATCCTTGGAGACCCCACTGATAACAGATGGTACCTAAATGAGTCCTTCAGACCTGGCAGATCTATTGAAGTGCTCACCCAGGGCCGAACAAGCAATCCAGTGGTGGAGCTCATCAGGGGACAAGTCATGGCATATTCCCCCCCCCCCTCCTCTGAATCTCTAAATGCCCAATCAAATTACATTTTGTTGAGATGGTCTTGTAAGGACTATACGGTGCTTCAGTTCTGTTAAAAAAGTACTTTTAAAAGTCTGAAGACTAGGCTGAAAACAACATGAAATGAGTTTATTTTGCATGTTGGGAGATCGTCATGTTCCTCTCCAAAACAGGTTGTTACATCTTGCTACTACGGCGTTGGCAGTTGTGCTGTATTTTGGATATACTGTGAACACATTTTGATTGGGTCCTGGCAGGCTCCCAGTTAAGCTGAATTACAATGAGTGCCAACAACACATTACAATTTCTCCCAGTAAACAGGAGCTTCAGCTCTCAGGCAAGCATCCCATATGCCATATTCTCACACTCTTCTAGCCCAAAGAGCTGAATTCAGCTGTTGCTCATGAGGGGGGAAAAAAACCCACTCAATGGATCTCCTCTTGTACTTAAAAAAAGCTGAATTTGTCTCAGTGTCAGGCAATACCTGTGTGAAGCAGCACTTCGCACCTGGAGAAAGGTAATTCCCCTTCCAAGGACTGGGGACAGGGGCAGCAGGAAGGTGATGTCCCTGTGTTGACCTGCGAGGGGGGATTGGTCCCTGTGGTCACGCACAGGTTTCACAGCTGCTGCAAACCAGCAGCTGCTGCTGGGACACCCAGGCCTGCCAGCCTGGGGAGTGTTTGCAGAGCACAGTCCCGCTGAGAACACGGACATCCACTGCAGCCAGAATGCACGGCCAGCATTCAGAGTCCGCCCCTCGGGCAGCAGCTCATTTCTCACCATGAATATGGATGTGATGTGGAGCTTTGAGCCAGCTAAAGATGGGGCTCCACAAGCCTCTCAGAAAACTGGGCTTGTTCAAAGTCTAATCCTGATGAAAAAACTCCCAGTACCTCACCATTTCTTCAAGCCAGCTCTGATAAAACACTTCTGATGAGTGACAGGCAGAAGGACTGTGAGGGGATCACTCTCTTGATAATCATTTAAACCTCAGAGAAATGACAGCTCCTTTCTTTGAAGCCTGTCCAACAGACAAAACACAACAGGGGAGCTAAAATTCACCCAAAGGGGGAAAAAAAAAAGGAGTATTTTCTGGACTGGAACACACTTGCACAGGTGCAATCACCCTCCTGCTGAGCACGGGGGTGGTGATGCTCTCCAGTCCTTGCCTGCACATTCTGATGCACTTTTTGTTAGCAAAGCTCAGCTCATTATAATTCCCTATTTCACAGGTAGGAAAACTGAAGAGATGTAAAGCAACTTTCATCAAATCACACCAAAGAGCAGCGGGAGAATGAGGAACAGGCCCTGTGTCAGTTCACAGATTTCAGGCATGGGCTTAATTACCTGGGAAAAATTAGAATCTTCTCCAACCAGAAGTGAAAGGGAACCCACACACTACCTGATCCTCCACCAAAACATTCATGGACTCGAAGAGAAAAGGAAAACCAACGGCATAAACTTCACCCTCTGGTTTTGAAAAGAATCTTTCAATATTTGCAATAAACACCATTCAAGCCACATTTCCCTCTAATGCATTTTAGTTCACAAGTGTTCATAATCAAAATAAATTCCAAGTACTGCAAATGAGACAGGGAAAATTGCATCCACTTGGTCTGCCCCATCTTTATCACATTCTTCATGCCAAAAAACCCAAATTACCCTGTATTATGTATTCACACATTCTGTTGCTTGCTCTTTAACTCGCCTTGTTTTCCCACATGTCTCTTGTTCATTTTTGCAAGTGTTATCTCATCCTTTTTGGTTTAGTCCTCTGCACTCCCATTTCTTTCTGTCAGTACCTCAGTTTTCAGGTGGCCCTCCTGATTATCCCATTTGCATCCTGCAATGTCAGCTCCAACCCCTATTTCCTAACCTGCAATTTGTGTTGCCATTTCTGCTAATGTGCAGTGAGTGGCTGCTGAGAGCACAGTAATGATGCAGATACGTTACAATTTGCAGTCCATCCCTCTGTGCAATCCACTCCATCCCCTCCTAAACAATTTTAATTCCACTCTAAGTATGTAGCACTCCCTTTTTTCTCTCTCCCTCAAAACAGCATGCCAGTGTTATGTAAAAATTCATCCCCTATAAAGGCTTTTTTAACAAGTTAAAAAAAACCACATAAATTATATGCTATATTTCCCCTAAATCCAGTTGTGCACTAGCATAAAAATTTTCCTTCTCCCTGATTTTCAATGATTTCAGCCCAAAGTGTCCTCAGGACTTTCCCCACAACCACTTCTCTGTATCTCCACACGTTATCAACCTCTGACCACCAAATGGGTCAATTGAAGAGCGAACTTCCAACTGTGGGGAACAAAAAGCCCTTGAGAAGTTCCAGGCAGACATACAACTGTGACCTCTCAAATACACAAAGCATTTCAGCGTTGCTTCCACAGCTGAAGATCATCATGGACTACACCAGAAGTAAATTCTAGTAGAAATAACTCCAGAAAGGGCAGAAGCTGTTTGTGCAGTGGCAGCAGCTCTTCGCCACCCACCCACAGGAGAGGGGGCTCATTCTCCAACTTTCACACCCAGCTCTAGTGCAAATTCTCCTATCAGAGGTCCAAGCAAGCACATGACTGTCAATATGGAATGCCACTCCAGTGTGTTCCAGAGCACCAGCTCTCAGCTGAAAGACTCTTTGTTCCAGGGTCACCCTCCAGGAAAGCTCATGTGATTCCACTCTGCTCTCCTCAGATACCCAATGCTCCAAGTGTGAGCCAGAGCTGCTTCCAGCTTTTGAAACCAATTTTCTTTGTGTGCTGCTGGATTTGCTGCTATACCTGGAACTGATTCAAAGTTCCCCTCAGATTTCCACTTATCTCCCAGTTCCATTCTGTGAAGTCTCACACTCACATGCACAAATACCCTTGAGTCTCACTCTCCTCATCCTTTAATTACTCTGGCCTTTTTCATCTTAAGCAGCCTTTGCTTCTCCCTCTTGTAAAAATATCAAGTCTCTCTGGGAATCCACTACCAAACTCTTTAGAGCTTCTCCATTACCGCACCTTCCAAGACTCAGTGTGTTTTCATTTTCCTGCACACAATTCCTTTCTCCTGCCTTTTAAAAATTGGCTTCTTTCACATTCCATCCAAACCGCTCCCTTTCATTTTCATAGTCAGAGCAGGCAGAGTGTGCTCATGAAACACATTAACAATAAACTTAAAAGGCTGCAGCAATGAAAAGGCTCAAATATTGTCTGTAGGTAACTGTGGGGCTTTGAGAACTAGACCAGTAGGGAGGGAATGAAATCCAGTGATACAACAGGTCGTGCCAGCTGGGAACTATGAACAGATCACTGCTACTGTGAGGAGAGGCACCAGTTCCAGGGAAAAGGGAAAGGAAGGGAAAAGGAAACACCTGAGCACTCCAGTGATCACCAGGGCCTTTGACAGCACTAAGATGGGAAAGACAAAGCTCAAGTGAGTTGGGAGATAGGTTTTTAGTATTTTATTTTACTCCTACTAAAACTGATCAGAGTTCTGTGGTGATTTCCTCCTTTTCTGTTGTAAATCTGTCAAAGTTTCCTCAATAATCAGCTTTTGTGCTGCTACACAAAACTATGCTGCTTAGGCTTTGAATGACTTCAAGCGCATTCTAAAAGCTGATGGTCTTAATTACTTTATTTTTGCTTTTTTTATTTTAGAAGGCTGGAAGACCTTACTGTATCGCCCTTACACAGAGCCTACAAGATCTGTTACCTGTCCACGCTGCTTTTTCATGTTCTACTTCCTCTTTCCCTAAAAAAAAACCTGTCATCCAGAGTGGCCAAAACAGGGAGGGAGAGACATGAATCTTCCTCTCCCTGCCACTGACACAGAGCTGGCTGAAGAATCGTCTTGCTTAATTAATTTTTATAAAGGGATG
The DNA here is from genome assembly GCA_035583155.1 of Acropternis orthonyx. Classification (NCBI taxonomy): domain Eukaryota; kingdom Metazoa; phylum Chordata; class Aves; order Passeriformes; family Rhinocryptidae; genus Acropternis; species Acropternis orthonyx. The sequence goes on along the minus strand of JAWWEU010000138.1, from coordinate 1,631,331 downwards.
CAAGATTTCAAACAAGATCTTAAAGGTCACAATCAAATCAGTAGAGCAGCTTTCTCACAGCATCACTCTGAGCAATGAGTTCCCACTTCCAGGTGATTCCTGCAATCCATCCTCCTCCATCAACACTTTTCAACACCTCATTTTCCAGAAAAAAACCCTAAATCACAAAATTTACATGACTATATTGAGGGTGTTCCAATTTTCTGCTTGACCCATGGTAATTCTGGTTTCCAGGTTTATCACAAATCACTGGTTTTACATCCAAGAGAGTTTCTTGGAGAAAACCAAGGAGGCGGAACAGCAGCAGTGGGGACATGATGGCAGAACTTTGAGTGTGACTGATCAACAGGGTTTTCTTTGTGGCAGAGCCATACACAGGAACACTAATAAAGTGGAGTTGTACAGAACAAGGGAGGGATCCCATAGGGACATTCTCTTTTCTTGCTGCATCTGCTCGTACAAGCTTTCACAAGAATTACCCTCTGCCTTGTCAGCTTTCCAGTGCCTTAGGAGATATTTAATTCACTGCCACTGAATTCAGTGTATATGCAACCAGCAGTGTGAGTTGCCAGCATAATTTCTGGGTTAACCAGGCACTTCTCCACATCACATTAACACGGTGTAAAACTGGGTATCGTCACATTTATCAATTATCAGATTAGCAGAGTTATCACATTTCCGAGCACGTTTGCAGGGCTTGTTACATAACTCCAGATGATCTGCTCTTACCTCAGACTTCACTGAACTGCCATCTAAGTTTTTTCAGGCCTGTGAAACTTTGTGCCTACAAATATATCAAAAATGCATTAACAAAAGCAGACCTAAGTGCAAACTCATTTGCTCAGGTGTGCAGTCTTGGCATGGAAGGATAAACACCGCAAGGCTTCCCAGGGCAAAGGCCTAGAACTGGAGGAAGCAACCAATAATTAGAAGGGCTTGGGGTTTATTGTTGCCTGAGAAAAGCTTGGAGCTGTGCAAAAATTGTTTCAAAATTTAGTTTAAACCTTTTTCTTCTTCAAGAACTGATTGACCCTCAGGTCTTACACACTGAAAAGTAAATCAGTACACAAACACTCAGATTTGGCTGTGGTATGTTTCACCTTGGATGCTTGTGGGGTTTTTTGCCCCCTATACACAATGAATTAAAGTCACAGTTGATGTAACTCATATTAAGGCAGAACACCCAGAGGAGTTTTAGAAACAGTGACTCAAAGGACTACACTGAGGTTATGAAGCCCAACTCGTGGAGACCCAACCAGATAGGAAAGATGCTTCACTGTTGCAGAGAAATGTTGGTTCATGTCATCTGTTCTTCAGTCATGCGAGATTAATTCCACCTAGAACCACTTTCAGGGCAACCTTCCATCAGATGTACCAGGGATGCTGAAATCTTCCTTTACTAAACACATCCTAAACTCTTAGAGTCTTCCAAAGTCTCCCAAAGTCATTCATGGCAGCAACAGCAAATCCCGTGGCAGGTCTGAGTGAGAAGGTGCACCAGAGGCAAGCACAACTTTTTAAGTACTTCTAAGGATCTTAAGTATTTCTAAAGCCAAAGCAAGTGCCCCAAACTGCTGCCCAGCACGGCCCCTGCAGCAGGCAGGGCTGCCAGCCCCAGACTGCCCCACAGCCAGGACAACTCCCTTCCCTGCACACCATTTGCAGCCAGGAGTTCCGCACTGAAAGTTTCACACCTACACATATTGTGAGGGGGAAAAAGCTGGAATGCAAGTTTTTAGTGTAAGGCCTGCAACTCCTCCACCTGCACATGGTAAAAGATGGGAAATACAAAATTAATATTTCAGACTCAGTTTTCAAGGGGAAGAGTCTGCTTTAGTTCTTCTCATGAATGAGGCAGGAAAAATATGCCCTTATTTAGTATATTCTAACCGTATACAGATGCAATTTAACTTGGTCTATAAAATTAAGGGAATCTCAATGTGCTAGGACAACCAGAACTGCCTGTTACCCATACACACATGGGAAATACCATCAGCTGCAGGGAGGATGCCTCTGCACACTCACCAGCTCTCACCAGGAACTCCGGCAGATATAGAAGGCACAAGTCCATTTATGAAAGCCTTATTGATTCTTTCCAATGTATCTTTTTTATATAAATCTTAGTTCGTAACAGCAGTTTCTACCAAACTCACCTAGCAGGAAAATCAGATTATTTCTCCGCTATACCATGTGATAATCCCTTCTAAAGATCTATATTTCATTTGCAATCTTCTGTCCCACTGCTACTAGGACTGATTTGAATACAAGATTATATATCCATTCTCTCACATTTGAAGGTTTGTTGCATTTTGTCTGAGTAGAACTTTAATAAGTGCTTTAGTAAAACAGCTTGTACCAATTTCCTGTTGTCCACCAATTTATTACACAAACTGGCTGCTAACCCTTGCATTTGACACAATGCTGCAGATATTTCATGTAAAAAATATCCTCCTGACCTTCTCTAGCAAGGAGTTACTTATTTAACATTATATCTTCAACTCAGCAGACAGACAAATGGTGTTATGTGTAACACAGTTTAAGAAGGGCATATAATGCTCAAATTAGGCCACTGCTTGTAAAACAGTCATGATGAATATTGCACTTAAACTAAATCATGTTCTTTTCTCAATATTTGCCTCTGCTGTGTACAGGCCACAGCTTCCTAATAGATGCAGATGTGCAAGTACAGAAATGAATCATTAGCAGACAAATTAAACTTGGTATCAAAACGCAGCTCTGTTGGTAACAGATGAAAAATGAGCACATCAAACACCAGCAGCAGGACAATCCGTACGGGCTCACCCGCACCCCAGGCCCTCCTGCCACAGCTCTTCACTCACAGCAACACCCTCACCCCAGTTCTTTTGTGCCTGCATGTATTTTTCTCTCTCTAAAGTAATTTCAGGGCTCAGCTATGCAACTTAATTCCTGAATTAGTGGTTTCCAGGGAATGGCTCGCAGTGTAATAGGCTGGAGGGAAGAGGGAAGTTGGGAAGCTTCCTGGAAGGCAGCAAGAGAAGTACTGTCAGTGTCTGAGCATGAAGTGATAGGGAGAAAAGTAGAGTCTAAAATTCAGTCGTGACATCCCCACCTCTGTGTGAGCTCACTCTGTAATTCTTTGTTCTAAGGACAGAACTGGGAGAGGAGGAGACAGGGACTGAGGCACACAAGGTCTCCAGGTTACCGCTCTCAGCTGTGGAAGGGTTCCCAAGTTTCTCTTTTAAATACAGAGACAGGTTCATGTGACACCAATCCCTGAGAGCAAGTCAGTCTCCGGGGACACAGTAATGCCAGCACTGCCAGGGTTCTGCTTTCCTGCAGTTCCTTGAAACTGGAGTTTTCTAGCAAGCAAAGAGAGAATCCTGCTTTTAAACAGGAGTTTTGCAAACCAGAGCATTGAGGTTTCTTGCTCAGTGGCTCTCAGAGGTTTTACAGGTAAAACTCTGTAATATAATACATTAAGTGCAATGGTGAAGGTGTGGCACAACCACAACAAAGAGGCCCCAGTCAGAGTTCTGGGACTTTGCTGGGAGCCCAGTTAACACCTGAGAAATAAAGGACATTAGACAGAGGCAACACCGCACAGTGCAGGGAAGCTTCTGCTGTGAGAGGAACCTGGGACAAACCTTAAAGTGCTGGGTTAAAAAAAAATGCTTTTGTAAAAACAAGAAAGCACCTCTTACTTCTTGACTGACATCCTTACATGAATCACAGCACTGTGCAGAAAACATGGATTTTTCACTTACAGTCATTACTTTTGTGCTGCATTGTGATAACTTGAAATGGCTCATCTGAACCATCAGTCATTTTGTAATCTTCAGGTTTTGAGCTAGAACCACAGGAGTGCTGTGAGACTGCAGCTTCTTCTGTGCTCCAGGGGGGCTTTTCCAGGCTCACTGCTCCCTGAGGGAAGGTGGGCTGGGAGCCAAGGCTGAGCCCAGCCCTGTCAGTGGCCCTCAGACAGGGTGTGATCCCAGCACCAAATGCCACAGGCAGAACTGGGCCCATCAACAGTCACCACGAAATCGTATTTCTGATAACGTACTAAGGGATATAAACACATCACTTTGCTGATCCACAGCTGATACAGAAAAGGAATGGACAAATTCAAAGGGAATCACCACACAGTGGGAAGTAAAAGCATCAATGGCATAATAAATCCTCTGACAGCATCTGGGAGTAGCCATCACACCATTATTCAAAGTATTATTAATGGGAGGGAAATCTTCACAGGAAGATTATCCTTATCTGCCTGTGAAATCCATGGCCCTCTGGGAGAAAAGCACTGAAGTCTTCCCTGCTCAGCTTTCCAGCACAATCTCCTACCAAGAACTTGTGCAAGTCAGCCATCCAGGAGTCTGGAAAGGCTTTTGCTTGGGGTTTTTCAGATGGAAATAAAGAGAACAGCAAAAAATAAAACACGTTTTTACCCCCGGTTCACTTCTCCCCTGAATTTGCTCATTTTCATGAAAGGCAGAATGCACAAGGCAAAAAGCAATGCTTGATTTGGCAGGAGAGGGAAGGAACTCCTTCATGTGCAGGACTTTAAAAGGCACATCCTTCACTCCCACAAGTATTTTGAACCAACTTCTGTCATCTGTTGCATCAGAAAGCACATACAGCTTCACAGCATTTGCAGTTCACTGAAGTTATTCTTGTAATTTCACACAAAGTCTCTCCCAAACACCAATCCTGAAGTCCCTATCTCCAAGAAACGCGCAGCTGAAACACAGCAGAGCAGGAAGGCCACCACCCCTCTGTGTATATTATTTTCATAATGTTATTTTAAGCAAAGTCTTCCTTAAAATTCCCTTTCACAGCTTTAAAATTTCCCAGCCAGTAATTGCTTTCACCAACAGACTGAGAGAAGCCATTAGGATGATTTCAGTTCTGTAATCAACACACACTCCCAGCCACACAGTTCAGTGTGACTCACTCCCTGCACAGGCTCTAATTAACTTCCCAAGGAAAGCCAGGGGATTCCTGGCAGAGTAATAATGCTGGGGAGACATTATGCAAAAGTTCACCTCTAGGAAACCATCCCTCTGCCCTGATTGCAGGAGCCACTCAGAAAGCTTTCTAATTTGGTCAGGAAGAGAATGCAATCAGTCTGAGCCAGGGGAGAGTTGGGGGAGTTCTGCTTTTAAAATACACAGAAAAATTATTATTGAGAAAAGATCCCAGATAAAACCAGATCCTGGAAGTTCAGAATCCATGTAATATTCAGGGACAGAAATAGGAAGTCAGTGATTTCACACTCAGCATTGCTGAGGCTGCCATTGACAACAGCTTTGTCCATGGACAGGGGAAGAGAGCCAATAAATCTTACATAACTTCCAGCACAGCATGGAAATGGCAGGACTGGAAAACACAAGGAAAAATGTTCACAGTTTGGTCCCTGGAGAATGTTCTGGGGATTTTTTTCTGTATATTTTAGATTTATTAAAAAAACCCCCACACACTAAGGGGACACAAAGTGATCTTTAAGAGAGAAAGACAGGCAAAAAACATCTAATTTCAGTTATTTGTCTTGCATCTTTTGCTCTCCATTATATAAGAGATATTGTAGTCCTTTCTCCCTTTCCTCTCCAGCAACAGGACACGGTAACTGGTTAGGAAACTTACAGTATTTACACCTTGTCTGCTTCTGCATCAGAGTACAAATCCTCATTTTCACATTGCAAGCCATTCTTTAACCTCATTTAATTCCTTTTGTGCATTATTATAATCATATCAATCTTTCTTCCATTGCTTGCTTTGAAGCAAGTTTTTACGTCTCTTCATTATTCCCATCCATTGGCAGGTGATTCATTTTTCACATGCAATTACCACAATTCCCTTCTGCCCTTCATTAGAAGTTTCTGCTGGTATTAAATATAAGAGCACTGCAATAAAGTGGACAGGTCCCAGAAAGATGGATAAAGCTGTAAATAATGATGACATTGGGGCAATTGCACAGCACAGGGTGGACCATTTAATGAGTTTGACCCCCTCACAGCAAATTTTTTAGCTGGCCAAATCCATTTTACACTCTCAGGAAGGGCACATGAGGGAAATCAGCTACTCTGGGAAAGACTTGAGATGGTCCAGTAAGTTAATCTGAGCCCCAGGGTATAATTCCATGGGGAAAGACACAACCTGGGCTTAGATAATATGTAAGAATGTACTGAAATAGGGGAGGGGTTTTACCTCCAGAGGTACCAGGGGTGAAACGGTACTTAAATACTGCACCCAGCTTTGATACCTACAGTTTTAGGGTGTTAAAAGAAAAAAAACCTGAGAGGATAGATAAAAATGGTGCAGGACTTAGAGGAACATCCTTAGTTCATCACCTCAATTCATTTAACTTATTTTTTCATAAGGCTTGAGTGATACAGCTCCAATTTATCTGTACCTGTTCAAAGAGAGACGATAGCAGGAACCGAAGCACTTCAATTTCGACAGGGAAAGGCTGGCTGAAGATTAAAGCCAGACCAAGAGATGGAAATGAGCTGCTTCACAAAACAAACACCACAACACCGAACAGGCAGTGAATGTTATTAAACAGAGGAACAGACACTCTGGAGAAGGGCTGCAGATTCTGGGGTTTAGCATTTGCAAGTGTACCTCTGGAAAATTCTGCTGTAGTGAAAGTCTTCAGGCACAGTGCTTTGCAAATGGTAGCACACAAACCTTCCTGGTGCTCTTGGAATACTCTCACTGGAATTGTTATTCCACTGGCTCTACTTACCATAACTTACTGATCACATAACTATTAATGTACTACCAGTATTATTATATTTAAATGCCATGTGTACTTGCCAGTTTCAGTTCTTCTCATTGCAGACCTGCAAGAAGATCAAATCAACAGCTGGAAGCCTTAGGACAAAACTTGGGAGAACCAAAAGTGGGAAGAGCTAGGATGGAGAACACATCAGGCACACAAGAGCAGAGCCAAAGTGCTGAGCTCTCACCAGTGCTCACGTTCCATGGGGCTTGCATTGTATTTTATCAACATCACCTTGCTCAGTCAAGAATCCTCCCTTTTTTTTTTTCCTTCCCTGACTTCAATTCAATCTTGGTGTTGATCCTAATCTACACTTTCAGGAATGCTCTTCCTTGTAAATAAAACCTTGCCCTGGGCAGCAGGCTCTGAACAGAGCAAACACAGCTCTCCAGGGCTGTTAACAAACCTTGCAGGAGCCTTAAATGTCAAAAAGCAGTGGTCTGGCCCAGAAAGGGGAACATTAGAGGACTCAATTACTGCACCATGTTCATTTATCAGTACCCATTCCGAAAACTTCCAAGCCCCAGAGCAGGAATTTGGGCTCTGAGCAATGTGCTGGGGCTGTTTACACACAGCCAGCCCGGGGGGGGGTTGCTGTCCATGCAGATGTGCTCCCAGGTAGCATATTTTAAAAGATCATGTGGATAAAGAGGCTGAACAATCTGACTGCTCTTCAATGTCTCTGTAACTTATTTTTGAAGAAACAAATGGAAAAATAATAACAGAACAAGATTTTAGAAATAATCAGTGTCAAAGTGAGTGTGTGGAGTTAAGATTCTCCTGGAATTACAGCAGTAATGCTCCCTTCATCGCTTTCCAATGTAATCTGGATTTATTCTAAGATCCCTGGGACAACATTTTCTCCCACTTAAACAAGAATCCTTTGAGATGGAAAAGATAAACAGCTGTTTCAAGAATCCAGAACGGGAAGACAAGTTTTTCTGGGGGGAAGGAGTTGGCTTTGGTTTAGGCTTTTGTTCAGTTTCATTGCTTGTTTACTTTTGTTATGTTTGTTTGTTTTAAATTAAGTAGGGATCAATATAAATCTAGTATTTGCTTAGAGTGAAGCTGGTTTAGGGCCCTTTGAAAGATTTTCCTACCAGCTTTGGGTTGGAGCTTGACTTTTAAAAACAGATTAACTTGAATTTTCATTTGCTGACACAGCACAAAACTCTACAGAACTCTGAGTGCTTGGGAACACTTGGCTGTGCTGGAATTAGGGCTGCAGGTACTCTGCAGAAATCAAGCTGCCAAGCAAAACTGGGCAAGGCAAGAGCCACCACTGGCAAAAGAGATTCCATGCAACCTTCTCCCCTCCATCAGAACACTCAGAACGGTCCCTGCCCTCTTGGCTGGGCTCCTGACCCACCTGCTGAGCTGGTGGGAATCTGCACAGAACCACGTTATAAACAGGATTAATGACATGATCTTGCTTAAAACTGACCCTGCAGCACAAAAAGGAGGGGGAAGAGGCACTTCCAGCCCAGTGATTCATTTCCCAGCCAGCCCTACACATGGTTGTTACTCACACAGGCAGGAGACGGGGATCTCCTGAATTGCATTAAGCTGAATTTAATTAATCTCACTTAAGTTAGATTTATCTAAATGTATATTAAACTGTGTTCATTGAGTGGTAAAATGATAATCTTTGCTCTTTGGCAGAGATTTCTTCATGTGGGCGCTAAAAATCCCTGTATTACAGTAAGTACTAAACATGACAGAAATGGAATATGGCTGCACTGCTGTCCAACTGCTGAAGCTGGAGTCTGAATTATGGAACTAATTATTCACTGGAATTAAATAACACCTATTAAGTTTGCCATCGTGTGAAAGAGACTAAGTTTTTGTGTGTGAGAAAATAATTTACTCCCCAAGCTCCTTAATTAAAGCATCAATAACCATAATCTCCACCTGGAATCTCACCATCTGTAAAAGTCACTGCTATGTCAGAACTGAGATGCCCAAAAACATGAAACCAAGCAGTGCTGGCATTATTTAGGCTGTAACACACACACAAAAAATTAAACCCAACCCAAATCCAAACTCCATAGGCAGAAATTACTTGAAATAAATCCACACTGTCTAAATAAGAGATCGAGAGCTGGAAATGGTGCTGGTTTATTCTCTTTCAATGAATGCTCTGACCATTCCCAGTTAGAACTCCAGTCTCAAAGTCTCACAGCTACACTTTCTTCATACCCTGATTTCCAATGAATGGTCTTGGTGCTAAAGGTATCCATTGTTCATACTTGCCAGTAAGTTAAAAAAAAATGCAATAATGAATAGGAAAACACAAAAAACCCCCAAAGTACACACCTGGAGACGGTTTTGCTTGGGAGCAAACACAGTGTCTAACATCTCTATTTGCTGTATTTGGCCCCGCTGAGTGCAGAAGGAGCATTTCCCAACTAAAACAAGCTCTAAAGTAGTGAGAATGTCAGGTATTTTTCTCAGGATAATCAGAGGTAAAGGCTGAGGTTTCATGGAATAACAGCAGGACCAGTGAGACCCCTTGCACACAGGAAAACACAGATTCCCCAGGATTCCCCGAAGGTCACGTTGGACAAGGATATTCAGTACATGCTACAGTGACATCAGAACTGAGATTCAGATCCTCGGAAGGGCTTTCCCAAATAATGAAATGCAGGGAAGAGTTGTAGTTTTCCAGAGGGACCCTGCCCCAGCCCAAAGACTGCAATAGATTACTGAGGTATTTAGAGCTGACCTTTCACAAGCACAGTCATAAATCAGAGCTGTAATCTCCTTTCAGCCACCCACACAAGCCCCAAGATTAATCCAAAATATTAAAACAAAATTGCAACAAAACTTCCGCCATGGAATCAAAAACAATAATGGCAAATAGCTGAGAAGGACAGTAGATGAGAATTTCATATCTCAACCCAAATCCATTAATTTTCTTACTACTAAGTCTAATATGAACCAGAAAAATTCCCCAGAGAGGAAAAACTTGACCTTAAAGGACAACCAACCCCATGCCCTGCACAGAGCTGAGGGGTGAGCAGGTTACAGTGTAAAATGACATGTCTATTTCTCATTAACTCAGCAGTCTGTTGAAAAACGGGCATTTGCAGTGAAACGTCTATTTCTGAGTTGTTATTTAAAATATCCGCTCTGCAACCACCCAGGATTCAGCAGCATCAAGGAGGTGCTGTGTCTGACCAAAAGCAGAGGCCTCCCAGCTGAGTGAAAGCTCACTGATTCATCCCCTGGCACTGACAGAGCAGCAGAGAACTTCCCTTAGACACAAACCCAAAGGTCAGGAGTGTTTTGAACTGCAGTGCTGGATGGTTTCAGGTACTCTTGAAGCTTGTTTCTCACTCGAGGACACTGCTTTATAACACACCCATAACTAACACACACGTGCCCAAAACACAGTGATCAGCAACTGCTTTCCATTTCACACCTCATAAGTTACAGCACAGATTCCTCTACAGCAGCATATCCTATGGCATAAATATGCAAAATTACGTACATTAAAAAACCTTTTAAAACTAAAGAGATACAAAATAAATGTACAGAAGGACATGTTATGTATTATTTGTATGCAGCAAAATCCATCCAGACTCTGAAGAACTCAACTCTGATCTTGTAACTAAAAATAAACTGATATTTTCATAGTTTTTCCCAAATATTTCCCAAGAGTTACTTCACCCTGTACCTAGTTCGATAGCTGGAACTATCAAACATACCTGACAGCATTTGAAATGGAAAAATCTTATGAATATTGAATGTAACATTTAACATGACATACCTGCTTTCTTCTTGAAACATCACAAGCACCAAACATGCTTCTCCCCAGGGAATACACAGCAAAGGTCTCCTGTTTTGGAGCCCATCTGAGCATCCACAGAAAACAAAATGCACTCCCCAGTGGCCCCAAACTCCCTGACACAACTGGTGTGGTCACACACACGTGGGAACAAAACTGGACTTTTTAGAAACTATTACTTAGCAAATACATTCTAGTCCTACTTTCCAAGTGTCCTTTTTAGCACCAGGAGTAGCTTCGTGCTTAAAAATGAAAATTTCTCTAAAAGAAATGTTTGGGGCATGGAACTGCAGACCCATAAAAACTCTAGTCTAAGTGAGCAACTCCAACAACTTCCAAATAAAGAAGCACAAGCTTGGAAACGTGCTGCCTGAATTTATCCTCTCCAGAAAGGAAATCAGGCAATCACATAATGGAGAAAAACATCTGCACCTGAGGAAGATCAAGCCTTCCTTCTCAGCTGAGCTCTCCAGCTGATCTGATAGGAGGAGTTTATCATTAGCTCATCATCCTTTGTAATTACACAGGAATTCAAAAATCCTAGTCCAACTTTTGGTAGAAGTGGGTTCATCACCCTGAGAATCAGCCTCTTTCTATCATTAGCAAGCTCGTTATTTACACTTCCTGAATCCATTGCCTTGATAACAGAGAGCTAAAAGTGGCTTATTGCACTCAGCTGAAACACTCGCAGCCATATCCTAACACTGACTTCACAGCAGCCCCGAACACACCAAAAGCCTCCCAAGCCCCCCAAAATACACAGTCAGCAGCTCAGAAGGGAAAGGAAAACAGTCCCTGTACTCAAAGCAAATCAAGGCTCAGCTCCCTGTCTGAAGAAACTCAGAGAGGAGTAACAGAACATCCAACGAGATACTTGGCAATTCCACCCAGTGCTCCTTCTTTTGGAGGGAGATGTGGCAGAAAGAGAAACTCGGCACTCTCCGAAGGAGAATGTTTTAAAGCGTGTGCATTAGACGTACTGTCCAGCAGAATCCTGCAGACACGGGAGGAAAAGGCAGTGGAATTGGCCCAAATTGGCTGCAGGTGTTTGCTGGCCGTGAATCAGCCAGAGCCAAACTGGGATTTAATGCAGCCTTGGAAAATCAATTCCACAGGAGCCCTCTCTTCCTCTGCTCCTGAAAAGATGGCAAAGCTCCCTGCACTGGGGTTATTTTCACTTCTAAACTCCAATTATCCTTGTAAAAAGCTATTTATTCCTGACATTTTTCATTGTATCTGACCCCAGTTCCCCACTTGTTCCTTTGTATGTGTGGATCCCACAAAACCTCTGGAATAATGGGAACCTTCACATCATGGCAGCAGTTTGAATCTCTTTCCTACATTCTAATTCCAGAGCCAGGACAATTTGAAGCATATTGACAACAGGCTTTTTACCCTTTTAAAGGGGAGACCCTGGTGTCAGCCTGTCCACAGACCCCTTCAAAAGGGGCCCAATAAATTGGCAATTATTCTATTAATGATTACAATTTGCTGCATTTATATAGAATTAAATAGAAATGTATACTTCATCTTAGGAACGGTATTTTTTCAGAGTAGTCACCATTCCAATCCTCACACCTTGACCAAAACCAAGAGAATGTACAGACTATAAATCTCATGAACTGGACTGTATTAATGAATAATTAAATAGTTTAAGTATTTTGTTATGTGAAAATATAGCATTGTGTCACTGGCACACCATGAAAAGCTGAAAGACATTTTCCTTAAGGGAATCCATTTTTAGAACCATTTTATTCTGCTTTTAGGTCAAAGTAGATGATTCACACCAAAACTGTAAACACTTAATGATTCTGATTTCACAGGGTACTTAATAATTTCCATTAATCAGACCAATCATAAAAATGTACAGACATAAACTTTATATTCTAAAATTTGATTTTAAAAGGAAGGGGTGTAGGGAATGAGTCAAGATGCAGCTCAAAACCTGCTCTATTTATAGACTGAGAAGGTTTCTATCCCCTCTTCTGTAAAACACACAGTGGGTGCTGTGCTTATTTGCCTTTATTCTGATTCCACATGCTATTCAAGAACTCAGATAATAATGAGAATATATGAATCTCTCTTAGCTAACAAAATCAGGGGTTTATTCAGCCAGTAATACTTTCAGCAAGACTGATTTTTGAATTTTAACACCGTAAAAAGTGCTTATAAACAGTATTAATTGCTATTTGTTTTTCCTTCAACTGGCCAAGTAATTTGCTTTCCTTAATAAAACTCAGCAGTTTTCCACAGCTTTGCCAGAAATGGCTTGGATTAAAAAAATACAGAGGAGTAGAACTGTTCTATCTGATATCCTGCCTATCTTAGCAAAATTTTTAATTGCTATTCTATGTCGTGGATAAATCTGCCTTCAGATGGGCAAATATCTGCTCATTCCCCTTTAGAGCCTTGGAAGCCAACACATATTGGTAGCAGCTTTCAGGTCTACATTTTGTTGTTTGGTTTCAAGCTACTTGAAAGGTAACCTGAGAATTTACCCAAATAAGCAGCTAAAAGAACAAAAAAATAATAGGAAATTAGAATAGAATAGAATAGAATAGAATAGAATAGAATAGAATAGAATAGAATAGAATAGAATAGAATGGAATGGAATGGAATGGAATGGAATGGAATGGAACGGAATAATGGGGAAAGTTCTGTTTCATTCAGAGTTTCTCTGTAAATAACTCTATAAAAACACCAATGGGAACAATTGTGTAACTCCTCAAAGCTCCACCCCTCCCTTGTTAGTTCAATATGTTTGTAGAGAAAATACCATATCCATGAAAACAGAAGCTGAATTTTAAATGCACTATTGGGAAATTAAAAAAATTAGATAAATAGATCTATATTTCTTATATATCTCTATATATATGTCTGTATATCTTGCAGGTGTGGCTCGGAGCCCCCGCGGAGGACGCTGGAGCTGCGCGGCTGGCACCGGCACACGGCGGGAAACTGGAGCATGAATAACTGCGACTCACAAAGCCATTAAGGCATCCCCACCACCCACTAACTGGGAGCAAGTTTGAGAGATCTTTCGGAAAATATCTAGGTCAGCATCTGTCACTCGGAGCCCCCCTCGCCAGAGCTGCTGGCGGGGCCGTTCGGAGCAGGGCTGGGTGATCCAACAGCACCGTCTCTGCTCACACCCACCTCAGAGAGTGAGACCCTTCTTCTTCCCCCCTCCCAAAAATCCCTCATTGAAAAATCAGCAGGAATAGTGTGTTTGCTGGTTGGGACTGAGTGTTGCTCAGTTTATGTATTTTATTTCCGAGCCAACGTGGTGATCCTTATTTATATTGTGAATTAATTGGGCGTAATTGCTTATGGGATAAAACTAGGAAGTTTCACTGAATGTCAGTCATTTGATAAATTCAGTTCTTAATATTAAAAAAAAAGAGAAGGAGGCTTTCAAATCTAGATTGTATTGAGTCTCTCAGTGTTCACTGAACGTCTTGAATAATTAACATTTTTTTTGTTGTTAGATATGACTGCAGAAACATAAGATGCCAGGCAAATAGAGAGGAACTTGCTACAATCACACTGTTCAAATTAATATTTCATTCCACGTGAGATCCCATATACCTTGTTTTTCACACCAGCAAGACTGGAACAAGTTCGCTCCCAACACTCTGATCTGGGAATCACTTTGAGGATTGAGGGGAAAAAAATGCCAGGGAGCAACAAAGTGACTTTCTGATCATAAAAAGTGGAATTATTCCCAAGAGATCAGTCCACAGGGAAGACATAAAATTACTACCACCATAAGCAAATAAAACTTTTCCCTACTTCAAGTAGTAGAGAACTTCAGGACTAAAGAGATGAAGGCCGCAGTTTGAATTCCCTACCTCTGTATGGTCATAATAAGTGTATTTCTGGAAATTGTTGCCCTGGTGCCTGCAACGGAGCCTTGAACTTAAATGAGTGAACTTAAAAGCTGCCTGGGACAGGAGAACCAACCTTGCTGTTGTGGGCTGGTTCACTTTGCTCAAGTTATTCGGGGTCTGAGTGTACGATGCTGCAGTTCTCAGTACAGACACCTCATTTGCTTTATCCTGATTCCATCCTCAATGCTCAAGCAAAAACAAGAACATTTTTAAAATAACTAAAAAACAGACAAAAGCAATCCCTAATACCAAGACCAGTCTTAGAAAAACAAGATGTTCATGATCAGAAGTAGATACTGTCAACACCACTACTTACAGAGTTTAAAAGAGAAATTTGTCTGTTTTATCTGAGATTGCTTTGCAAGGGTATGTCTCTGAGCAGCGTGGTTGGAGGGTCACTGAGAGTACAGCCTGAGGTCCCATCAGGGAGATTTTCTCCACAGTAGGATCTGGAAATACTCTGGGAGAAACACCGAAATCCTGCATAACCCTCACCCAGCCGTGTTATCAGCGAGTGTTTGCAGACAAAAGCTGCCCAGCTATTTGTTAGGCACTCTGTCCAGTAACAAAGACCCCCCTAGCAGTTCCCGGCAGGACTCCTGGCACGGGCTCTGACCAGGAACAGCCTTGGTGCTGATGGAGCCGTCGGAGCACAGAGCAGGATTTCCTCCTGCTGCCACAACGCCCTGAGCAGGGTATTTCCCTACGGGAATGCTCACACCTGAGTTCCCCAGTGCTCTTGCTAGAGCAGAGGAACAGAATATTTGCATCCAGATAATGCTGCCCCCCCAGAGAAAGGAGTAACTCAGAGCTCTACCCAGGATGTAAACTGGGCCAAAGTAATGGGGTCCTTTGGAATTCCAAGGCATGTGGTAAAATAGCCCTGTTTTCCTCACGTGAATATGCAATTGATATCTCCTCTCTAAGGTCTCCACCTTACACAGTTTGGCGGTTACTTGTTTGTTTAGAAGTATAATATTTTTACTCACCCAGAAAAACAATGGGCATAAGATTAATATTTAAAAACCGCTGGATATGCCCCGGAAGCTCCTCTTTAAACACTATATAATCAGGCCTTTGTTTGATCTCATTTCCCTTTTTCCCTCCATCCCAAGCCTCCTTTCAAGTGTTAGACAAATCTCCCCCAGTCTAACATCAAAACATACTGACAGGAATAAGACTGCAAGGCTGCTGAGCTTCTCTCAAGCAATGCCACCCATTGATCCATGAATAAATGTTCCAGCTTCAAGGCACATCTCTGCTGTAAAGTTATCTCTCTGGAGATTCAAAGAAGAGCTCCTTGTCTGGTGCCTGAAGATCTGAAAACCTGCTGTAGTAACTGGGGGATTCAGAAACTTGACATCATGGTTTGCAGCATTTGGCCGGATTTACTCTCGTTCTCTTCTGAAATAGCAGTAGAATTTTACAAGAATCACATATGAAGTTTAAACACTCTTTTCACATGTTGGCTGCCAGTTTAATAATCGGTTAAAATAAAAGATAATATTCTTGTCAACTATTCTATTCTATTCTATTCTATTCTAT
The DNA here is from genome assembly GCA_035583155.1 of Acropternis orthonyx. Classification (NCBI taxonomy): domain Eukaryota; kingdom Metazoa; phylum Chordata; class Aves; order Passeriformes; family Rhinocryptidae; genus Acropternis; species Acropternis orthonyx. The sequence continues at coordinate 1,615,340 of JAWWEU010000138.1, read as the reverse complement.
TCTATTCTATTCTATTCTATTCTATTCTATTCTAATTTGATTCTGTTCTCATGAACCTAAATTACAAAGGTCTTGCTTTCATTTTGTTAACCAATACTTTCTAGTGATACTGTACCAATACTTTACCTAAAAAATTAATAGAGCGCTGTATTGCCTACAATATTCTAGGAATATTGAACATGTAAATGAAATCCTGAATTTAGGAAATCTTCGAGAAATTCCCTCCCAATAAAGTTTTTCAGGTATGTGCCTTTGGTTTCCCTGCCACATAATGAATACAACTTAAAGCTTCTGGAAACCAAGTCTATCTCACAGTAGTACAAGTGCTCCTGGATCACCTTCCAGATTAAATGTGAAGTAAACTTGTCTTCAATCTCTAAGGCATTCATAGCTTCAAACACGCCCTACCACTGAGATATACAGGCTGAAAAATGCTCAAACATCTACACTTCAAGTGGATATCTACAACAACAACATTTTCCTGAAATTTGGTGGCACTGCTTTATTTTGGGTCAAGTGCTCCAGTTTGTAAACAGAGCTGAATGAGACTGAATGAAAAAGGGGGGGAAAGGAAAATAAAAAATGTAACTGTTGTCCTGACTGAGCCCTGTGTGAAGAGCTGCGATGAACGCCGCTGTAACACAGCAAACGCAGGTAACAGGAGTGTGCTGGGAAAGAGCTGGCTTTGGGAGGGATTTATTCACGTCACTCTTGGCAAGCACTCAGAGCATGAGTCAGTCCTGGAACATCGATACTGCTGGTTACACTTAAAAGACATTCAGGTCCGACTGTTCATACCCAACTCACTTTTAAAAATTGGTTTTCTACGCTACTGTTTCTGAAATTCTGATGTTTAAAGTATATTTCATTTGTTTTTATTGAAAAGATGCCGCCTTGGAAGCGAGACCCTGTGTGTGAGGCAGAAGCGGCGCCGTGCAGTGACTGAACCAATTGAAATTTATGTGAGCTAAACGCTGAGATTGAAATATTGGCTCAAACAAAGCTGCCAGCCCGGCTCTGACAGAGCTCTCAGCTCAATCCCCTCACACCTTCCCCAACAGCTGCTGTGCGTGCAAGAACTGTCATTAGTGTTCCAATGGAAAATGACTGAAATCTGGTCTGAAACCACACCAAGCTGCCACAACCCCAAACACAATCACCTCTCAATTACCTGAACTCACGGAGCGTTCTGGTCACGCAAATTAAGCCAAACCCAGCAGTTACACAAACTCTGACACAGGAAACTGCAGAGAGTGAGGAAGAACCAGGCAGAGATCCCACAGGGAGCACAGAGATCCTATGGGGAGCACAGAGATCCTATGGGGAGCACAGAGATCCCACAGGGAGCACAGAGATCCTATGGGGAGCACAGAGATCCTATGGGGAGCACAGAGATCCCACAGGGA
>JAWWEU010000138.1:1603187-1613701 GCA_035583155.1 Acropternis orthonyx | reverse complement strand
AGGGAGCACAGAGATCCTATGAGGAGCACAGAGATCCCACAGGGAGCACAGAGATCCTATGGGGAGCACAGAGATCCCACAGGGAACACAGAGATCCCACAGGGAACACAGAGATCCCACAGGGAGCACAGAGATCCTATGGGGAGCACAGAGATCCCACAGGAAGCACAGAGATCCCAGAAGGAGCACTGAGATCCCACAGGGAGCACAAAGATCCTATGGGGAGCACAGAGATCCCACAGGGAGCACTGAGATCCCACAGGGAGCACTGAGATCCCACACGGAGCACAGAGATCCCACAGGGAGCACTGAGATCCCACACGGAGCACAGAGATCCCACACGGAGCACAGGGATCCCACACAGAGCACAGAGATCCCACACGGACGACAGAGATCCCACACAGAGCACAGAGATCCCACAGGAAACACAAGAGATCCCACGGGGGGCAGAATTATCCCAGAAGGCGCCCAGAGATGCCCCAGGGAGCACTGCCCCCGGTGCCGGCAGTCCCGGATCGCAGCTCCTCCACTCCCACATCCAGGCAGGTCCAAGGGCAGGAGCCCCAAGGGCAGCAGCTCCGGGGGCTTCACCTGCAGCCCCAGTGCCTGAGGGGAGCGCAGGTGGAACCCCAGAAAAGGCGCAGCCGTACCTTTCTGCAGGGCTGCTCATCACAAACGCCTGACTGCGCTGCACACGGACTGCAATGGACTAGGGAAGGAGCGGGAAATACTGGCACAGTCCTTCCCTCAACTGCTTAAAAGTAATATGGTTTCAACTCGACTATACCTCATCATTTCCCAGAAAATGATACACACCAAAATTTACAGCAAATGTGGAATTTCGAATGCGGCTTGGAATTTTATTCCATCACATTCTCTAAGGACATTCGGTAATGACAGTTATCCGTATCTGATATATGAACAAACAGCCCTTACCAAACACACTAAGGCTGAATGTAGGTGGGTTTTTTTGTCAATAATATCCCAGGGAGAAATTGCAAGTACTTCAGTGAGCCGTTCCTTTTGACAGAAGGCACATAAAGCAGCTGGGAAGAAGATGATGGTAGGAAATCCAGGCGTGGGAGAGGTCAGAGGCGAGTGCGGGTTGGCTGTTGAGTTCCAGAGCCGGGACTCGCTCAGGCTGCGCTCCGTGCGGGGCACCGGACACACGCAGGGCGGGGACCGGCTCCGATCTTGGCCAAACAGCAGCAGCAGCCCGGGCACGGCCCGCACCAACGCCCGCTGGAATTCCTGCATCCCGGCAAGGCTCCATGGCACAGCCCCGTGCCCAAGCAGTGGGAAACAAGCAGTGCCCGTGCTGTGTCCCGGCTCCAGGGCCGTATCCAAGCCCACCCATGCCCCCTTCACGACACCTCTCCCCGCTCCCTCTGGGCACAGCTGGAGCCATTCCTTCTGCTCGCGTATAAAGCGGTAAATGTACATACAGAACATGCCGAGCTGGAAGGGACCCACCAGGATCATCAGTCCCGCTCCTGGCCCTGACCAGAGATTGTTCACATTAATAGGCTATTTAGGAATGGAAATCTTAAGGACAAGCATACTGTGGCTGTAAGTATTAAGATTAGATTTATATATTCAAAGAGTCTTGACATCATCATGGTGCTTTAAGCATAAGGTGCATTATTTAGCGTGTAATACGATAATTTTTAAATGTAAATTATTTAATGAAAATTTTGTTTTAAATCCACACAAAAAATCCATATCATATACCTGATGTCCATATAAAAATCAAGAGCAAGTTTTACCGGAGCAATTTTGCTTATCTTGGAGACTCAGGCAATTAACTAAATGTCCAGGTGTGTTATTTAATCAATGACAAGCGCTGCAGCTTCTGCTAAAATAGCTGGAGGTGGCGATGACAACCATGGGTTTTACGGAACCTCTCACACCTTGCCTGGTGTTTTGGAAATCAAAGACACTCTGGAGTCTTTCTGGAGGCTTCAGGGAGAACTGCATCAGAATCTTCCAGCTCTTTTCTGCTCTGAAATGTTTCTCTTTCTGAGGATATTGGGTGTTTAGGGCACAAAACCCCTCTGAGCTGATGGATTGCATTTCCCGAGTGCAGCTCAGGGTTAGTCTGGGATCTATTGTGCAACACAGTCATTCAAATATTGGGTTCTTGCAGTTGAGCAATTTTGGTACTGTATTCAAAATAGTACTGTTTGCACAGTCACACATCTTTTTCAAAAGCCTACTGAACTGTATTTGAGAAGAAAATAAACACCAAATAAATAAGCAAGCCTTTTTAGTCAGCATTGGTCCAGTGTCACCATTTACAGCGTGCTGGGCAGGTAGTATGGACAGCTTTATGGCCAGTGAAGGGCTGGTAGGTGAGCACCACTCATCAGCTGCTCCAGCTGCTGCAGAAACACCGTCAGACTCTTGACATGGGCTTTCTTGTCCTTGCATTTTTGAAAAGCTACCTAAAAACTTGAAAATGTACAGGATAGAAACCAGTGCTAGGCAAATAAGATAGAGACTACACACTGTTTTCACGTTTCACTTGCTCTGCCTTCCTTTGCTTTCAGATTATTTGGGAAGAAAGAAGCTCAGGAGAAAGGAATTTGTCAAAGAGAAAAGGAGAAATCAGAAGCATCTCATCTCATGTGGAAGAACTGCACTGGAGAGAGGTAAAACCTGCAAAGGCTCTTGCTCTCCATGCTAAAAATGATGGGGCACACTTAGACAGAACCAAACATATTTGCCTGTGGATCAGTCAGATTGTGCTGGCAGGTCTGTAATTGAACCTGCCTAATTTCAAAGCAAGCACATAAAACTTCTGGCCTTATCAAATCACTGGAATATGTGTATGAATCTCTGTCAACACAAGTATGTGTGGCAATATTGAGATATAAGGACACACACACACACATATACATATATTTATATATATATATATGTATCTTTGCAGGAATCCAAGAAACAGTCCTTTAGTTGTGCAACTCCAGGGACATTAATGCAGTTTCTGACAGGATATGACTGTGCAGATATCAATAAGGCAGGACCACATTATTGGACTGAATGAGGTTTCTTTTAAGACTTTTTCCAAGGGCTGAGGAGCTCAGGACTCAACTCTCACTTGCATATTTATGTTGTTCCTTCTTTCCAGACAAGTTACCTTTTAAGGGCTATTAAATATTTACATGCTGTCAAGAATAACAAGATGGAACAGGAACTGACATTATCAAAAATAGTAAAGACATACTTAATCTTACTTCTCTGGTTTTATGAAATAAAAAAGACAACATCTACTAAATAATTTTGGTAGTTTTTTCATGGCCAAGAAAGCAGAAAGTTAAGGATAATTTTATCTTCCAAGGGGTGAGACAATTTCACAAATATTGATTTATTTTTCTGTGTAGCACTTCCCACAGTCACTGCCACCTCATCCATATGTGCCCTCATTGGCATCTCTGGAGGTCAAAAGTGAAGAACTGAAATTCAAACTTCATATTTTTGGAGCTTGGTAAAAAAGAAGCAATGTTAAGCCCAAAACTGATATAAACATGTAGCTAATTTTGTTGCTATAGAAGGAAACAAAAAAAATGTTTGAAAATGATATTTTATTTATTTCCCAGGCTGTCTGGCTATATTTATGGATTATACAGGTATAGAAGACAATGGATTTTAAAATTATTAAACAACAGCCGTCCCTTCCTTTTGTGACATCTTTATGAAACAAAATTGCTCAGCTTTGCAAATAGTTGGTAAAAATGATCCACATACTATGTGAAGCTGCATCTCATGGCACCCACGTTGCTCTCTTCATTCACTGCCTTAAAAACCAAGAGAAACACCGCCAAAGCCAACAAGGTGTGAAAGAAATAACTGACCCATTTATTTCCAGTAGACTTAATCTTAAAAAGTTAATTTGAGTAACCTGCTAATTGGATAGGCCCCGCAGATGTGTTCGTATAGATGCATGAGAATGGTGGCACAGCCTGGGGGACACTTTGCAGGGCTCCAGCCCGGAGCAGGGCACGGATTGCCTGGCACTGCCCGCTCTGAGAGGGGCTGCTGAGCTGCTGGGATGTGCCAGGGCTGCTGGGAGCAGCTTTCCCGTGTAACCCCCTGAACTGGGCTGGAATAAGCTGGGAAAGCCACCTGGACAGGCACTTTATCTGTCAGACTGGAGGAGCCCAGGGAAGTTGAGGAGGTGTGTCCTCACAGGGTTCCTGCACAGCCCCTCCCATGGGAATGTGTTTGGGAAGGCAGCACAGTGAGCCATTGCTGAGCTTGAGACTGCTCAGAATCCATTCACTGCCTCTGCCTGGAAAGCTGACAAAAGCACCAGCACAGACTCCCTCAGCTCCACCTCCTCTCTTTCTCCTCTTGTGGCTTTCCACTCCTCCCTTTGGTATTTTATGTAAATAGTACAGTTACCTGTAAAAGCCGTTTTGTGGCAGCGCCTGCAATAATTGCCTGTCTCAGATGAACCAACCAAGAGGCTACATCATGTCCTAGGGACCATCTTTGTCTGATTCCCATCTTCCATCCCCAAAATCAGGTATTCTCAATGTTTATGTGGATCCTGGAAAGCTTGGGAATGGTCTCCATTAGAAGAACAAAGTAAAAATCCAAGATCATCTAAATGAGTTAGGATCTGAGTCCAGAGCTGGATGTGAAATTCCTGGCGTTTCAGTGGCATGTTAAGAGGCACCAACAGGTGGATCATCATGTTCCCAGCGTGTTTCTTTGTCCTCTTTCAGAGGTTATTCATCCTTCCCCACCACATCTCTAAGTACAAGGAAAACACATGCTTTTTCAACTAGGCTGTCAAAAATCTGCAGGTTAAAAGCCCAACCATCAAAAATGTTTAAACTCATCCCAAGAATTTTCAGAATTCATGTTCTACAGGAGCAGATCCTGAAGGGATGTAGCTGCTTATCAAAACTGTAGTCACACAATCACAGAATCACTGAGGTTGGGAAACACCTGCAAGATCATTGAGTCCTCCTCAGCTGGTGGAGAGCATCAGGTATTTACAGCTGGTGGCATGGAGATCCCTGAAGAATCCATGTGGTTTTTAACAGGCGGCCTCTCTTGGCAAAGTTTTTATGTTCATCACTGTGCCTGCTGCAAATAAATGCATCAGAATCGTTTTTAGTGGCTTACCTTTAGTTCTTCAGCTCATTCCTGGGAGTTTCTGAGTTGGGAAACTTCTGGGATCATTCTAAGAACTGGAATGCTGGGAAGTTGTTTCTGTGAATTCTGTCTTCACAGAAGCTCCCAACCCATGCAGCCAGTCCTGTCAGCTGGTATTATGGCTTTGTTTAATGCGCTTGTCTCTTTGAGTGCCCTCAGTGTTGGGTAAGTCATTCTTGTCCCAGTTCAGGGGCTGAGGTGTATAAATTTAGGCATTCACTGCATAGCCTCGTCTCTGTTCTTTTCCAGCTGCAAACATGATCCTGCTGAATCCCCCACAGGTCCTGCCAAGATCTCACCCTCGTGATGTAATCTTGCTTTGTCTGTCCTTCCCAGCCAAATCTTTCATTGATTACTGTGCCACTGAGCCTGCCACCTTTCACAGTCATGCATTAATGCATCTGCTTCTCTTTTAATATTCTTAATACTCATCTAATGTCCTCTTTTTTATTGGGTTTTGGTTTCGAATGTTACTGGTTTTGCTACCTTATTTGTTCTGGGAAAATGCCAGATACCTCTATCCTCTGTATGGCCTTTTTGTTTTCCCTTTAAAATGTGCAGACACACAGTCTGCAAGGTTTGCTTGCTGTGGTGATGTTGATATGAACTGATTGTCCTTCATTAACTACACTGACTTGCTTCCAGCTCCAAAGTGTTCACTCTGCGTGGGACTCAGGCCAGTGGGAACCTGCCTTGAAGTCCATGTTTTCTGTGTGAGCAAGACCCAAAACTCTACTAAGTTGCAGGGGACTTACACATCATAAACCCATTTATATCTTTTCTTATCTCCAGATGCAAACACTATCTGCGTGTCTCGCTTCTTGGAGTGGAAGTGTTTTAAAGAGAGCTGTTGGGAGGGCTATGAGATAAAGCCTTTTTTGTCACGTAACTCAAATTTATGTTCTAGCCTGGCCATATTTCCCCCCGTCACCGACTCTCACGTGCAGACCCATGAGGCTGCAGACAGCACGAATGTTGCACCCTAACGAGCCTTTGGTAGCTGGAGACGCCTGTTATTGGGGGAGCTGCTCTGCTGAACATTCCTCTGTACAGAGAGGCTTTGGAGTGGCTGTGACTTGCATGGCATGTGCTGATGTGCAGTTTGGTGTCCCAGGGAAAGCGGCTCCTTTGTGAGTGCAAGAACACAGCTGAGAGCGCCAGCAAGGGCTGCAGGGGCTCAGTGACTTCCATGCACGTGGCATGAAAAATGCCCTGCCATTTGGAGAGGTGAATCAGCTTCGCTTTGCTTTGGTTTTAATCAATATATGGATTGATTTCTACAAAGTTACGGTGTGGCCCCAGTCCATTCCAGGCACCCTGTTGTCACAAGCTTCATGAGATGTCAGGGCTCAGGAAACTCGCTTGTTATTTGCTTTATTTTACAAACAGTTGTGACATTAGAAGACATCCTCTTCGTGCACTTCTTTTTCAAAGACCTTCCCTCCCCTCAGAGCTTAGTTTAGGTTTCAATATATTTTTAGAGAGCAAGTATAACACTTTCTGCCTACACAAACTTAAAATGAGCTGCTATTAGTTCATGTGCTTTTTCCGATTTGCTTCCTTTAGAGTAACTTGATGTCCTCAGTGCTGGAATATCATCATTTTAGGCAAACGCAGCCTCCTCCCACGCAGAGAAGTTCCAATGACCACAATACTCCTGCAAAAATATTTGAGACTGCTTATAAAGCAAAGGAAGAAATGTGCCTGCTTTATGGGTGCAGCCACATCAGACGTTTTCAGCATTTGGTATATTCAGTGGTCATTTTGTTCAGGCAACACTTCAGGGAAGTACAGACGTTTTATTTAATCTATTTTTCATTTTATTTACTTTAATGCTTTTGATTCTTATGATTTCAAAGTTGTTCACACAAATATGAAAATCAAAGGCAAGTGGATGAGACAAATGCATTTTATTCTCCTACAGAACAAGGCACCTATGGGGATAAACTAAATGTGACCCTGAGAGCTGTCAAAACAAATTAACTGGTCAAAACCCATCTGAACAAATTCAAATTTAAAGTGGGTGAAACTAAAAAGAGAGGTCTCTTGGCTGTCATGCTTAACATTTAGACCTACAGTGTTTAAGGAGTCAGAGGTACCTTCAAATTTTTTTCCTAAAGGAAAAACTTATTTAAAAAATAAACATTAGTATCTGAAGCACTGCTGAATTCTTGCCAGAAGCCAAAAAGAGCTTAAAAAGTAAGGACAAAAAAGACATTTTTTGAGATGGAAATTAATACAGTAAAAATTACCACAACTGCCAAACTGGTAACATGATGACTGGGAATTTAAGTTGTAAGCAAAACCAATCTTAATTTTTCAGGCAGATGAGCCAAATGCTACAGAGAGCATTAAATCACAGGACTTTTCCTTGGAGCAAAGCCCTTTTGGTGAGAAAGGTGATTTCTGATGCAAAAAGAGACAGCCTTTATTCTGAAAATTGGCCAAATCGTACTTGTGCAATTAAATGTGTGTTCCTAATTGAGCCAAATTAATTCAAGAAAACACCGCAGTGAGGATGCTGCAGACACACAGTGAGAGCCACTGACCACAACAGTGCACCAGATGTACCTGAAGTAAACAATACTGTTTGCCCAGCCAGGGTTTCCCAGAAAAGCATCCAACTGGACTGTAGTTGTACTGAAGGTTGGCTTTAAGTCTCTTTGGGGTTTTTTTTTCCATTCTGGAATTGATAAATTACGTGGTCAGTTGGGAGCATTTAAGATTTAGGAAAGGACATATCTTTAAAACCTACAGAGAAAAGAACATTCTACCCTGGTTTTTCTGAAGTGACCTTCCCTGTAGTTACCATCTATCACAAGGGACAACGCGAGTGTCCGAGCGGAGCGCTGGAGAAATCCAACCCCAATATGCCAGAGCCTGTCCTATTTCGGAGCAGTGTCCTCTGGTATTTGAAATCCAATTTATCCTGATTCCCAGCACAGGTAAGTTATTTTGTACATCGATTCTTTATCTCTGGCTCCCCTCGCGATCCTTCTGTCATTTCTGCTTCGCTCACAAAAGCCCCCTTGCTGCTCCCATCGATGTGTGCTGAGCCTCTCCCCAGAGCTCCGTGCTTCCGTGATGCTTTGAACAGCAATGCTCCTCTGCAGGGTGGGGGGCCCATCCATAATTGATGTGTTTGCCTGTCAGAACCACGTGCTTTTGTTGGGTTCTGTGCTCGTGCCAGCTTTGCCTTTGGTGCATTTCCTTGGTCCAAGGAAATCAGCTTTCACTGGACTTTGGAGCATTTCTGAAGACCTTGGTGATCTGGTGACTGCAAGAGTTGATTCAACTTCACCTGAACTCTGCAGGAGACTGAATTCAGCTACTGAACTCAGGATGAGCAAGATCAGGCGTTTTAGGAAGAGAACATACCCTTTAGTCTGTGTTGAGGAGTATTCTGGGATGCTGTTTCCTATGCTTGGAGCACTCGGTCTTCTGAGACAAAATGTACTCAGGAACGAGCCCTTACAACTCTATCTATGTAAAATAAACAAAAATTGTCTCATGGAATCAAATTTGATATAACTTTATTCCTCCTCCCCTCTTAATTGCTTACTTCCATTTTCCCCTGATGGAACACTTAAAATCGAGAGGTTGATTAGAAATTCAGACACTGAAGTGAAAATTCTGTAACTCAGCCACCCTCTGTTACTGTTCCACATCCTAACTATGCCTTTTAATTTTGTAACCACCATTAGTGGAAGGGCTGACAAATGGTAGAAACCAGAAAAAAAGTACAAGAGTAATTTCTCACTCTTCTTTTCTTTTTCCCTGCTACCTCCAAAGAGCAAAGGGAGTGCGTGAGATTACATCAGCCAGCAAAAAATAGAATCAAGAGGGAGAGATGTGATGGAAATTCCTATAAAATCTATTCTGTGATTGGAGGTATCATAAGTGTATGAAGAAACACGGGGGATTGCCTGGAGTTTCTTTCAACTCCGAGGCATCAACACATGGCAGGGCAGACAGCTGTACTCTGTGAGGTGACAATCTTATCTGATGTATGTATTACAGGGAAAGGGAAAAATATCATATGCATGTCTTCAAGTAAGAAAGAAAGAGGCTGGTACCCTGTTTTGAACTGAAACACAAAACCAGTGCCTTCTCTAGATTCATGAACTCATTAAAGTCTATAACGCAGGGAAACAGCGAGAGAGAAATGAGCAAATTTTCCATATTCTGTTAATGTCTAACACTGAGTGTGATTTTTTGTCTTAAAGCCTTATGCAGTGTAGAACTGAAAAGAAATTAAGCATACGAGTTCTATTAAATTGCTAAAATAAATATTTCTGAGTGTAGGGCTGGGTATGAAGGGATAGTTCTCCCTTCCGTGTTTGAAGATGGGAATTAGGAGAATGGAAAAATTGGGAAGTTTCTTGGTAATATTAAACAGTGCACCCCTGAAATCATTATGGGTTTGGAGGTGACCCATGGCTTTAGTTCTGGGAGTTCCACATCTGGAAATAATGCACAAATGAACAACTATTTTCATCATCTCAGAGGAAATATGAAAACAACCTGCTCTCCTTGCCCTGGGAATGGTGTGTCCTGGCTCTGTTTCACCTCCAGAGTCACCGTGTCCCTCCAGAAGAGGCACACAGACCTCACGAGGCTCCTCTCCACATGGGCTCCAGCTGCTGAGCCCAACGTGGCACCCAGGCAGAGCCTCTGAAAGGCTGTAATTAAAGACCTGTCCAGGTTTCAGAATTCAAGGTTGGGATTTGTTTGGCTGAGGAGATGTGTTGTTCTACTGGAATAATTTTCTGCCTAGAAGTTGGTATTTCCTTGCTAAAAAGGAACATCAAAAAGGATGACTAAAGAGTTTTGACACAGATGATGACAGCCAGAGCTTCTCCAGGGAGTTCTACGGCAGAAGAGTCTTCATTTTTCTGCAGTTCTCCTCTGTGGTGCCCACATTTATTGGCTTGGTGTACACGAGGAAAGATTTTTTTGGCTTGTTTTGATGTTTGTTTGATCTTCGCACAAATGATCAACCTTCTAGGCCAACACTTTCTGCATTGCAAAGACGCAGCTATCTCTTTCCAAAAGAGCTGGCTGTTCAGCCGCAGCGTTCCAGAACTGTCCATCTGTCTCATTTGATGCCGTCCCCAGCCTGCTCCTCCTGCTCTCCCCGTTTCAGGCCGCTGTGCAGCCGTTGTTAGGGAGGGCACTGACAGCAGGCTGTGCGCACCCCTCGCACCGTGCGGAGCGGCTCGCAGGGCTGTGCTGCGGCAGTGCCAGAGGGCTGAGCCGCTCCTCCCTGAGTGCCGGAGCCCCGGGTGCCGGGACTGTTAAAAGGAGCCCACTCACGTCAGCAGCTTCCCCGCTGTACTTTCTCTGGG
>JAWWEU010000138.1:1586263-1598899 GCA_035583155.1 Acropternis orthonyx | reverse complement strand
GGACACTCCCAGGGATCCAGGGGCAGCCACAGCTTCTCTGGGCAGCCTGTGCCAGGGCCTGCCCACCCTCCCAGGGAAGGATTCCTTCCCAAAATCCCATCTAACCCCGCTCTCCTCCAGCTTCAGGCCATTCCCCCTTGGCCTGTCCCTGCCTGCCCTTGTTTCATTAACAGTTGCATAATTACCTCTGCCTCTGTCACCAGAAGCCATACCTGCATTTGCCCACAATGGTCCCAGACTGTGTCTTTGTTCAGTGGATTTCTAGGTAGGGTTTTTTCCAATCCCCCCTCATCCATTAGCATTTTTAGGGTCAAACCAATGAGTCAAAACACAGGAGTGAGAAACAGAAATTGCACAGAGGCAAAAGGAAAGATAATGGACATTGGAAATGAGCATGGCTTTAATAAACCTGACTTCTTTCTCCTTGGTTCTGCCAAGAGAACCCTTGGTAGATCACTGTGGATTTTAAATAATAATGAAAAAAGCAAATATGCCAGTGCATGACTGGACTGTGATCTCAAGTGTCCCTCAAGAATATTTGCTAATTAAACTGCCTGATCAGTTTTATTCCCTCACCCAGTGCAGCCAGTCTGCAGGATACGCTGACACTCCTGCACAAGGGATGTTGCACTGGGGGAGTGGATTTAGGATGGAATTTCTAGTTCTTCAGCAAAAGTCTCACATAATGCCCCTTTCCTACAATTATAAGGAGATTGTGGGATGCACCTGGAGGAAGACAACATACTTTTTTAAGATACATAATTTCCAGCAGTTTTGAGCCCTCATATGAATTTATCTCAGAGCACAACTTGTCATCTGGAAATGCAAATCATGATTATTTGCCAAATGCTCTTGACTACAGGAAGTGGTAAGATGACCTTCAGACCAAAATAATATGAGATAATCCTACCTTCAAACTCTCTCCTTCTTGGACGTTATTTAGAAACCCTGTTTATTTTTAACTCCCCAAAGAATCCCGGCTCCTGTTTCAAAATGTACTCCTTTAGAGTAAGTTGGCCAATGTTTTAATATATCCACCATACGGTTCTTCTTTTTTTTCCCCCCTGAGAAATTTGTGTTCTTTCTCTGCACCAAACCCCAAATATGCCAATTCTGTTATCATTTAGGGAATGCTTAGTCATGGAGCTCCATGGCCATGTTTTGGGGAACGTAGCTGTGGAGCAGAGAAAGCCATTGTCTCCAGAAGAATTAGTGAAGGGCTGAGATACCTATCATTTATGCTGGTGTATCTTGACCTGCTAGAAAATGACAATAATGAAGTTAGCAGGGATGGATGATGCCCACTAGGGTTAATCACAGGTGCTCTTTCACTGTTGGTGGTTGGTTCATTATGGGAACAAAGAGAGGCTGTTCCGGGGTGGCATTAACAAGGCTTAACAGTTTGCTGGAAGGTTTAATCTTGTCCTTCTTTGTGACAGCTTGCCAGTTTGCAAGGAAACACTGAAATATTGTCTATCACTGCCCTTCAAAAGACGGGATATTAATGAGATTTGAAAGAATATTTTTATGAGAATTTCAGCACTTCAAGTCAAGTATGACATCAGATGGTGAGAAAGAAGCAAAGAGCACTGGGGTGAATCCAGGCTGTCTGACATCACCCAGCAGGGTCAGACAGCCTGGGTTCACTTGGAATTTCTGCCTGGATCTATGACAAGGAAGCTGGAGATCTATGAAACATATTAATGGGATACTTAGACACCTCTGAAAAACCACGTCTTCGATAAAATCACAAGGGTTATGTGGAATTAACTCGTTCCAAATGCCAGGATTCCTCCTACATCAACATCCTCTTACTGAAAAAGTTGTTCAGGAAAGAAAATATCCAAAACATTTCAAGAATAGACCATGTTATTTTGATATCAGAAAAGAGGCCCTCAATGAAATAACTGCAGAACCACCTTCAAAGACATAAAATGTGTGGAACTTCAGGGGAGACAACATTCCAAGAGCGGCCCCCAGTAAGTGTGGAATAGAAAAGCTTCTTTCCACATTCTAAGTGATATCGATGGCTTTGGGAACGATGCAGAGATTGAATTAAAACACTTTCATTGAGCGGTCATTTGAGCAATTTGGTTTCCACTTAAAGCATTGCCTCTCTGCTGATATGCAAATAATGATTGCTGCTGCTGCCACGAGGGCCAGTGACAGCTTGTCCTGAGCACTAGCAGGGAAACAAGACACAGCTCACAGGAGGCCCCAGTGTCTCTTTTGTTCAGTGATGGCTTCCTTAGCACATTTCCTGCGGGTTTTCAGTCCACTTACAAAAGTCTTGAGACAAGTTTTCCTCCATTTTCCTAAGAAAATTACCATTTTTTAAACTTATCCTTTATCTTTCGTTTTATATGCTATATGAACATTTCCTGTCTATTTATTACTATAATTTATCTGCTTTATTACTTAGATAATTATTTTTTGCAATTTTTAATGGATTATTCACTAACTCTCTTCATTCCCCAAGATTTATTTCTGGGAGAACAGCATTGCTGAGCTACTGCCCACAGTGGATCCATTTTTTTATATGACATTCAAACTCTATTAGTTCTGAACTTCTCTTACATTGCTCTGCCTGTTCCCTCCAACTGCATGACACAAATGCAAATTTCAAGGTGATTTTTCTCTGCTTTGAACGTCTTTTTCCTCTGAAAACCATAAAGCTGTGTTTTGTATAACTAAGGAAAATTCTCAGCGTGGCCTGGCAATGAACAATCCAAATCTCTTGGCAATGGGCAATTAAATTCTCTCCTTAGTGTTCTGCAGTTTAAGGCATTTTCATTATGAGCTCATTGTTGATGCTGAGTGATCAAGAACAGATTCCTCCAAATGCCTTTCCTGGATGTAGGAATGTGCCCACTGCAGCACATTCCTGCCTACTCTAAGATACGTTCCTGTCCTCTGGAAAAGATTTCATCCATAGATGTTGAACTGCTGAGCCACCTCCCCCACGTGTTCCAGGGAAGCAACATTTCCCACTCTGGCAGAGAAATGAGAAGCACCTGGATATTCCCAGGAGATTTTCCTGGAGAGCCAATGAGCATCAATACTTGCCCTCTCCCCACTGCACCTCAGAGCTCCCAGAAGCTGTGCTTGGCTTCTTGAGGTGGGTGGTTTTCACCTCCTTCTGGATTTTGGTTGCAATTAACTTCCAAATCATGGAGCCCTCTTGGAGGCATAGAATGCCAGGATTTTTTCATGTTAAATGAAGGAATTCCCTCACCGTCTGATGGTTCCTCTCCACTTTGTTAAAGAAAAGGCAGGAAAATGCTGCTAGAGAGGAATAGGAATAAATAGGAGAGAGGCAAAAAGGGAGCAGGGGGAGCTGGAGGAGGGAGAGGTCTTAATTCATGGGCCCATTGCCATGTCTGAGCTGTCAGATGACACCACTGTCTGTGTGAACTCAGGGATAGTTCTCCATGTAAACCAAAAAGCAGATGTGCCCAAAGAATCCTTCCCACAGCTGTAGTAGTTCCAGTACCCAGAGAAAACACAATTTCTCCCTTAAGAACTCCTGAAATCCGTGGAGTTTTTCTGAGCTTTGTATGATTTTTAGAATGAAAGAGGTGGACACGTTTGTAGGGAATAAAGCTGAGTGTATTTTGTAAAATTACAGGCTGCTACATTTTTATTTTAAACATACCACCTACGTTAGAACTAAAAAGGCACCACAGCTTTCTTACAATCATCTTTACTGGAAAGCAGTTGGCAGAGGATTGGAGTAGGAAAACCCAAACATTGCACTGGCCTGGGATTCTCCTGAGCACGTCACTCCAGAAGGTCAGCAAGGACACATGTTGGAGCTGTTGGAGTGTTAGTTAATCAGAAATAATTTCATTTTGATTCCTCACTAGAGCTCTTCACAAATACAGCCTCATAATTTTTTCCTCCCTCTAAATCCTGTAATATAACGCCTGAACTTTCCACTTTCCAGCTCCGGCCATCACTACAGGGGCATTAGGGAAGGGAGGGTCATGTTTACTAAGAAACCTACACTACAAAAGCAGCATTTGGAAGATAGCTACAAAATTATTTTGGGTGGAGAACGTGAATGTACATTATTGCTCAGCAATATTTGATACTGGTGTAGTTTATTAACTAAAATCCTTCATTTAATAACAACAGTTTCACTAATTTCCCTAATTTCACTAAACCCTCCACTTCTGTCAGCTTGGCAGGACAGCTGTTCTCAGAAGGAAGCATAAATGCTCTCATATTTAGCCTTCAAACCTTTGGAGGTGTTGAAACAATTGTGCAAAAGGACCAATTGTAACATACTTTTTGCTTTCCTGGCAAATGCAAGGGTTGTGATATTTGCTGTACCTCGTGCATTCTTTCCTTCATTGCACACAGAAATGCAATTAAAACATTAAACCCGTGAGAATGATGTGTACGGAATTGTCATTAGGGGGGAATATTTCTTTCCTCAAGCACAGTGGCCAGGTAGAAGATTCCCTTGAGGACAGGCCCCGGAGGCCTGGAGCTGCCTTCCCATGGGGTTGGGACACAGGAACTGGAGCAGAGCTTTGCCTGGCACTCCACCATCCAGACAGTGTTTTTTCAGAATGCACTAAAATGCTGCTTAGAATGTCATTTTCTGCGCAGTTTGGTGTTTCTCAAACTGCTTTCCTACTTAGGCAGCCAGAAATCCTGTAACACTGAGATGTTCTGCTCTTTTTCTAGGATATACACATTTTATAAGCTGGTGGAAGTGTTCCACACAGAGTTCCCCATTTATGGTACACGGGGCAGTGTCACTGATGCCTAAGCAGGAAAAATTTGAAACTGGGATTAGTAGGGCAAGAAAGTCTCTTATTGCTCAGCAGGATCCAGTCTCTCTGCAGTTTCTGGACATACTGAGCCTCATTTAATGTGGTCTGAAAGTGTCACCCACAGGATCAGTTCATTCTCAGTTTTGCTCTGCAATATGAAACCTTGTGAAATAGCAGAGAGCTGAAGGCTGGTCCCTTCTGCCTTTGCTCTGCCACTCTGCCCTCCTGCAATGGGCAGAGCTGGGAGAAACCTGGGGCTTTGCACAATGTGCCTTAACACATGGTAAAGGTTACAAGACACAGCCAAGCATGACAGGGGTGTCTGAATGCCGATATTCAGCTGCAAGACAATAAAGTAAATTTCTTTACATAATGACCTGGAAGATTCGTTATGCTTGATAAACGTGACTTGAGAGACTTTCATTCAGCTCAGACTTTTCCCTGTGAGCAGAATTACATTCCTTGAAAAGGTCTGAATGTGGCTGCTTTATAGATAGGGAAATTTCAGAATATATTCCTAAATAACCTGATCATAAATACAGACCATTAAATTGCTAAATGTTGCTGAAATCTTTCATGGAGATAGTGCTAATCCAGTCAGTTCTTGGAAGATGTATAGACCCGTTTCCAATTGGTCCTCAAAGGGATGGTAGTAAGAATGAGGCCCTAGTGACAGGGATGCAGAAATACCTCTGCCAGATAACTTCCCTGGACAATACCCAGTGCGTGGGCCAGCTTGCCACAACACCAGCCATGGCTGCAGAGTTACTGGGAGTTACTGGGCGTTACTGGACTCAGCAAAGGGTTTCCTTGTCAATCCAGGCTGAATTAAAAGTGATGATAGTCCAAGCCCTGGGGCCACTTCCAGTCTTCTGAGCTCTGTATGATATCTTACCCTCTTAGGCTGAAAGGAATGGGCTGTTCGTAAAGTGTTACTAAAAGTGCAACAGGTCTGTGTTTGCTTCTGGGGCTGCAACTCTGATGAACACACTGAAACTCTGCCCTCAGTGGGCTGTGCCCTTTGCTCCTTGTAAAACACAGCACCAAGAGCTTTGAGCTTTAGACATTTGGACATATTGTCCCACAGGTATTCTGGGAGGTACAAGCCATGAAATACCCAGGAGGAAGCCAGAGCTGGAACCTCTTTGGGACTGTTTCCCACGTCAAAGATGAGGGTCACTCCCAGGCAAGAAACCATCCCAAAACCTTATGGAGTGGGTAGAAGCCTTGAGAAGACATTAGGCCACCGTGCTGTGGATGGGCTGGGTACAGAAACACTTCCAGAGGCACTTGGAGCTCTTCTCAGTTGTATTCAAAACCTCCTACAGAGGGAATGGCCAGACGTGCCCAGACTGCTTATTCCAACAGTTAACTGTCCTGGATATCAGGAACCTGATCCTTGCAATCTGATCTTAACCACTTGTATTGCAAAGGACTCAACTCTGAGGTGTGCCCTGCTGACCCTTTTGAAGCAAATGGTTTCCAACACTCAACAGTTGTTCACAAAATTAATTACTAAAAAGTATAAAAGTCCGAAATGTGTAAGAGGAACGGGAGGGGAATTGCAGCCACTTGTGCTTCAGTGACCTCCTAGGGACAACTGGAAATGTGGTGCCAGTGGAACACGGGAATCCAAGGGGGAGCCACCACAGGAAATTGTTAGCTGCAGTTGTAAAACTGGGCAGAGCAGAGGGAAAGGACGAAACCTTGACTTGAGAACCGCTTGGAAATTCAACGCTAATTCTGAGGGCGTCTGTACTTGTGGCTCAGATCTCTTCCAAACCTATTTGTCCTCAGAAAGAGCTGAAAAGATGTTATAAACCCTACATTTTTCTAAATAAGGTATGACCTCGGTTATCTACTCCAGTCCCAAATTGTACTTCGTGAAATTGTGCTCTTGCTTTATGGGATTCCAAGGTCAGGAGGGGGGACCAGGGAGGGCAGGTATTGCCCAGCTCAGTACCCGCAGGGCTGCTCTGGCTGCAGATCACAACATTTAGCTGTGTTTCCAGTACATTCCAAGATTTTTTAAATATTATGTCCTGCCAAGAGAGGAGACTCCCTGGTTATGACACATTGCTCCAGAACAGGTAGTGATCTAATGGAAGGCAAAGGAAGACGGAGAGGGCTTTGCCGGAGCCCTGCGTGACGGGAATGTTAACAAGTCCACTCACGTCATCAGCTTCCCTGCTCCCCCTCCCTCCCTTCCTTTCTCTTTCATGAGCCAGCCTGAAATCAGGGAATTACATGCTAAGGAAAACCCTTCAGCTAAACATATAATTATTCTGCACAGGATCAGTGCAGCACAGTTAATCAGTTTACCAACTGAATTAATTTTTATTTTTTCACGTCTGCATCTCCTGTTGAGAGTGGAGAAATTCTAGATTTAAAGGGGGAAAATGGCTTGCAGTTGTGAAATGAGTGTCTAAAGCAGAGCAGTCATTCCGAGAGAAACGTCCACTGAAGGCTGTTTGGGCAGACAAACCTGCCAGTCCCCAAGACTCTTAATGCCAGACTCCGTGTGGAGTTATTACTTACAGGTATTTAAGAAATAGCTGGATGCCCATTTTAATTTTCAGCTGTTCAATAACATTCCATTCTCTGAAAGTCACAGCCGTATTTCATTGCATTGTATTTCATTTCATTTCATGGGGCTGCTTTGAAAAGTGAGTATTTATTTAAACAGAGGTGTCACTTCCCTGTAAATGAATTCACATTTTTAATGACCTACTTGTAAACTGCTCCCCTTAGGAAGCACAACATCTTAAGTGCTCTGCCTTGCCAAGCACAGAGAACACCCTTTAGATGGAAAGGAATTTACAGTGGAAACGCAATGTAACGTGCTTTTATTAATTCAGTAGCACATCAGACCTCCTCTCTGTGCCCCGCACCCCAAATTCCGGGCAGGACTCCCTTCCACAGCGCCCTTTAAAATCGATGGGCTTTGGGTTTGGAGGGTCCCTGAAAACCTGCCAAGTGTCACCGAGTCTCACAGTGAGTTCCTGGGCCAAAAAGCAACCAAGGGCTCCAGGTAAAGCATTCCAGAAGTACCTATGGAAGTGAAGTTTGTCAGTTACTCCCATTAGTATTTTAAACTTAAAGGAAAAACTGCCCACATTAGAAACTACTCTGACCCTTAAAGTGCTTGCAAACTCTGTGGTCAATATTTGCTTTCCAACTGGGCCACAATGGAATTCGAGCAAGGCAAAGGTTTTTCTTAAAATACCTTTTGGGTCCTTAGTACATAACCCCAGGAAAACATGGAAGTTATGTAAGGAATGGGTGTGTACCAGGGGAAATACTTGTTCATTTTCTGAAGTAAAAACCATTTAGAGGCATTTAAAATTTTGGAAAATTTGGGGAAAAAAAGAATAGTGACTGAAAACTGATGTTAAGAATATCCTCACAGTTTGCAGCTCCTTCAAAAATATTCCTTTTAAGCACAGTGCCTTCTGCTGTGTAACTGCTAAACTTTACAAAATGTTTTTGTACGAAGACAATTTCTTTAACACAAAAGTACCCAGAGTTTTAACTTCCAGGTCCTCTGTGAGCCTCAGGGATCAATTTCTCAAGACTTGCATGGCCTTTTCACGTTGTCCACACCATCAGATGCAGTTCCCTAATTGAATTCCACTTGAATGCGCTCCCCAGGGATCAACTGTGGATAAATACAAGATGCCAACTTGTCATAATAATGTTCCTTAAAGCCTACCCATTTTTTACTTTTTTGGCAAGTAACATTTCCTTAAGGAAAAGAACAGAAGGGTGTCTCCTCTTGGGGGGGCTCAGGCTCTGATCTCACGCTGTAACCAGGACACATTCTGGGGCCCCAGGTCTCAAACCATTACCATCATTTTTGTGGCTTTCTTCCATCTCCTTTATAATTATTTGATGTTGCTGGTACTCATTGCGAGTTACTTTCAAGCCATGTCCTTTGCTAGCAGATTTTAAAAGTTACAATGGCTTCAGTAATTATGATAAATGCTTGTTTAAAAAGCATAATTTCCTTCTGAAATGTAATTTAAAATCTTTACAAATAAAAACAATTGAATACAGATATGTTTTAAGCCCCCCAAAAGGTATATTATGATTGCAGTATTTTTTATATTGCTTATTAACATGTTGCTGTCTATAGTAGAGATGATTGCTCATTCATAAAGTGGCAATTTTTCTAAAAGATCTTTAATTTATCCTTTACTGCTGTCAAAGAATTGCACCTTTCAGACTATAAAAACTACCTTATCCCTGAAAATTGCTGCCTGTGCAGACCTTGGACCTCTCTGACACCTGGATTGAGCAGAATGGCTGTGCCCGACTGTACCCCACGGAGCCGAGCTCCAGGACACGGGGAAACACAGGCACACAGGGGCCACAGCTGGGCCATTCGTGCAAAGCAAGGTATTTACAAGCAGTTTTAAACTAATTCTGGTCCTCTGCCACTCGTGTGGGTCAGGTGTCGTCTTGGCTGCAGCTGGACTATGCACTGGGAGAGGTAAATAGCGGGATGAAAAAGAGGGTTGTGGTATCAGTGTGGGGAAAATGGACAAAGGGGCAGCTGTTTGTGGGTCTGCAGCTCCTGTCACCAAGGAAAATATCCATGTTTTAAATACTTCAGCGTTCATGGCATTATCCTTATTCATGCTTAAGGCCAGAGGCAAGCACTGCTACCGCTGCCTACTCCAGACGTCCCTGTGGATGCAGCATGCAGTCTGGGAGAGACATCCTACTGTCAGGCAACTCCACACATTCGAAACCTTGTGTTTGTGTGACCTTCTTGCTCCCCATGGCATGCACTGCACATCATGGACTAATGTTGCCTAAGATGTAAGTAGTTTGCATTGAAAAGGATAAAAAAGTAGCAGGAAGTATTTTTAATTCTAGCAACAAGTATTCTACACACTTTGGCATTTAATTTACATTATAATTCAAGTAATGAGTTAAAATAGCAGAATAATCTGTCCACTTTTTAACTCTTTTATGTACTGAACATCAAGGTGTGGATCAGAAAACTCCCCCCCTGCACGTCCATTAGGGTTTGATAGCACGTAACGACATTGGAGCCTGGGAAGGCAGTCCTGTATCGAAAGGTTTCAGGATCCATCCCGATGACCTGCTTAAGCCCTCCCAATTACCCTGAGGTCCCAAACACCTGAGAAACAAAGTCCATACGTTCCTCTCCATGCCACTGGCCTCATAGTACTCTGTGCTTGTAAAAAATAATTAGCTCACACTGGGAACATGTCTGATGAGCACCCAAGCAGCCCAATTTCAGGGGAGGATGGAGATGTAGCTCAGCAAAATGAGATCGGAGCCAATCCCTTATTAATGCCAACACTTTGAAAGCTCTGGGGACATTACAGTGGGCATCCAATGCAGCCCTCCACTAAGTTCAGTAATCACGTTACAGAGAGAATTTCCCCGACTAACGTACGCCCCAAATTCGCACCTCTTCTCCTTATGTAACAGAGATCCCCCGTGGCAGGAATGATTTGTCTCCAAGACAGACAGCTCGTCAGAAGCGCTGTAAAACACCGCTAATGCATCCCACAGCGGGAATACATCGTCCCCCACTCCGGAGGAATTCAACCCACTCAGGGCGAGCAGCAGCCCCCCAGCCTCCCCTCCGCCCCGCCGTGTTTGCAGCACAGCCGAGCCCCGGCAGGCACAACATGTCAGAGCTGACGGCTGTGTTGGGGAGCTGCGAATGTGCAGGGAAATCACCATTGCTGCCAAGTTATCCCGGCGAGTTTCGCCGAGCTCGGGCAGCGCTGCCCACGGTGCCCGCGGCACACGGGGACACGGCAGGGCTGGACACGGCAGGGCTGGACACGGCAGGGCTGGACACGGCAGGGCTGGACGCGTCGGGACGTGGCACTGACGGGGACACTGCTCGGTCCAGCCAGCGGCACCTCACGCTCCTTGTGGTACCCGAAACTACAGCCAAGCGCTGCACAGCCACTGCATCAGATCACCTGATATGAGCAAACCAGACCTAATCAGGGCAAATTTAAAGCAGCCAAACACCCCGACGTTCCTCCGCGCGAGGCAATGATGGAGCCGTGAGACACCCGCACTTTCTGCCTGCATTCCCCAACAAATGCATCTGATCCCGCTCCGCGCTCGGCAGCGATTCCAACAACATGCTGCACAGCTTTAGACAGCCTCTGCCTCTGACAACTACTGAGCAAAGCAGCACACGCATTGTCAGAACTGAATAAACTCTTCCCAAAACAAAGAATGCCGGGGCAGACATGGACATTGCAAGGATCCAAAGTGCAGACAATACACGGCAATAAATGAGCCTACCTTTCATCCAATCCACTACTTGCTTGGGCGTCCACTTGCTAATAGGTTCCATAACGAGAGCCATCATCAGATCACTTTATCATTCACACCAAAATCAGGGAAAAAGGAGAGAAAAAACACATCAGAGCATGGCTGGGCTAAGAGAGCTGTCGGCTTTTACAGTGCAGTTCAAAGAGAAGATGATGCTTTGTCCCTCCAGGTTTCTCCTGCACTGATTCAGTAATGTATAAAATTACACTGCTTGATCAGCTCTGGCACCTCCCCCACTGCACACAGCCTGCAACACCCGGAGCTGCGAGCCAGGAAATGGTGCAGTACGTATGGACTCACTTACCAGAGCTCTACCCACTGATCCACTTATTGCTCTGGCACAAATATATCAGCATATTCCACCGAGCGCCAGTCACGCTGGAGCTGTTCCAGGCACCGAGTTTTAAGGAGCTTTATTCCAACGAGCTCTGGGATCTTCATCAGGGAAAATGTCACTACTGTAACTTGATAGCAGATTGTCTTGGCTTCATTGTGAATATGCTGACTGTCACTCAGCTCAAAGTGGAGATAGAAACATCAGAATATTGCTTGGCATCTGGCAAAATGCTGAGCATCTCCATCTTTACAATGTGAAATGTTGCTGGAGTCTTGTACTGTATAATCATGCAATTCAGAATGTCAAACACAGTATGAAAAGTCTTACCCGAGAAAAAAACTACTGGGAGAAAACTCTTTTTTCTGGCTGCATTCAGAGCCAGGATATTTCCCCCCATGAACTGCTCATTTGCAGTGAAAGAATGACAGCACTGAGGAGTCAATTTGTACTACTACAGCACTTTAGAGAGACGAGTACAGCAAGTATTTTGACTCAGCACTGGGACCACTAGTCAATCTCTCCCTTTTGTTATGAAGGAAAAAATCTTTCAAATATTCCTGATCCTGAAGTTTACTACCCTTCCAGCAGACGAAAGTGAAACCTTTTAATGAGATATGCCAAAGAGCGTCCTTTGGACCCATTTGTGACTCTGCACCTTGTGCAGCACAACTTCTGCATCCTGTGCTTGAGGAGGTGCATTCTGACTTTGACCCACTGTCTGAGATCTTAGGGGGACAAACTCAGATTCCAGCAAAAAACAAAAAAAACAAAACAAAAAAAAAAAACCAAAAAAAAAAAAACCAAAACAAAAAAACCCAAACAAACAAACAAAAAAGGCAGAACAAACAGTTCCACCTTTCTCCCCAGTGATCTTTCATCTGTGCCCTTTTCTTCCTGAGCTGCTCCGAGTTGCCCCAGCACATCAGGGGAAGAGGAAGACGTTCTCATGTCTGCTTCTCTCCACTGGAGCTGGGCTAAAATCACGCTTAGATCTGTCCTCTCTTGCATATGGGGGAACATGAAATACAACAGAATATTTATCACAGAATCATGGAATGGTTTGGGTTGGAAGGGACCTTAAAACTCATCCAGTGCCATGCTGTGCCGTGGGCAGGGACACCTCCCACCAGCCCAGGTTGCTCCAAGCCCCGTCCAACCTGGCCTGGGACACTCCCAGGG
>JAWWEU010000138.1:1569664-1586163 GCA_035583155.1 Acropternis orthonyx | reverse complement strand
CCCAGGGATGGGGCAGCCACAGCTTCTCTGGGCACCCTGTGCCAGGGCCTGCCCACCCTCCCTGGGAAGGATTCCTTCCCAATAGCCCACCTAACCCTGCCCTCTGGCAGTTTATGCTGTGCCCTTCAGGGTTCTTTTTTCTAGAGTTAAGGATGCAGACAGGCTTCCCCTTTCCCCTGTACAATGTCTCCAAAGAGCTGTACCATTCTCAGCTCAGTGATGCACTCTGTCCTTTTTTATTTTTCTTTTGCTTTGGGAAATAGTGTGATTAGTATTCTGTGATGGAGTTGGAGTGCTCAGAGCACAGATCTCCTTTACAAAAGGATTCACATCAATTCTCCAAGAAGGCTGAACAGCATGTCAGCTTCCTCTCTGAGTTTTGGGAGACCACTTTCAGTAGCTTTAGTTTTCTCCAAATAGCTGTTTACAATGGACATAATAATGACAAAGCTTTCAAAGGAACAGTACTTCTCTTTTTAGGCAACAGAGGGCCAGAATTGAGCATAAATATTTCTATTAGCTATTGGAAACTGTACAAGTTGTTTTGGGGCTATTCTTTATTAAAATTCTTAGGTTTTTAAAGTTCAATACAAGCACTGAAGAATTTGAGATCAGCTATGCTGGCTATGAATTTGGTATTTTGACACAATTTCTCACAAAGAAAAAAATCTTCATTCATGATTGTTTGGACTATTTCCCTAATTCCTGTCATTTGACAGACATTCTGTCAGTGCCCTTTTGTCTCACATTTCCTGTCCAAGCTTGACTGGGCAGACTCTTTTATATATTTTGACATATTTTTGAAAGAGGATGGAGCCTGAATTCACAGCCCATCAACGACCGTGAGCATACTTGCACTCATTTGAATTGTCCTTGGATGACAAAAGAGGCCCCAAACTATTATTTTGGAATCAGAACTTCCATTTCCGGAATGAAAACTTTCTAAATCTTTCATCTCCTGTTACTGAGGCTTCTCCTGACAAAGATGGTTTGCATTTTCCTTTATTCATACTGCTATTCACCACCATGGTTTTAGCTCAGGTTAATTTGTCTGAAAGACCTTGGCTATTAGATGATCTCCTGTGATTTTCTTTATTTTTGGTACTAGTCATGGTTTTTCCGTATTTAGGGATTCTACAACCCTCAGGAAAACTGTCTACTTTTTGTTCTACTTCTTGGAATAAAATATTTACAGCTGCTGAAAACAGTAGCTGTTTCTCTGCTTCCTGAGCAGATTATTTATTCAGCTTCATTCTCCATTGCATAGACCAGTGCACATGGCCCTGCTTTGTCACGAATCCTCCCAGTCCCAGAGAGATGTTCCTGCAGCTCCTCCCGTGCCATGTTCATCGTGGCAGCCCATGGATGGTTGTACCTCGGCACTTCCTCTGCTCCTTGTTTTGTTATTTAAAGAAAGACTTACTCCTCACACCCCTGAGGGTGTCACAGAACATGGGAATCCTTGTCTAGATGAGAAAAGGAGCCTGCGATGGACCACAGGGCTCAGGAATGGATCCAACTGAGCAAGAGCTGAGGCCAAACGGAGGCAAGATGTGTCCAGGCTATTTCTGTAAACCAGGAGTCAAGGCAGGTCAGAGCCCTTTTTATTACAGGTTGTCCATTGTGCCAGCTGAGGTAATGACTCTGAAATGAGTAACCATGGAATCTGCCACCCCTTGCACTGAGCCATTGCCCTCATCCCCGGCAGGTTCCAAACAAAGCTGTGCCAGAGTGAAACCACCTCACCCACAGCTCCTGTCAGTCATGGGCCACTGTAGCGAAATCAAGCTGGAAAAGTCACTAAACAGGGAACTTTGTTGAAAAATAAGCAAAGCTCTGTAATCTGTAATCCCTAAAGCAATTCCATGTGTTTTTCTGTCCGTTTATTGCGAGGCTTCCGCTCAGATCTATCCCCCAATCCACCCAGCATCACTTCCTAATGCCGACATAAAAGCAACAATGCATTCCCATGACTGTGTTTTTCTTCCAGGCTGAATGTAGCAAATCAAGAGAAAAAAGATCAAGGAACATCTTTCTCACTATTATTCTATCTAGGTCATGTAAATGAGAAATACTTTCTGACTGAAGTCTGCACAGCATCGGAGCAAAGTGAGGCATTGGGAACAGAGCAAGGCAATGGAGCTTTCGCCAAACGAGGCAATGCTGTTGTCAAAGGCCCCCCGAAAATAATCTGGTAATTGCAGGCCATAATCATCACTATCCTCCTTGACAGCAAAGGCCTAAGGCTGAACAGGCTGGTGGAAATGTTTGAGTCCCTCCTTCACAGCAATAATGCTGGTAGGCTTTAGCTTTTGAGCACTGCCTGGTATCTCTAGGATTGCTAATTAAACCATCATTCTCGGGATTTTCATGGTCACTGTGGGAGGCACTTAAATGTTGTTGTGTATTTCATGGCCACTGATAACTTTCCAATTAAGGATTATGCTCAAATCTGGTAACAAGGTCAGTCCAACGCTTCGAACAATCATATATTTCTTGCAGTTTTCCTTTGGTGACAATTATTCTCATATTCTTTGATGAAGAAATAACCTATATGATGTGAAGCAAGTCCTTTATGAGCAGGTTAGTTCAATAAAACCTTGACGTGGCATTTGATGTCCATTATGGAAAAACAGGAGCATGCAGTTCCAGATTAAATAAGTAATGAATGCCCTGGAAAAGTGGTCTGTAATGTTGTAACTTAGGACATGTATAATTTATATTATTAATGGAAATGTGAGCAAAATCTCTAAGGAAATGACTGTTGAAGTCTTGGTTATCTTTAAAGTTTTTTATCATGTAACATTCACATATCATACATATTTTTTGGAAAATAACATTTTTAAAAAAAGAATTAATGTGGCTGAATTATTAGTTTTGCTCAGTCCTGTTCTAAGCTGGGTTCTGCCTGATGCTGCCTCCATGTACCCTCTTCTTTTCCTCACAACCCTTGAAACTCTCCTTTCAAAGATGGAGGGCAAGAAAACAGCCTTTGGTGAATTTGTATGAGAGCAATAAAGCTTGTGCTGGTAGGAACAAAACCCAGCTTAGGTTTGTGATAGGGATCAACAGATCTTCCTATTTAATGCAAAACCTTCACCTTACTTAACCCTGGCTTTGCAGGCTGGGTTTTGGCTGTCCTCGTGTAAGCTCGGGAGAGCCGGAGGAGGCTCCTGTGCTTGGAGCAGCCCGAGCAGGGGCTGGAAGGAATGGCAAGGTAGGATCACTCTCAGCTTCCAAAAAGGACCAAACGAGAAGGTGCTCCACGATCCACCAGACCTTCAGGAGGAGATTCCACTGTTGTGTCCAGAAGCTGTGGCTGCCCCATCCCTGGAAGTGCCCAAGGCCAGGCTGGACGGGGCTTGGAGCAGCCTGGTCTAGTGGAAGGCGTCCTTGCCATGGCATGAGAGGAGCCGTGAGGTCTCTTCCAACCCAAACCGCTCCGTAATTCCCGATTCCGTGATTGTCCTGCCCCCGCCGCAGCGGGTGCCGCAGATCTGCCGCCCAGCAGAGACCCCGTCCCCCCTTCCCTGGAAGTGCCTGGGCTGCGACCCCCGGGCGGGGCTCCCCGACCCCCGGGCAGCCCCGCCGAGGAGGAGGATGGAGGTGATGGTGATGGTGTTCCACATTCTGGAGTGCCACCTACTGGCACCGCACCCGCGCTCAGCGCCACCGAGCCCCGAGACACACCGGGGGCACTCAGGAGCCTGCTTTCCAATGAACACTAGTTAATTCATTAATTCATTGTTTTAATGAATTTAACTTTCGCTGCTGCTGTTTGCTGTCCAGTATTTCCTCCCCAGGAACCCACTGCAGTCTCTGCTCTTCAGTCACAGGTATTAATATTCCAGATTTTTACATGGAGCCTCATTAGAAATTTATATTTTTCACACTCCATTAGGTGATATAACTGTTTTATTAATGTGCATTAGTCATAATTCATGATACTTTACATTAATTTGGTATTAAAACACCCTTGACAAATGGTTGGGAAATCTGGGCTAATGTTACAAAAATGCAAGAAATGCTCAGTTTTTCAGGACTGTAGAGAAATTACATCCTAATCATTCGCTAAAAAATATGTCTTGACATGACTGAGATGGTTTTGTGCAGTGCTTTTCTCTTAGTATGTTTTAGTGTTCACAAAAGCTCCTACTCTGACAGCTCTGGAGACTGAAGTCCTCTGTTAAGCCACACACAACATGGACAGAGGCACTGCAGATTTAATCCTGTCTTGCATCACTCTCAGCATAACATCATCTGTTTTTTTCAGACGTTGCCCTCCAGCTATGTTGCAATCAATAAAAATTTAGCTAAAACAGCTTCTCCAGATTACGTATCTCTGGGAAGAAAAGATCACTTTTTGCAGCCACGTTCAGAGTTTTAAATGCAACGCCAGTGTGTTCATGTCAAAGGTATAATGTAAAAAATTACTGAAAATACAGTTCTTGTCTAATAGAAATCCACTGACTTCAGTGAAGACACTGTGCAGTTACAACTGGGATAATTGTTTCCCATGAAAGATGAACTCTGTCTTCTTTGACTCAGACAACAAATGCTTTCCTGAGTAGAGAATACTGAAATATTTTCAAATTAAGGGAAACAGGTCATCTGCTTTTAGTCCGCTTGCCAACATCACCTACATGTTTACAGACTCCCAGACAGCTCCAAACGAGAGGGAATGCTCCAGTCTGTGAATCACTGGGACAACCTTCAGAGCTGAGATACAAGAAGGAAGTCCCTTGAAGAAGTGCCAGTGAAAGAGGCTTCAACCCCGCCAAGGCAAAGGAGGTTTTCATATGGAGATTTGTGCCACCACAACCAGTCACAGCTTCCTAAACTTCATGAGGACACAGCTATTTGGGTAAATCTTGGCTCTGAGATGCTGGGAAGGACAGGATTGGTAACACAGGGGCCTCATCTGCTCAACTGCTCTCTTTGCTTTGCCATCACCACTTTAGTAAAACCTGTAGAGAGATCCTTTGTTATTATTTTTCTACCCAGAATTCCTCTGGGGAAAATGATAAAGTTCTGCTAAACTCAGAACTGACTGGAGAGTGTAACTTAATTGTGGAGGAACAGGAAAATATCTTCCAGCAAGTCTATCTGAGTCTCCCATGCAACCTCAGAGGGGACCCTGGAGCACTGGGCAGGCAATCCCATGCTCAGAAAGGAGTCACTCTCTCCGCTCAGTTTTCCATAACGCAGAGCTTGAAGTATTGACACAGGGCCAACATGAAGATTTCTGAGGGCAACAGCAGACAAACATGTTGCAGCTCAACAGAAATCATATGCATCAATGGCCTCTACTATGTAGGTGTTCTGTAGATCAAACTACATTTCCAGAACTCTTCTTTCTGGCCCTAAAATCTTCGCATTTCTGCAATTTAAAATTTGAGTGCTGCTAACTCTAGCTTCTCTTCTTTACAGAAAACAAAATATTTGAATATTTATTACTACAATATGTTCAATTTCCTGTCAATATATCCCCATTCGTTTTTACACAATATAATTTATATTTGCCTTTCCCCTTCTTCTAGTAAATAAATTGAAAATATTTATTTGACAAAAACAGAAGAAATGTTCGATATACAACCTCTGCAAGAATCACATAATGGCTTATAAGCAATAAACCATCTGCTTCTCACTGCATTAGGTAAACCATATTACTTTGGGACAAAAACAGTAATAATGGAAAACTTGACAACAGTAATAAAACTTCCAAAGTATTGATACCAGATTCCCTTGTTATTCATTATTTTCTGGCTGGAAAGTTGGCTTTGAAGCAAAACTGCCCATTGATTTTCCTCCTGTGTTCAGGGAACCTGCTTTGTGTATTCTGTGTAACATCCGTGGTTTAAGGGAAACATCAGCAACGTTGCAAATGGACTTGTTGTGCCATTGAGGGACCCTCAGTCTGGAGGGAGAAGAGGGACAAGAGCATGGGGTGCAATCCAGGCAACGGTGGGGAGAACAATTCCACTGAGAAAAAACACTTTATTCTTTTGTGTTTCATCATTATTTTCTTCTCCATCATTCCATGGCAAACTCTGCCTTACAGAAATATTTGAACACGGACTTAAATATTAAAAGAGTCATTTTGCCTTGCAGAGATATCTGATGGGGTCACTCAGGATGTGCTGGCAAGGAGAATGTCAGATTCATAAAATTAGGACAATTATTATTATGCCATCTTCATTTTCCTGTGTGATTTTTTGGCCCAAGCTTGTCTTTCATGTTGCCAAGTGACTGGTGACAGGCAAAGCTTTTCTTCAAGGCATTCCCAAGATGGCTTTTTCTTTATCTTAGCATCTCTGCAAAGCCCTGCTATTATTAGGTCTTTCTAATGCCTTGCTTAAAACCTCAGAGATTATGCTCCTACTTTATACTCCAGTAGCCTCTTCATTCTCCATGTTTAGTTAGACTCAATATTTGCTTGGAGAAATGGCTGTGCAGTGACTACAGAGACATTCCCACCGTGTGGCTGGAGCCAAAGTTTGTGTTGCCTTAATACTGTGAGCAGAAGAGGAGATACAATAACCTGAAAACCAGGAAAAGAAAATTCATGGAGGCTGTGAATACCTGCCAGGCTCAGCTGACATCAAAACAGCCACTGCAGCCTTCTCCACAGTCGCCCCAGAGAATTTAATACCTGAGCTTCCCATCCCGCCCCTGATGTGTCTGTGAATGATGAAACATCGGGTTTTAACAGAGCTGGAAGTTTTGATCCTCTCTGGAGTAACACACTGGCATGAGTTAAGCACTGATACAGGGGAAGGATGCAGAATATAAAGGTCTCTTCCCTTCAGCCTGTCTCCTCGAATTAACTTGATTTGCTGTTTAGAGACCACAAAGATGATGGTGATGTGTCCTGTCATGTTTTCCTCTGCATCCCAGCAGCGTGGCCTTTGCTCTTAACCAGGAGCCTTCACATCAGTATCCAGCTTTCCTCCTGGAATTAATTTCTCAGGACTCTTCCTTTGCTCTTTCCATTGCACACAGCTCTGCTCTCTCTTCACATGCAATGGTAGCTTTATTTTTAAAGAGCTTGGGAAGCAAACAACATCATGTTTTCCTTTTGGACAACCTGAAACCATGTTAGATGGTGACAAGACGTGCTCTGATCAAGCCAGGGAGGTATAAACTAATTACCCAGAGCTGCAAAGCTCTGTAGCTGTTTTCAGAGCCAGCTTTCATTTCTCTCTTACTCCCTTGTAGTCACAAATTGCACAAGCTCAGCTCCAAAATAAAGACCTGCCATCCAGAAGCCGTGTTTATAGCACGAGCTGTCAGAACCCTGAGCCAGCTGCAGCTCCTGCTCTCCTTCCTCCTCCCAACTCACGGCTTTTCCTTCCTTCTGTCACTGTCCCACCAGCTCTGCAGCCAGACACGGTCCCCCTGTCCCCTCTGAGGGAAGGACAGTCTGGACAGGGTGTTCTTCAGCCACCAAAGAACACCCACAGCCCTGCCATTAAAATCTGGGAATATCCTTTCATCTTTTCTTGTTTTGGGGTTGTTCAGCTATTGCAATTCCCAAAATACTCTCTAATTTCTGATATATCCAGCCCATGGCCCTGTGCCCTCCCAGCCTTACAGCAGCTATTCTCTTCTCAGGTCTCCAGAAGGAGTCCATCTTCTCCTTTGCAGTCTCTTCCTGCAGCTCCCCATGTCACCGAGTTTCACTGGTTTTGTTCCTCAAGCTGCTGTGGGTTTCCCAGTTGAATCCAGCCCACCAGCTGCAGGACACAGGTGTTCTCTCCAGGAAAACCCCTCCTGCAGTTGGGGCTGCTGTGGTTTAAGTTTTCACTTCAGTGCAGCAGCAGCAGCAGCAATTTTTGGGTACAAAGCCCCTCAGCAGGTGGCCCCACTGTGAGCCAGCGCTGTGGGAAGGTGAGACAGGTGAGAAACCTGTTAAGAACTTGACCCTTATTTCACACTCCTCTGGAGAGAAGGCCCTGTGCCTTCTGCCTTGGTGATTTCAGTGACTGTTTCAAGTCATAATGTTTAAATAAAAATCAAAGTCATATATTCCAATATTATCTCCCTCTTCCTCATAATTCCTCCAAGGCTAATCTCAGGATAATAACTTTCCATCACATGAGCTGCCCATTTAACATCCTCTTAACTCTTTGGGGAAGGGGTGTAACTGTGCAGCTGCCTTAAATCAATTTGAGAGGGTTAGAAAAAACACTGATTTCATTCATCTCTCTGTAAAACTATTCATATTATCTCCATCTATTATTTAAAAATTCACTTTGCATTCCAAACCAAACCCCACACCGTCACTTATGGTTAATGCTGCCTGCCCGTTTTCCTGATGAAGTGCCATGTTCCCTGCATTTCTGCATCACATCTTTTTAATAAATGTCTAATTTCTCCAATATGTATCTTGCTAGGAAAGTTCTCACTCCTTTTGTATAGCTCACCAGTTTTGTTGTATTGCTGCTTTCTCCCAGTACATCATCATGAAACTCAGCAGAACATTCCTCAGATTAATTGAACGTTCTGCCCATATATACAGATATTTATAATCTCCTGGGGGAAAAACTGTTTTAGTGCTTTTTCATAGCACAATTCATTTTCTTATTTCTACTTATTCACGGAAAATGTTAAGATTAAAAATAGCTTAGGCTGAAAACTTTGTTGAAGGCTTTTTCCCCTGGAATTATAAATCACATGATTTCACACTTAAACAAAAATATGTATCATTAGCTGTGAAAAAGTGACAGAAAAAAAGAAATTAATTTTGAAAGATATTAATTCCTTGCAGAGAGCCACTGTTTGCTAACAGGTCTCAGATGAACTTTTCTGGTAGGACATTGTCCTGGTTAAAATTCTAATATAGGAAGTAGCATGCAAAAGTTAATTTTTTTGCTGTTAAAGTAGTCCTGGCACCAAAGCTTTTCAGGAATTGTGACTCCCATTTTTCCTGCCTTTCCAGTTTTGGGTCACTGCTTGCAGGCTGTGACCCTGTTTGTTGAAAGAGCATTTTCAAATGTTTATGCTTATCACAAATGTATGTCCTGGACAGTAAAATGTCCCCCAGGCAAATAAATGTTTTATGCTGAAAATAAGCATTCCCCTCTGTACAATTTTAGCTGTATCAAGTTAATAGCTCTAAAATATGACTGGATTTGAATCTCAATTTCCATGCACTGCTTTGCCAGTGCAGCACCTGAAAAGTAATACAGAATCAGGACAAGCTTTCATGGCCTCGCACCAGCATCTGGATGTGACAGGGAGAGGATTGACATTAGAAAGCAATAAAAAAGAATCACATTTCCATTTTCTGCAGCTCAGGTCATCACCCTTTATGGCCCTGTTGGGTCAGCCTCGTGGTTAAAAACCAATCATGACTATTGGAGTTTTCTTGCCCAGTCAGTTGTGTCCCTCCTCTGTGTCCCAGAAAATTTCAGCAGGATCACGTTTCTTAGTTGGCTCTGGAAAATAACCTCATTCTGTATTAAAAATGAGCATAGTAAAGTCACATTTATGTCTATGATGAATTTTGCTGCCTGGAGTAAAAAGGTCCTTTGGAGTCCCAACTTCCCCCTT
The DNA here is from genome assembly GCA_035583155.1 of Acropternis orthonyx. NCBI lineage: Eukaryota > Metazoa > Chordata > Aves > Passeriformes > Rhinocryptidae > Acropternis > Acropternis orthonyx. The sequence continues at coordinate 1,576,608 of JAWWEU010000138.1, read as the reverse complement.
TCTTCCTAGAGCCACAAAAGTGAGGGCTGTGGCAATCAGAATGTATTCATGTACCAAAGCACTTCAGCCCAGCACAAGGGCCTGCTTTGGCTTCGAAAGCAGTTATGGTAATTAGCTTAAATTTGCAAGAATTTGACTCATTAGGAACAACTTGACATTTAGTTTGAAAGGTCTAAATGTTTCTGTAGAGTTCAGATACCAATACTGCTGCTGAGACACTCCTTTTTTCCCCCTGTTCACAATATACAAAAAGTTCATTTTCAAATGTTTACCTGCAATCAAACTCCTGACACGGGGCCTGTCAAGGCACTGGCACAGATCCCCACTAAGTGGAATCCCTGGACAAAGCCTCTGCCATGAAGTTGGGCTGGTTGCTTTTCCTGAGTCCTCCCTGCCTTTAGATGCTTCCAAATCTTCCCTAATCCTCACACAGCTCATTCACCTGGGAAGGGGCTGCTTTGCAGACTCCAGTGACACACCTGCACAACACCCATGCCTGGAGATGCAGGAGCAGCTCCGGGAATGACATGTCCGTGGAATGGCCCAAAGCCACCCTTCCCTGCCCTTTCGGAAGCCCTACAAAGGTTATTCCTCCTGCTGCAAAGCATCAGAGATGCTCTGCTTGCTGGGCTGTACCGACCACATCTGACTGGTAATTATTAATTAATTTCTTTCCATGCTTTCTACTTCCAAAGCATGTCAGTTCTCCATGACACCCATCCCCCTCAGCAAACACAGCGATATCTGGCACCTTCTCTGCTGCCCAGTTTTCACGTTGCTATTAAGCCCCTGCTCCTCTGGAATTGCACAAGTGGGATGCTGTGCTGACCACAGCTTTGCTCTCCATTTTTTTTAATTCTCAGAGTTAGAAATTGATTAGTTAATGGAGCTTAAGCTCCATGGCTTGCAGCACATGCCCCCTCTCATCAGCTGTGGGTCCGAGATAAACACGGTGATTCAGGGCCGCCAAGCAAATCCAGCAGCTCCCAAACGTGACAGGTCGCTGCTGCTCCTGCTCGTGGAGCTTTATTGGAAGAGACTGCCAACAGCTCCTGGGTTTGCCCCCCCCCCATTATATCAAAAAGCTTTTTTTAATATGCTGTGTTAGAGCATAGTGTGCCAGCAGATTCTTCCAGTGAGCCAGGAGCAGGGGGTGCTTCCCACAGCCAGGGCTGGGGTGGCCCCGGGGGCTGCCAGGGGGTCCTGGGCTGCGGGGCTGGGAGGAGAAGGACATCAGAGAGCCAAGGATATGTATCAAAATGTCCGGATGAGTGGTAAAATATATTATTATTTTATAATGAAATGTATGAAATACATTTTTAAGTGGAAGATAAAGAGATCCAAATTAGTTATTGATACTGATGAATGCTGATGAATGATGCTAATTAAGGTTTCATAACTGGAAATTCCCTGGTCAGCAGTACACTGATACTCTGAGGAAACTCAAATTCCCACGTTGGTCACTAAAAGGTGATCAATGCCTCATTTCTGTCACCCAAAAGACTGCCTGGTGGGCACAAATTGGGGGGGTATGAGTTACTCCTACTCCCCACCACAAAACATCCACGGGCAGCCAGGACTAAAAAGGCTTTAGACATGCTCCAGCACATTTGTCCTGAGTTCCTGGGCTCTTGCCTTGGGTTAAAAAGGAGACAACTCCCTTTCTGCACCAAAAGCTGCTCTCAGGGCCTCACCCCAGCAGCTCTGCCTCCTGATAACAGGCTGGCTGACAGTGGCTATATCTAAACCAGACCTGGCCTCCAGTCTTACCTCAGAGGAGATGAAAGGCATTCCCCAGATAGGGCTGTCCAAGAAGCCTACACAACAGTACGAACCCAACAGTACAAACTACACCACCAGGAGATGCAGCGATTGGAAAAACTGTATAACCTTCTCCTCCTCTTACAAAATCCTCCCTTTAATGTTCCATCATTCCTTTTTATCTGGGCTGAGATTAAACAAGATTATACATATGGAGGAATAAAACAGCCTGGAAACAATAATGTAGTCCTACCTCAAGTAAGACTTCATCTAAAGAAATTGTTTAAACAAACAGTGATTAATACAAAAGCTGTCTTCTCCCATGAAAGAAGTAATTTGCATTTAAACAAATTCCTCTGTAAGTAGATGAAATAAAATGACAGGGTTGCTATAAAGGGAAAAACATTTGGCAGCAAACCATCAATACTTCAATTTCATTGTTATCTCAAAGATGAAAGATTACTTTATAAACGTATTTCTTAATAGGATCATTTTCTAATGAGTGATAGCAGTTTGTGATAAGATTTCAACTCACAAAGTCTTGTTGCAAAATAAATGTTGTTATGGGACTGGACAAATTAGGATATTTTATCTACACAACCCGGTGGCTCTTTCCCAAGGAGGACACTTCACCTGGTGCACCTGGTCTCACCAAACCCCAGGAATCACGCTGTGCTTTTAGAAACAGTCACAAGAAATTGTTTTTTGTGAAGCAGTCCAGGATGAAAATGTGTTTTACTATAGAGCAGCACAACCCCCACCAAAACCAAACAAAAAACCCAAACCCTTGCCATTCTGGCATTAAAGGAAACAGCGAAGTGAGGGAAAACTCTCACTTTTCAGATCCTTTCAGGACGATCGGGGATGCAAGAAAAAGGTGAGGAGCCAGGAACAAGGGGGATGAGCTTTGGTGGACGTGGAATGAAGTGTGGACCCAGTTAGAAAAGAAGGAGCAGAGGAGGAATGTGTGCTTGTGGGAGACTTGGGCACATGGGAAAACCTCCTTAACTCTGGAGAAACATAAGTCAGTTAAAGGGAAGGTACTGACTAAGCTAATAAATGCTTTGAAGAGTCCAACTCAACATTTTCTCGGTTCCTTTTCCAAAAAATCATGGGAAATAAGAACTGCTCGTGCATCACCTTTAGGTGAATCCCTTCACCAGCTGAATTGGGACTTGTAGGGGCCAATAAATTACCAAAAGAGGGGATGTACGGAATTTTTTGGGAAAAAAATGATGGGTTCTCTCCCTGTTTCTTTGCTTCCTCTGTTTTTACTGATTCTGTTTTCATTTTTATTTAAAAAATATTTTAAATTTTCTGTGCAAATGAAACTCTCTATGCTCGCAGTATTAATGGGTGGAAAATAAATATGCAGTAATCATCTCCCTCTTTTTTCCCCCCCCATTTTTGGTGTATTGCATTTTCATATGTTCCTCAAGTCCATACTTCTCCCTGCTCGTTGTATGAAAAATTATCAAAGGCAATAAAAATAAAAGGAAACAGCACTTTTTGACTTTCATAAAAATATCCAATAAATAAAAAAGTGGAACAAATCCTTAAAATATCTGCCCAGCCAGACTCTTTTGCATTTTTTCCCCCCAGCAGCAGCTGTTTTTTGCATACCAGCAGAAGGGACCTATTTGCAGATTCAGTTTATGGGAGCTTTGTTTATGCACTGGGTGAGGATTAACCACTAATTTCCATTAATGTGGCAAAATCAAGTTCAAAGGAGACAGAAAATTTGTAAACCTTGTAAAAGCACTAATTCTGGCTGTGCTGTGAGATGCAGAAAATGTGCTGCACGGAATTTGCCATACTCACAGTTTTCCTGAGGTTTACACACCGATCCTTTCTCCAGCACTGCTTCCCACAGAACCTCCTGATTTGGGGCATCTTTAACCACCCCCTGGTGCCTCCCAACCTGCAGCGGGTCTTCACAATGTTTCTGTAAAATGACCATCACTGTGGCCATTTCAGGGGTTCATGGGGCAGGAAACCTGTGAAACAGCAGGTACTTAAACAAAGGGCTTGGCGGGGGCGGGGGGGCAACTTCTACCCCTGCAGAGCCAATTGCATCGATACAAAGAGAAGGAATTACACATTTTGATGGGGAAAACTCGGATTTTGCAGGAATAAATCATGTCCAACCGATGTGACTTTCCCCCATGGGGGAATAACGAGCTTGCAGAGACATGAGCAGTGAATGTTACGTATCTTGACTCCAGGAAGGTTTTTGGCATGGGCAGACACGGTGGGTGTCCTGGCAGTGAAACCAGGGAGACAAAGCCTCAGAACTGGCTGAGGAGCTGCTCACACAGCGAGCACGACAGTTTTCCAACAAAATGAAAGGACCTGCGGGGTTTTCCCGTGGTCAGTCTTGAGCCTGAAGTTTAATAAAGCTCTTCCGAGGGTTTGTCACAGATTCAGGATGAATGACAGCAAAATTTGCTCTATTCCCTGCCCTGTTCCAGCAGGGAATACGCACAGCCAGCCACGCACGCAGCTCAGACACGCAGAGACAGGAACCCAAACCCAGCTAAGGAACTAAGAGTAAGCTGAGCTAATGAGTTTAATGAGCTCATACAAAGCAGCTCCATCACAGAGTCTGGCTTTGATGCCAATTCCCTCGTGGAAGGGCTCCTTTTATGTCCTGGGCTACTGGTTAAACCACTGCACCAATCTGCCAGCCCCTGTTAATTTACATCTGTTATTAATGAAGGAGGGAGCATGTGGATCTGGTGGCAATAAGAAGAATATTTGGTTTTTTTCACCCTGCTGTACTTTTTTCCCCTCAAAGTTTGTCTCACTGAGAGGCAACACCAGGGAGGGAAATAAATAACATGAAGTTATTTCTGGAGCTGGTCACTCCTCTGCTGCAAACAGCAGCTGCTGTTTTAACCTGTATGTTCAGTTTACTCTTCTATATTGTAAAGTACCTTACTGTGATCTAGAAATCTTTTTTGTGGCCACATGTTTGCACACTGGGTTTTTTGACAACTTAAATATATAGCTCGTGCCTCCTTTAAGAACGATTCGGTGAGTTTTTGGATAAAAACTATAGAAAAAGCACCTGTGAGCCCATTGTTAGTCAAATTAGAGCCCTTGAAATATTACTTTCTATTATTCAACATTTTAAAGGAGTTTAATAAGCTGTACTTTATCAGACTCTACTGTATCTTTTTCAAACGATTTTAGAGAGACTGTCTCACTATTTCTGTTTCCCCAGCCCCTGATACTCTGAGAAGAAAACACACCAAATTTCTCAGGAATCATCCCACAGCTAATTACAGACCAATATTTTTTATTAAAGTGATGGTGTAGAGGTTTTATGGTTGCTCTGTTTAATATTTACAGCCAGAGTGTTGATGGCACACTGAGGAAAGGAATATATGTAGGTGGTGAAGCAGCACAATAGAAGATCTAGGGTTTAAATACAGAGTATTCCTAAGATCCTGTTACTAAATTTAGGGTGTTTCCTGCTGCATCTAAAGCAACCCAGCCGGGGGCTGCCACCCACCACTTCAGAAGTCAGTGTGAAAATGTTTAAACAATGCAAATAACTTACTGTAATTCTAAAATAAACATAGACACTGACCTGTGTCCCTGCCCACAAAGAACCAGCAGCAATTCTTTTATTTCAGTCCTGCAGAAATATTTACCAATAGTTCTGATTAAAGCATTGCACAAAATTAATTGCCAGTTCAGCATTTTAACATTGTGACTTGCAGGGTGTCTAGAGGGTTTAGAATTAACACAATGAGGTCTCAAACCTGAATCAGACTTCTCAGTGCTCCTGCAGCTGAGCCAGTCAATGACGATTTTGCATGATTTCTGTCACAGAATCCAGCAGGATGGGTGAGCAGTATCAGCATTCCCACTCATTTCTGAGCCAGTCAATGATGATTTTACATGATTTCTGTCACAAAATCCTTCAGGATGTGAGAGCATATCCACCTTCTTGCTCATTTCTGAGCCAGTCAATGATAATTTTACATGATTTCTATCACACAGTCCAGCAGGATGGGTGAGATATTGGCCTTCCCACTTGTTTGTTGATGAGTTTTCCTTTTGGAAGGGAAATGGATCCTGAAGGAGGGCTGGACTGTGCACCTGGTTGTGCCTGGACCCCCGTATGGACACGGTGAGTGAGTGGTTTGTGATGTGTTTGTACCATCACCAGCTCCAGCCACGGCACTGAGGAGATGTCTGGCCCCATGGGGTACCTGCCCTGTGCTGCCCACCTGGACAGACTGGCATTCCTCCCTTCCCAGGCCAAACACACCCACCTCAAGCAACAAAAAGTTTATTCCTTGAGTGCCATAATGTTCATGCAACTGAAACGCTGGTCCTTCATGGGGCTTTTTTGGGTTTCCTCAGGCACATCTCCTTGTGTGCCCAGGCTGCACTGCCTGGAGGAGTCACAGAGCCGGCCAGTCACTGAATCCCGGGATGGCTGGGGTTGGGAGGGACCTCTGGACATCACCCAGTCCAACCCCACTGCCCAGGCTGGGTCACCCAGAGCAGGTGACACGGGAATGTCTCCAGGTGGGCCTGGGATGTCTCCACAGAGGAGACCCCACACCCTCCCTGGGCAGCTGTTCCAGGCTCTGCCACCTCCATGGGAAGAAATTCTTCCTCATGGTGAGGTGGAACTCGCTGTGTTTACGGTCACTGCTCCTTGTCCTGTTGCTGGGCACCGCTGAGAAGAGTCTGGCACTGTCCTGGCACTCCTTGGAAATACTTGTATGGATTGTGGGACTCCTTTGCTCTCGCTGGACCCTCAGGGATCGCTTCCCTTGTGCACCCCCCTGGAGGGGATGGCAGGGGGGCGGTCCCAGGGGTCAGGGTCAGGGTGGTGTGGTCAGTGTGGCCGGGTCTGTGGGCAGTGCGGGGTGGTCAGTGTGGGGTGGGCAGTGTGGCCTGTGGGCAGTGTGGGGTGGTCAGTGCGGTGTGGTCAGTGTGGCTGGGTCTGTGGGCAGTGCGGGGTGGCCAGTGCGGCCTGTGGGCAGTGCGGGGTGGTCAGTGCGGGATGGTCAGTGCGGGGTGGGCAGTGTGGGGTGGGCAGTGCAGTGTGGGCAGTGTGGCCGGGTCTGTGGGCAGTGCGGCCTGTGGGCAGTGCGGTGTGGGCAGTGCGGGATGGTCAGTGTGGCCGGGTCTGTGGGCAGTGCGGTGTGGGCAGTGCG
>JAWWEU010000138.1:1551961-1569470 GCA_035583155.1 Acropternis orthonyx | reverse complement strand
GCGCGTGCGCGCGCCTGCGCCGGGCACCGGAGCCTCGACCCGCCCCCCCGCCTCCCCTCAGAGCCCCGGCCCCGGTGGCCTCGGCCCCGCTCAGCCCTGCGCAGGGCCCCTCAGGTCTCTCACTCCCCCTTGATCGCCCTCGATCCCCCTCAGTCTCCTGTGCTTCAGTCACCCGGAGTCACTTTAGCGTGGGACACAGTGCTGAGATTATCGGGCCCACCCTGTGCCCGATGCCCACCGTGACCCCCAGCCCACTGAGTGCCAAGGCCAGCCCTTCCTCGGACGCCTCCAGGGATGGGAACTCCAAATCTCCCTGGGCAGCCCCTTCCAATGCCTGACCACCCTTTCCTTCTAAATATCTCCAAGGGATGCCAAGAGGACAGTGCCAGACTCTTCTCAGCGGTGCCAAGCGACAGGGTGAGGAGCAATGACCATAAACTAAACCACAAGTTCCACCTCACTATGAGGAAGAACTTCTTCCCATGGAGGTGGCAGAGCCTGGAACAGCTGCCCAGGGAGGGTGTGGGGTCTCCCTCTGTGGGGACATCCCAAACCCACCTGGAGACATTCCCGTGTCACCTGCTCTGGGTGACCCAGCCTGGGCAGTGGGGTTGGACTGGGTGATGTCCAGAGGTCCCTCCCAACCCTGACTGTTCCAGGATTCCATGATTTCAGCCTGTTGCAGTGCCAGGCACAGCCTGCCATGGTTGCAGTTGGACAGGGGGCCTTGTGCTGCCAGACTTTACTCCTCAGGTGTGTGGGAACAGGGACAAGAAGCTGGCTGTGCTGTTCTGGAGGGGACAGCTCGCCTCTGGAAGTGCCTGTGTGTCACTTCCCTGCCCCAAGCAATCCCCAGCCCTGTGTCCTGCCCTCTATTAAGCTGGGGCTTCTGACACTACAGGGAAAACGACACATAACTAACCAAAAGGAGTTTCATATTCTCCGAACTGAAGTCCTGCAGCAGCTCACATCTTCAGAGTAACATGGCATGGTAGTATCCCTTCCCTTTTTCCTGGCAGAGGTCTCACTGTACATGCTTTATTTAAAACATGTGGCTTAATCCAGCTGCAGTCAGGAGTCTCATTTGCATCAATAAAGTGGGATGGGAGTGCATAAACCTGCAGAGTTGTGGTCATGGGTTATTATGTTATTAAGTTACTGAGGGCTGTCTAATTTGTCCCTAATAAAGGGCTGCATTTTATAGGTAGGACTGTAATACAATCCCACAAACGCTGTACTTAGTGGAGAGGGAAGCAATTATGCTGCGAGTCACGGATATTTAAAAGCAGTTTTACGAGCTGGGCTGTGCATTACACTTACCCAGCCACCAGCCTCATCCACGGCACTGGGAGTGTGTGCTGGTAACTGGTTTGGCCTGTGTAGGAGAGAGGCACCAACCAAAATTCAGATAATTAAACATTGTTGCTTGATGAGCATCCACACACTGGAGGGTTGGTTGATTGTTTTCTTTCCACTGGGGATGTGCAAAAAGTGGTGAGTTTTTGGCAGCTGTGGAAAGTGAATGAAGTGATTTCAGTTCAGGTTTCTAAAGCTGGAGGAACAGTGTCACTGTTTGTTTTATTTATGGCTGTAGTGGGTTTCTTATCATACTTCCAGTTCTGGCTCAGATTTATCGTGGCACCGAGTCTTGTTGGTTTTTTCCACTGGAGATCTGTGGAGGGAACAAAAAAGATAAATTGAGGGGTGTGCTGATTTTCTTGTTGTACCTTTTATGGATGGACAGACTGAAACAGAAATAGGCGTTGTAAGATGAGTTTTTTATAAATAAATACTTCTTTGGTGCTGAAGTTAAAAAAGAAAACTCAGAAACTGCTTGTTCCCTTTTAGACCTCTGTGTTAATCCCTGACAGTTTTACAGTGTTTTATACCATAAAGATTTTTATACTTACTCTGTGGTGGCTTGTACTCTGAGTGAATTATTTATTATTTATTTCACATCCAAGACTGTTTTTTGTTGCTGTTTGAAACGATAGTAGCATCTTTGAGGTTTTAATTCATATTTTCAAATTAATTGTTATTAATGTAGTATTCTGTAAAGTTTTACTGTGTAAATGTTTACTTGGTTCAGCAATCAATATTTAGAGACTTATAAACATGAAGATTATACTGCTGCGTTTGTAGGCAGACCTTTCTTTCCTTCTTATGCTGCTTCTTTTGTATTTTTTTTCCCTTTTTTTCCCCTCAGATCTTTCAAGCCATTCCAGAACAGCTAAGTAACTCCTGAATTATTTGATTACATGATTATTCCCATTTTCTTTCAGTTGTTCTTTCTTTTGCGATACTCCTTGACATCAAGTTGTTTCCATTAGTTGCTAAAAATGAATGACCTGGCTTCCCCAGCTCTCCCTGGAGAGATTCCTAAATTCTGGCAGTTGGATAAAGTAACTGGGGTGGAAGGACTGGGCATTTGCAGCAAACCTTGCGGGATAGTACACCGAGTACCTGTTCGGTGAAGGAAATGCTCAGGGGCTCCAGGAGCAAACTCTGCTTTAGGTCTCCCTGTTTTCCTCTTTCCACTCATGCTTGCTCTTCCCACAGAAGGGGAGGAAGGTGGATGCTGTGGAAAAGCTGCTCAGACAGCTAAGGAAACCTAAAAAGTTCAGCTGTAGGAACAACATCCATGTCACCTGAGGAGGAGTCGCTGTGACGGTCACAGGGTGTCTGTGGAGTTGTCCTTGGGGCAAACTGAAGGGCACGGAGTTCTCATCTCTGAGCCTGTCACACCACCCTGAGACCTCCCGTGTGTTGGTCCCTGACTCAACACTGGGGCTACATTTACATCTCCTAAACCACAAATCTGATAAGCCTTTTTAATTAGTATTCAGTTCAGAAAGACAGTGAAGAAAAACATCTTCATAGTGTTGGGTTCAGAGTAGGTTGGGGAGTGGGGAGACCACCAAAGTGAAGCGTTCCAGGATGTTAGTTGGCCTAGGACACTTCACAGGGGTGAAGGCAGTAACTGGAGGAACCTGCTTTGTTGTTTGTCATAGATTACTCTCTGCACTGTCAAAACTGCAAAACACTTGGCCAAGGCCACCTAATTTTGTTAGAGCAGGCAGATGTTGAATCCTTAAGTACTGCTTGGCCACCTCTGTCTTTTATTGAAGTGAAAATGCATTCATGGAATTTGTTTGCATAATGCTTTGCCTGATTTTTATTAAATTTCACAGAGTTCTTTTCTGTAACAAACTCTCTTTTCAGTGCCAATGTGTTGCCAACCAGCTGGACACCCGGCTTCCCAAAAGCTCACATGCATGTTTGCTAAGCTTGGCAAGTCAAGATCAAAATGAAATTATGATAAAAATCCATGTGGATTTCTGACTTGGAGTCTGAGGTTCAAGACAAAGGTGAGAAATCCTGAGGAGAATGGAGTGCTGTGTAGGTGCACAAACTGGGAAAAGGAGTTTATTTCCTTGGAGGATACTGAGGTTGTTTTGAGTAATAGTCCATGATGAAGGAGTGTGACCTGCTGATTCCCTTGGGACTGATGTGACTGCCTTAATGTTCAGTAATTCTAGCACTTTTTAAGTTATTTCCCATGTTAAAGAAAATGTAAGAGTTAATATCTTGTTCTAACTATGAAAGCTGATGCTAAACAGGTAATGCTTCCCAAAAAAATAACCAGTGTAATCCTTTGATGAATATACCTTGGACTAACTTGTCTCAGGGACAGTAACATTGTGTTCTTACCGAGGTCTGAGTGCTCAGTGCAGGTAAATTGCCAAGTGTGAGCAGACCTTGTTGCCTGTGGAGGTGGGGTGTGCAGGGGCAGCTCTTCAGGGATCAGCATGTAATGGCTTGGGACTTCGTGGTGTTCTAATGGAGCTTCCAAACATCCAGTAATTGGTTTATTCAACAGAGGGTACTGTTTTAGGTATTCAAAATAAGCACTTAAGAGCTGCTGAAAGCAAACTGATTTTCCATATGGACTTTAAAGGTGACATAATATCAGTGAACTTTGAACCTGCCAGAGAGAATATTGCCAGTGTATCTAAGTATATCTATGTATATCTATATATCAGTATATCTAAGACACAAAGTGCTTTAATAAATTCTCACCTGCTTATTTGAAGGTGTAGATGTTGGAATGTAAACTCAAGTTATGACTCAGCTGCCATAACTCCATGTCTGTAGGATCCTGTAATCTGTTTATTTAAATCACTTTCTGATGGCCTCTCACAGATCCCCTGAGCTGTGCTCAGATGAGTTCAAGGCACAGGTTACTGAGGAATCTTACCACTTGGCAGGTGTAGCTTACAAGTGATTAAATACACTGCAAAAACCAGTTACTAAACCAGACCAGGACTCTCTGGAGCATGGCTGGGCAAAGCCTGTCACGCACTTTATCTGATGTTCAGGTGATTTAATCAAAATGCTCCACCCTGTCTTTATCTAAATTACAGATGTCAAATGCAACAATGAAAGTATTTTAACACAGAAGCGACCTTGGTTCCAGAAACCCGCATAATTAAAAGCATGTCAAGGACCTGACACACAAGGTCTTCCCTCACAGGTCACCCGGTCTGACTCTAAAAATTTATCTTGGAATCTAAGAGCCTTCACTGCAGTTGGGGAACTCTTTGGAGACCATGATACAATGAGTGTGTGTATGGAAGTGCTGGAGCTTTGGGATGACACAGGTGGATCTGGAAACATGGAAGGTTCATAACTATTTCTGAAGAGGTCATTTGTGGGAATGGAGCTTGACTAAATAAAACAGGACCACAGGCAGTGAAAGAGGAGTAGGCAGAAGTGGAAACTGGGTCCTGCCAGTGGAGCAGGAGGAAAAGGAATCACAACATTAACTCTTAAGTGTTCTTTAGAAGTGACAGAAATCACTTGGTGGCCGCGTCATAGTGCGTATCCACATGGGGGATCTGAAGGCCGTTTCCCAGCATTATGAAGTAGATCATTATGAGCTTTATTGATTTGTTAATGGACTAATAATTGTCTCCTCTGTCACTTGCTATAAATTTCTTTAAACAGCAGATTATTCAGAGCTAGAGTCTACTTTGCCCAGCTTTGGCTGTGACTGAATACCTGTTCTGGGGGAGGCAGACCTCGGGCAAAGCCTGAGGTGTCATGTAGTTGATGGTGCTGCATTTAATAGTGCATTGGACTGAGGGTGAATAAGAGTTGGGAACAGAGCTCAAAAATGTGATTGAAAAGTAATCTTCGGTTTTAACTATTATTGCAAAGAAACGGTAATTTTTATGAATTGATTTTTCTATTGTCTGTTGACATAGAGGGAAAAGTAAACTCCGAAGGTAAAACTCTGGCCTGGAAGCATTTTACTCCAAATTCTAGATATTAATCTTTTTTTTTATACAGGCCTCTTGAACCCTAACATCCATTACCATCACATAGTATAATCATCTTGAAGAATAATATGAAAGCAGTTGGGTGTCTGCTCAAGCTTTTGAGCCCTTAATAATTTTATTTGCTCTATATTAGGATGCAGCTCTTGTGCAAAGATTAGGTCTGTCCCCACTCTCCTCTTTTCCATTCAGGATTTTCAAAAAAAGCTTAGTGTCTGCAAAGGATTCCTTCATCCCCTTTGTTTTCCTACAGGATGATGGTGAGGTTTCTTATTCTTTAGTTTGTTCTGCATTATTATGGTACATGTACTGTAGTAAAATGACAGTTTTGCTCCCAAGGCACAAAGTTGGATGCAGGTTGTTGCTGGCCAGAGCTTGCGGTGTCTCATTTGGGACATAGAAAGGCCCTGTTTTGGCAATCTGTGATAACTGGGATCTTCTTTTCTGGTATCTGACCACAGGATTATATTCTTTGCCTATAGCAAGAGCATAAAGCTCCAGTTTGCCACTGGGAGTCTGTCCTGCACTTGGTCACGTTCAGCTGTTTGCGTTTCCCAGGGCAGGGCATGAATTTTCATGTGTAACTTGGCGTACTGTGTTCCTCCAACTGCTGCCCTGTCCTGGGCCACCTCCTGTCCCCAGGAACAGCGAAACCCTGGGGGCACCCAGTGCTGGGAGCGGGACTGGGGAGCTGCTGCTGGCCGGGAGGAGCCTGGGCAAAGCCAAAGAGCAGGGATGCATCCCGAGGTCCTGCAGCCAGCACTGGTTGGTACCCCTGGAAAACAGCCCTTCCATGTTCCAAATTCTGATTTGCAGCCCCGGGGTGCTGTGTCACAGGAGCTGGACCTTCCTCAGCACAGGCTGTGGCAGGCTGGTCCCTCCTCTCTTAATACTGCAGTGTTTGCATTGGGTGGCACCAGAGCTGCCTAAAGCCCTTCCTTGGGGTTTTTTGCTCCAGGTCGCTCTCCAGTCCTTGATCCTTGTGACTTTGCAGCTGAAGTGCTGGTGCTGACACAGCAGAGGGACCAGCCATCACGGAGTGTGGGGTTTGCGGAAGCTGGAGACGGTGGAAACTTTACTCATGTCAAACGCTCGCCTTTATTTTGTCTCAGATTTTGTCTCTTTTTTTTGGTAGGGGAGGAGAAACCTGCTGATATTGGATGTGCTGATGTTACTCTGTTTTGCCTAATACCGTTATTTTACTTTTTTGAAAGGAGAAACTTTTTCTTTCAAACCAGAGCCTCATGGACTTAACAACACAATGTAGTATTGATTTATTTATGAAAAGCTGTCACTGTTGTTGCAGACATATAATTCACCTGCTCAGCTTGAGTCTGTCACAAAGGAATCACTAATGCTGACTGTAACAGGGTTTTTTTTGGAAACTGAAGTAAAAGCATTGGTAAAAGGCTCTGTAGAGAAAACATGTCAACCCTTAGTATTATCACAGGTATAACTGAGAGCCTGTGTATTTTGCAGGTATTACTGTTTTTATACCAACTTTCAGAGTGTCTCCTTTTATTTTCAGATGAATCTGCGTTCTGTATTTACTGTAGAACAACAAAGAATATTGCAGCGTTATTATGAAAATGGAATGACAAATCAAAGTAAAAATTGCTTTCAGCTCATATTGCAGTGTGCACAAGAGACTAAACTGGACTTCAGTGTGGTCAGGGTAAGTGCTGAGGCCTTCCAGATGTGTTTGTTACACTTATACACATGCACTTCTTTACATTAAATATCTGTAGAGGTCTGAAGCCTCTGAACTCCATCATTGTCTTAAATCAGGTTTCAGTATGTGTGCGACATGTTCATTTTTATAGTTTGTTTTCACTGAAATGTCTTCACATCATTGTTGGATTTAGCAGGGGCCTGCGTTGCACAGGGAGTGAGTTTTGTTTGTCTTTTGTTGTTTTTTTTTTAAAATTAGTATGTAATAAATTACAAATTAGTTTCCCCTCTAGAAACTTTGTGCAACGTATTGTATCAAAGCAAGGTCATGTTATTAAGAAACTATTCTTAAACTGAAGAAGTTTCCATAATCTGATGTATTTGGGGGAATAATAGTGGAACTGTTTATTTCTGTCACACTTGTGTTCCACATCACAATCATAAATACTGTGGTCCCTCATGGCTCTTTATAGTGAGGACATTCTTATAAAACAAGAGTGTCACTAATGCTAACAGGAGCTCTTCCAAAGTCTATGAATTCCATGGGAAGGGGAATAATAATCCCTTTGTGAAACACTAGACAACAAAATGGCTCTTGACTGAGAGCAGACATAGAAATCATGGAGCATTAGCAGAAAAATAAGGGCGGCAGTGGAGCTCCCAGGAGCTGCTGCAACTCTGGGCACTGCAGAGGAAGAGGTGAGATCAGTCTGGGTTGGTTTTTTAATTGGCTTACCCGTGGTATATTGGCAATAACAGCCCTTCCTGCTCCCTGATTATTACCTGGATTCCCCTCCCTCGGAATACTCTGGAAACATTAAAACTTTCTTTCTGAGCTCTTGGTGGTGGGAAGTTGGGAAAGTCACCGGGGACTGAGGCTCCTGGAACAGGCAGGCAGTGTAACAGGAGTCTGGATGCTGATGGTGCACCCAGGGCCTGCTTTGCTATTTTTGTGCTGATTGAATGTCCTGGAGGAGGCCGCCAGTCTCTGCTCTCCATGCAGTCTTCCCTCAGTCTCCAGATTTCCTTTCCCTCTGAGTTTCCCTTCCTGCCATAAAGCAGCATAACCTTTTTCTTTGAGTTTTATTCCCTTACTGAGCCCTGATTTGCAACACTTAAAACTTTTCTTCCTCCTTGTGAAGTGCAGTCAAAACAGACTCAGTGTTTGTCCTACATTTGTCGTACTGTAGCATGATCTCACCTTTCCCTTCCTCACACCCCTCCTTCCTCCCTCTCTTAATCCCCCCTTTTTTTTTTCCATTTTTCATTTTTCCCTATAAAACTCTTGGTCTGTGACTAGTTCTCCTTTGTACAACGTCCAGCAAAATGATCCTTGGGTTGCAGCTGGCACTTGCAGATAGGATTGTAATAGGAACATGAATTCCCTAAATGCAACTTCTAATTCAAATATCATAACTCCATGAATGCATTCTTTCCCAGAATCAGGATTTTTGGAGTCTTTCTAATCTTGAGCTGGCTTGGAAAAAAGAAAAGTCCCACTTTCCTATTTATGATTTGTTGTAAACCTCTACAGATCTTATTACTGCAATACATAAAAATATGTTCTCCCTTGCAAAATTAGGAAACTGGAGGAGTATTTGTAGTCTTTCCATTCTCCCAGCTGGGTACTTCTTTCTCTCTTCTCTTCCTTCTTGTGCTGCCCATCTCTTACACTTCCTCAGTTTCATAGTAACCCAAGTAATTTTGCAAACTTACCCAAGCCTTTGTTCTTTTTTTTGCTTTGCCAAATCAGTTCCAAGCCTTTTGGGGGAGTTCAGGTGGATGTTTTAGGTAAGTGTTGGGAGTAGAAACTGGAGACACGGTCAGGAGAAGGGGACTCAGCAGTGGCAAATCTAACTTGTGCTGTCTCATGAAACTGTATTTTAATAGCAGTGCTAGTAAGGTATTTGCATTTCTTAGAAAGCATTTCTTTTCACGAAAAGCGTGAGGGAAAACTTCAGTTTTCAGTTTTATACAGTTGGAAAAGTTAGGGATGAAATCTCTTTTCCTGGTCCAAAATCTGCAGGGTCTCTGTTCAATTATAATTTCTATCTTGAAACTTTACTACTGAGCAGAAATCAAAAAAATCAAAATTTGATCTTCTAAATCTGTTTTATGTAGTAAAGGAAAATAACTTGAGATCTGTGGCTAAAATTTCTGTATTTAAATTTGCTTTTAAGGAGAAAAGTGTTACCACTAGTAACTCAGATTTTACTGCACGTAACAAATCGTGTCTCTGATTTTGTCAGATTTGACTGACTTTCCCATCTGCTTCAAGCCGCAGCCCATTTTAACCTGTGCACAACTGCCACAGTGCCCACATATTTCAAATATTTTTTCCTCTGCTATCCATTACACAAACCCCTCTATTGTCATTGTTACTGTCAGGGGTGTCCATAATGGCAAACTTCTGTTGGAATCTAATCCCTGTAGGCCTAATCTTGTCTATCAGGGTCTCTCAAAAGCAGGCTTTGACATCAGATCTTGATCTGTGCAGCTGGCGGAGGAGGAATTAGTCCATAGGTCTGAATACTTCACAGAATTGTTTTCTTATTTTTCTTCCTCTCCTCTGAATTCCAGAATTGGCAGCTTCTGTTCAAGGCAGATTTGGAGGTCGTATCTCTCAATTATTGGGTTACAAAAGTTGAGCTCCATACCAGAGCGATGGCTGTGCATCCCAAGGTGCTAAACATTAAAAACTTAAGTTTGGGGGAATTAATCACAACAGTGTCAGTGAAATAAATCTTGAGGGTAACTTGGGGAGAGAAGGCATGATACAGTCTCAGGATTTTTGAGGAACTGGGGCTTTGGAATTGAGACTGGGGTTCTCCTGTGTATTGGGGTGTGGATCCCAAGCAGGAGAGGCCTGGATCTCCACCCTGTATTGGTCAGATCTGGATTTCCACCCTGAACTGGTCGGGCCTCAGTTTTCATCCTGTACTGTTCAGACGCTGCATAATCAACAGATGATTTACATATTTGTAAACTTAAGTCTCAACTTGAACGCTTAACATTTCATCAGACCCGCTTAGAAGTGGGATTGCCCGAGTTTTGTGCGTATTTAGTGCCTTGCTCTGTTTGTGGTTGTGGTTTGCAGACGTGGGTCGGCAATAAGCGGAGGAAGATGAGCAGCAAGAGCACGGTGGAGTCTGGGGGGACCCCCCCAGGGACTGCCCCCACCACTCCCTCGGTGCCCCCCGAAGCAGCCGTTCGCAGCGTGGTCAATATTGCCCGATCCCACAGCCAGCAATCCTCCTGGACCTCTTCTAACAACGACGTCATAGTGACTGGGATTTACAGCCCTGCCACTTCCTCGGGCAGGCAGGGCTCCCACAAACACACCAACGCTTCCGTGGCGGAGATACACAAAACCTCCATCCCCAGGCTCCCGGGGAAAGGAGACACAGAATTCCCACAGCAGCACATCCCTCTGGGACGACAAGTACCACACTGTAAAAACGCTTCCCTGTTGGTAGGGGAAAAGACCATTATTTTATCCAGGCAGACGAGCGTGCTCAATTCTGCAAACTCCATTTACAGTCACACGAAGAAAAGCTACGGCGGCTCCTCGGTGCAGACGGCGGAGCTGGTGTTACCTCAGAAACCCATGATATGCCACAGGCCCTGCAAGGCTGAGCCCGTGGGCTGTCACAGGTTACAGAAACCGGAGCACGTGGCTCTGGCATCGCACGTGCCCCACGGCCAGAGGGCTCATGCCAGGGACCCCGCGTGCAGCACCCAGAACCTGGAGATCCGCGAGGTGTTCTCGCTGGCGGTGACGGATCAGCCGCAGAGGGTGGTGGCGGGGGGCACGCCCCAGAAGCACCCCTCCCTGGAGGGCAGCTGCCTCTCCATCGCGATGGAGACGGGCGACGTGGAGGACGAGTACGCCAGGGAGGAGGAGCTGGCGTCCATGGGAGCACAAATGCAAAGCTACTCCAGATACTGTGAGAGCAGCAGCTCTGCTCGAGTGGAGAACCAAAGCGCAGCCGTGTCAGGGCCAGCACGGAGTGGGAGCTGTGGGGCACAGGTGGGCAGTGCCAGGGACCTGCCTGACAGTGTTCTCTACCACAGCAGAGATTACCACCTGCCTGCACGGACCTCCCTGCACACCACATCCAGCACAATGTACAGCAGTGCTAACGCAGCCAGGAGTACCTTTTCTCCTCATTTTACGTCTTCAAGTCAACTGAGGCTGTCACAAAACCAAAATAATTACCAGGTAATCCGTCACTTTATCTCTGCCAGGGTTGTAGATAAATATTATAGATAGATATAATGTAGATAAATGTTGTCTCTGAAAGCTGGTAGCTGCTAAGCAATGGGTTCAGCTTTCTGCAGGCTTTTACACCTTTCAGTGGAGATAGTTCCTTCTCAGGAGAAACACTGCAGGCAGCACTGCAGGGTGGTACCACCTTCCCTGTCCCGCTGAGGCCCTGGCAGCAATACACTGAAGATCTGTGAGGGGTTCATTGATTGAACAGGTAGATTTTGGCTGCAGGAAGGTCATGCCCATGAGCTGATACTCAGCCCTGTGTTGTCCTAGCCTGGCTTTCCAGCACATGTCACAGCAATACCCTGGGCAGTTGCTCTGTGCACCCACGTCACATGTGGCACAGGAACATGGGATCGTGCTGGCATCGGTGCTGCTCACCATCATTGATGTCAGCTTGGATTCCTGTACCCCCTGTGCAGGTGCCAGTCTCCTGGAGCTGTGTTTGTGAGGGATTAGGATCTCCTGTGAGGAGTTAACATGATGGGAGACACTCAGGGAGCAAATATTCTTCCTTTCCCACAGCATCTAATTCAAATATTGGTTTTACATTCAATCCCTTTATTGCTCACCCTGTACTAAAGTCCCTCTAGTGATACTGAGGGGAAAATTAAATGCAGATAATTGAAGAACTAAAAGATGTTCAGAAGAAACTGCAACACTTGACAGTTGTTTTTTTTTTTCATTTTTTGCTACTGCTAGGGGAGAGATAGTTGTGCAGAAAACATCCAAATTGGTATTTTTCATGGATTTTATGCCATGTGGCATGACATAGCCTAGAGACACTGAGATAAAAGTCTTTTAAGGCTGACAGGATGTGTTTCTGCGTGTCTTACCTTTATGCATTTGCCTGTTATTGCCTTTTTAATTTCTCCTGAAAATGAACCATGTCAGCACCATGCCAGCTTTTCCTGTGCTTTGCTCACTGGGATGGGGAACAAGACTTGGTGAAGCGCTTTTTTTATTTTTTATTCTCTTTTTTCCTGACTTGTTCCTATCTCGTGTAAGGATTTGAAAGAAAGCTTTTGTGTCCAAGTCAGTGCCACTTTTCACTTGAATTACTGCTTTTCTTGGTAAACCTGAGGTTTGATGAGCAGAGATACTCTGGAGGAAATTCTGTGGAATAGATGGGACATCAGATGAGCTGTTCTTTCCCCTTCTCCCTTCTCCCTTCTCAGACTGTCAGTGTTTGCTCTTACTTGAGTTCTAAAATTCATGAAATGCTGTTTTCTTTTGACGCTCCAGTTTCATAGGAGAGAAGCTGTAAATGTGCAGATCTGCCCTATGAAAGGCTGGTAAAAGTGCTTGCAATTGAATTAAGGACATTTTTGTTAAGTTTTGTGAAATCCATTCCTGACACCTCCAGCTCTGTCCTCATGGAGCTTTATTTCATTCTTGGAAAAGCATCAGAGAGATTTATTTCTTCTATTTTTAATTTCTTTTCAATGAAATTTGGAATAACTTTGATTTGGTTTTTTTTGGGGGGTAGAGACCAGGTTTTCTAAACAGCTAAAAGAGTTCACGGTAGGTGACATTTTATCTGTCTGCGTGGTGTGATACAGATCAGAACAAGATCTCTGTAACTGTTTTGGGTTGGGGTTCTTTTGCCTCACTCCTGTTACAATAATCTACCTATTTTTTTGATGAGTGAGGAATTCATCAAAACCCTGTTTGACCTTTGGATTTGGGAATGCACCTTGGATGGAGAGAGCTTTGTTTTCCTGTCATGTCCCTTGTCATTCCAGAGTTTTAAGCCTTGAAAAACTGCAGCAAGTTGCTCTTAATGCCCTCATTTCTGTGAGCAGGCACCCTGTGAACCTCCTGGCTGTTAGAGACTTCATAAGGTGCTGTCTGAACCCTTTTCTTGCAGTCAGTTTGTGTTAGTTTTATTGCTCATGTTTATCTAATTTATCCAGCAGTGTAGGTATGAAAATCCTTAAACTTGGAGAGATCGTCCTGAATTTAAAAATAGATTAAACCTGAGCTAAATGATTATTGGAATAGTTGGAACATCCAAGCAGATGCTGCTTCAAAGTCAGGACTGTGTGATTTGTGTTTTGATGAAGTAATTACTGTCGTGTATTGGTGGGGTATCTAATTAGCAATTAGTTATAGCTTCCTTACTGGTTCAATTAATCAAATTCATGTTAGTGTAACTTAAGACTAAATTTAATTAAGTGATCAATTTTAATGCCTGAGCAGTTTCAGTAAACAAATTGTTCAACCTTCTTACTTGCCTTAGTTTGACTTTTAAGTGTGTGTTGAAGTAGAGAGGCTATTTGTGCTGTCCTTGAGCCTGAATTGGGCCTTAGTCTTGGTTTCCTCCCCTGGCCTAAGGGATAAAAATACTGTTGAAAATGTGTGTTTTTAATTACTTTGTTATAAACACTGAAGCACAGTATCTAATTTAGCCCTGTCTACTTTAAGAGAGCATCCAAAGCCTTGCAGTCACAATGGGTTATGTAGGTGCAGATACATATATATATTAAATTTGAAGATTGACTTTAGGGATGCTGCTTTGTAGAATGAGTGGGGGGCACCTGTGTGGCCCTGGGGAGGAGCTGTGAGGAGCCTGCAAAAACCCCATGTGTGGACCCAGGCAGTGCTGGAACACAGCAGCCAGCTCCTGGTTTGGTCCAGGGCACTGAATTAGGGATACTAAATCTACAGGTGAGTTGGGAAAAGACTGTGTAGGGCCTTGTATAGTGTAACCCTTTTAATTAAGGGACAGCACTAGGGCTGCAGCACCTTTGAGTGTCTCTGGCATCTGCCAGAGCTGCATTTTCTGAGGCACAATATCTGAGTCAGGCATTGTGGGTCATCACTTCTGCAGCTGTCCCAGTTGGACCAGGACTGGAGTTACACCTGTGGATGGAGGATAATGATCCATCTCACTCTAAAAATGCACACATTCCCCCCACAATCCCAACCCCAACCCTTCTGCCTTTTTCATAAAGGCAGTTCAGCATTCTGCCATGCACGTTGTCTTTCAGGTAGTTCTGCTGAGATGAACTTGATTGTATTTGGCCTCCTACCTGTCAGAACCTGTGTGCATCTGTCTCCCAGGAAACCTTCATCAGCCAGGCTGATGTTGCTTTATTCACATAGAGAAGCACTTTTTTTTATAGCCCCCTTCTTGAAATTTGTGAAGAGGAGCCACCTGGGTGGATGCTCAGGGTGCCTTTACAGTGCATTCTGGGGTGTGAAGCTGTTGTGTGAGATGCAGGGTTGTAAAAGATGTAACTAGTTTATACTGAATTTCGAAAATGTGTGTGGGCAGTGATGAAACTAATATTTTAGACTCGAACCCTGGTGCAGACTTGCCCTGAGGAGGGGATGGTGCTCATTTCTACCCCCTCAACCCACCTTGTGCTGCAATGAGAAAGTGTCTGACCTTGGGCAACCTCCAAGTGCCTCCAGCTAAAAGCTTGAAGAGTAAAAGTGTGTTAGATGCTTGCATGCCAGGCAGCTGTCCCAGGGATGCTGGTTTGGGTGCTCATGCTGCAGGAGTCACCAGCAGAGCACCTTGCAAGTAGAGAAGCTGTTGGTGGAGTTTGGCTCAGTCAGCAGCAGCACACGGGTTTTTCTTCCTCACAGGTATAGGTATGTGGGGCTGGAGATGGACTAATCTAAGGGCTGTGCTTGGTGTTTCAAGCATTGTTTGTCTGCAGAAAAGATGAACATGGAATCCCAAATAAGCCTAAAATACTCCAGGCTCTGACACATTTCAGAAGGCCAGGGAAAACAGTCTGGGATTATTATTGAATAAAGTCTGACCTCTGGGAGGGATGGAGAAGCAATAGGAACTGAGGCAGCTAACCTTTGCCTTCACACCCCCTCCCCTTCCTTCTCCAACCTGATATTCCTAATTTTTCTGCCAATGCTCCAACCCTTGACATCTGACATTGAACAGAGGAACAAGAGAGCATTTTTCACAAAGTTCAACTGCTGTCATTGAGAAAGCTGGGAGGGCAGTTCTGTCAGACCTCGGCCCGTGTCTGACTCAGTCTGCTCCATCCTGCCAGTCTGGGGACAGACTGAAAGTGAAAACTGGTGTGAAATACGATTTTGAGACACCAAAAGTACAGAAACACTCAGGTTGCCACGGTGTTATCTTACCCTCCCCCAAAGAAACAATGTTTTAGTCTTAACAGTAAGGCTGAGTGTGACTTTGCTTTTAAACCTTAGCCTGTTTTACAGACGTTGTTACCACAATTGAATGCACAATGCTGAAGTCTCATGAAAGCTGCTCAGTTTTAGCTCTCACAGCAACTTAAGCTGCTCTTGTTTTCTGTTCTGTTTCCTCCTTGCCCTCTACAGATTTCAGGAAACCTTACTGTGCCTTGGATTACAGGTTGTTCCAGAAAAAGAGCAGTAAGTACATTTCTATTTAAGTATCTAATGCATCAAGTGAAGCAGTGAAAGTTGATAAAAGTGCATTTTTTAAAATGTTTTATTTCCCTTGAGTGTGTTTTTTCCCTTTATACTTCAACTAATACAAACATTATCTGCAGGTGCAGTGTTTCAGGTGAGGTAAAGTTGATATATATCTTTAAAAGCAGGTCAAGGTCATAATCCAGTGTGAAGTGACATGATGCTCAGGTGTAGGAATTATCTGTTAGGTGCAATATAACATCTGACTGATGCACTGGGAGTTTGGAGCTCAGAGGATGCTTTTTATGTTGAAAGTGAAATGATTGTTGATTGGGGCAATTGAATGCTTAATAACTCCCTCTGCAGCTTCTCTGCACATGCACAGAATTAGTCTGGGCTGTCTGTAGGAACTTGAAGGTCTAATTTTATCCACGTACATGTCATTTCCCATTAGCAGAATCAGCCAGGTTGGTGTCCTCAATTCAGAAATGACTCCAAACCATAACACAACAGCTTTTGTCAGGAAAAAAGCCTCTGTCCAACTCTTTTGTTTGATTACTGCTCAGCATTTCTGGCTTCTCTTTGACCAGATGTCAGTTCTGCTTCCTCCCCATGAAAATCCACACCCAGCCTGCAGGTTGGCTGGTACAGCCAAGCTCTCCAGAGGCTGTTCTCTTAGTCCAGCTCTACCAGAAGCAATAACTGGGGAGATGTCTGTCATGGAAACCAAACTTACCCATCAAAGCCCCCAGTCCGTGGAGCTGGCAGTGTCCTGGCAGTGGGTGCTGCTTTGGCAATGTGGTCTAGGTGATGGGAGAACCTTTCCTGGCCTCCTGCTGTTCTCAGTATTTGTTCTTTCTTTATTAATTTTTATTCTTCTGTTTAGTCTCCAAAAGGTGTGAGTTTGGTAGTTTCCTGCATAAGTAGGATCTAAGAACCATCACATTAATTGTGTTTTCTCAAACTTTTTCTGGGTCTCAGCTGTAGCACTTCCAGTTTCTGCAGACTTTGGTAGTATCACTTATTTCAGTTTATACAGAGAACACTTTAGAAGAGCATCTCCCAGAGGAACTGGTACTTTCATACAAGTCCTGTTGTGCTCAGTACTTCTTTTTTCTTTCCTAAGGGCTAATTCTCCTGGGTAGGCTTTTTAAAAAGTAGCTCTTGTCTGGAAGGCACCTTCCCTCCAACACTTAATGACCTTTTAAAGCACCAAGCAGCTGCTGAGTGTCCTCAGCACAGTTTCCCTGTTGAAAGGGGGAGGTTTTCCCCCTGCCAGCCCATCCATGGCAAGTATCTAATTGCAGGGTGATCCAGGCTGAGCGTGTGACCTGTCAGGTACATATTCTGCGGCTGAGTTTGTCTTCAGAGTGCAGTGCACTTACTGGGGACCAGGGGAGTGCAGAGCCAGGTCAGAGTCCGCACAGGAACCCGTGGCTGGGAGTGGGATGTGATGCTGGCTCCTGATTTCAGCACTGGATGGGTCCTTGGGGTATGGTGGTCATGCTGGATCCCTCACACAGGGTGTAGAAGTGAATTAAAAACCTTCAGGGATGTGGAGGTGCCAGTTTATTAATCATAGAATCAAGAAGGTTTGGAAAGACCTTTCAGGTCATGGAGTCCAACTGTCAGCGAAGCACCAGCCCCGTGTTCACCACAGACCAGGTCCCCAAGTGCCACATCCACACAGTTTTCTGAACACTTCCAGGGCTGGTGACTCCCCCATTGCCCTGTGCCAGGGCTTTACAACCCTTTCCATGAAAAAATTTTCCCACTATCCAACCTGCCCCTGCCCTGGCCCAGCCTGAGGCCGTTCCCTCCCCTCCTGTCCCTGTTCCCTGGGAGCAGAGCC